>CM055081.1:6989013-7193467 GCA_029204045.2 Tillandsia leiboldiana
TTTTTTATCATTGAATTTGTATTGAGATTTGTGTTATTGTATTTTTTTTCTCTATTTAGTTGACTTTATGTGACGCCCCCAATAGTCCCACATCGGATGTGGATGGAATTGTGATTGGGTTTATATGAGATATGAACACTAGTAATAATAATTGGGCTTAAGTATTTTGGGCTGTGGTTTGGGCCCAACGAGTTATTATTGCTAGTGGGCCGGGTCGTTATAATTGGTATCAGAGCCAATAACCAGCCGGAAGTGTGCGGCGAGTCTCGGTTGAGCCTGGGTCTAGATGACAGGGCTAGGGAGACGAGTCTCACATCGCCTGGTGATCTTGGGCTGCTGTGTGTGTGTTTGGGTTGACGAGGACGTCAGGCCTAAACAGAAGGGGTCTGTGACGCCCCCAATAGTCCCACATCCGCGCCTAAACGGAGGGAGTCTGTGATGCCCCTAATAGTCCTGTGGATGTGATTGGGTTTATATGAGACATGACACTATTAATAATAACTGGGCTTCGCGCCTAAACAGAGGGAGTCAATAGTCCCACATCGGATACGGAGGGAGTCTGTGACGCCCCGAGGACACTAGTAATAATAGAGGGAGTCAGGATACGGAAGGAGTCTGTGACGCCCCGAGGACACTAGTAATAATAACTGGGCTGAATTGTGTCTGTGACGCCCCCAATAGTCCCACATCGGATGTGGATGAAATTGTGATTATATTTATATGAGACATGGACACTAACTGGGCTTAAGCATTTTGGGCTGTGGTTTGGGCCCAACGAGTTATTATTGCTAGTGGGCTGGGTCATTATACTTTATAATAGCACAAATCTCAATACAAATTTAATGGTAAAAAATTCATAAGAATAATAACTAGGCTTGTGCTTTTGAAAGAATATAAGCTCTACTCTCTCTCTCTCTCTCTCTATCTCTCTCTCTCTCTATATATATATATAGTTGAGTTGGAATGCTATCAGTAACAAACGTATTTCGCTGTTATTCATTTGTTTTCGATAATAGAGCTTTCAACTTAACGATCGATGCCGTTGAATATGATCTAGACTATTTAAACTATCTAGAAATTAAATTTTATATTTTTTTGATGTTTTTTTTTTGTCCATCAAATAAACACAAAAATGAATGACTGAAAATGAATATCCTTTAAAAAATAATAATAGAAGTTTTGTAATTAAGATACAGAGTATCAATTTATTTATACCGTTAAATAAGCAAAAAATTATATTTATTATTAAAATTATAAATTTTGCAATTCTTTGATCATTAGGTCAATGATGTCAAAAAAAATTGAAATTTAATTTCTAAATATTTCTAGTGATCTAGATCATATTCAACGAATCCGATCGTCAATTTAAAAGCTCTATCATCAAAAATAAATCAGTAGCAACGGAGTCCGTTTAATACTGATAACATTCTAGCCCAACTATATATATATATATATAGAGAGAGAGAGAGTCCGGCTAGAATACTATCGATAGCATCAAGCAATTGGTGCTATCAAGTTTTCAGCCGTTGGATGAAAAGATATGCGGTTGGGATTATAGTGGTCCCCTAAGGCAGCGTTTGGTTGGGGGATAAAGGGGGAATAACCCCCTTTATCCCCCTATTCTTGCCAAACACCATACAAAAAAGGCAGGGGATAAATTTTTTTTTTATCCCCTTCTTAACGGGTTATCCTAGGATAACCCGTTAAGATTTATCCCATAGGGGAGCCGGAATAGTGGAATAAGGGGGGCAGGGATTAAATTTTTTCACTTTAATTTTCAATACAAAAACATTCAATACAAAAAATTAAATTTAAAAATATAATATTTAAATTTTTAATTTTAAAATTTTAAAATTACGATTTAATTTTCAAATTTTAAAATTTTAAAATTGAATTTGAATTATAAAATTTTAAATTTTCAATTTTAAAATTTTAAAATTTTAATGCGAAATTTTAAATTATAAATTTTAAATTTCAATTTTGAATTTGAATTTTAAAATTTTAAAATTTGAATGTGAAATTTTAAATTTAAAATTTCAAATTAAAAAATTTCAAATATAAATTTTAAAATTTAAAATTTAAAATTATAATTTACAATTAAATTTTTAAAATTCAAAATTTAAAATAAAATTTGAAAATTAAAATTTAAAATTAAAGTTTAAAATTAAAATTTAAAATTTAAAATTAAAGTTTTAAATTAAAATTAAAATTTATAATTTAAAATTTATAATTTTTAAAATTCATTTGCACTTTTATTTTTAAAATTTGCAGTAAAATATACTATAAAATAAAAATTATTATTTTTTTAGGTCAGATATAATTTATTACTTATAATTAAATTGCTTCAAATTAAATATAATTTTTAAATTAATTTTCTTACAAAAAAAAGATAAGGGCAAAGTTGGCATTTTGAAAAAAATTCTATCTTCTTTTTTCACTATCCTCCACTATTCCATAATTTCAACCAAACACTATTTTAGCTATTCCAGAGAATACCAACTTTTCAACCAAACGCAATTTAACTTTTATACTTCTTTATCCCGGAATAGCAAACTATCCCAGGTATAAAAAAATTTATACCTCGGAAATTAATCCCCGAACCAAACGGGGCCTAAGATTTTTACTATTCAACCAACCACCTAGTAAACCCTAGGGGCCACTATAATCCCAACCGCATATTTTTTCATCCAACGGCTAAAAACTTGATAGCACCAATGGCTTGGTGCTATCGATAGTATTCTAGCCTAATTATATATATATATATATATATATATATATATATATATATATATATATATATATATATATATATATATATATATATATATATATATATATATATATATATATATATATATATATAATTAGGCTGGAATACTATCGATAGCACCAAATAATTGGTGCTAACAAGTTTCTAGTTCTTGGATGAAAGGATGTGCGGTTGGAATTATAGTGGTCCCCTAAGGCCCAGTTTGGTTGGGGGATAAAGGGGGAATAACCCCCTTTATCCCCCAATTCTTGCCAAACACCAAGCAAAAAAGACAGGGAATAAATTTTTTTTTTATCCCCTGCTTAACGGGTTATCCTAGAATAACCCGTTAAATCTTATTCCTCCCCCCTCATGGAATAGGGTTTTATTCCTGGGACAATGAATGAGCAAAGTTATAATTTATTATTTATAATTAAATTATAATATAAAATATAATATAAAATAAAAAATATAAATTATAAATTATAATATAAATTATAATATAAATATAAATTATAATATAAATTATAATATAAATATAAATTATAATATAAATTATAATATAATTTATATTTTATATAATATAAAATATAAATTATAATATAAATCATAATATAAATATAAATTATAATATAAATTATAATATAAAATATAAATTATAATATAAATTATAATATAAAATATAAAAAATATATAAAATATAATATAAAATATAATATAAATTATAAATTATAATATAAATTATAATATAAAATATAAATTATAAATATAATATAAATTATAATATAAATTATAATATAAAATATAATATAAAATATAATTTATTATTTATATTCTTAAAATATAATATAAAATAAAAAATATTATTTTTTTTAACGTAAAATATAATTTATTATTTATAATTAAATTACTTCAAATTTAATATAATAATTAAATTAATTTTTCTATAAAAAAAGCTAAAGGCAAAGTTGGTATTTTTATAAAAATTCTAACTTTTTTTTTCCACTATCTTTTTACTATTCCATAATTTTAACCAAACACAATTTTAACTATTCCAGAGAATACCAACTTTTCAACCAAACGCAATTTAACTTTTATACTTCATTATCCCGGAATAGCAAGCTATCCCAGGTATAAAAAAATTTATACCTCTTAAATTTATCCCCGAACCAAACGGGGCCTAAGATTTTTACTATTCAACCAACCACCCACTAAACCGTAGGGAACCACTATCATTCTAACCGCACATCTCTTAATCCAAGGGTTAAAAAATTGATAGCACCAATGATTTTAAATATGACACTTAGGTTATGTTTGGTTGGGGGATAAAGGGAGGATAATTTCTTTATCCCCCTTTATCCTCCAAACACAACAAAAAAAAGGAGGGATTTGTTATCCCCCTTAACGGGTTATTCTAGAATAGCCCGTTAAGAAGGGGGATAACAATTTTCCTCATTTGTGGGAACAAGGTTGTTCCCACTCGGGAACAACCTTGTTTCCATCTTTCTTTTTTTTTTTATTTAAATTAAAATTTATAAAATTTTAAAATCATTTTTTTTATTTATACAAATTTTATATATATAAATTTTTAAATTTTTTATAGAAATATTTTAATTTATACAAATTTAAAAATTAAAATTTTTGGATTATCTTTTATATATTTTTCGAGATAATTAAAATTTAAATTTAAAGAAATTTTAAATGTTATAACTTTTTAAATTTGTAACTTTAATTTTTAATAAATTTATAAATTTAATAAATTTTAAAATTTTAAAATTTATACAAATTTTAAAATTTTTAACTTTAATTTTTAAAAAATTAAATGGTATTATTTACTAAAATATATACTTTAATTTATACAAATATTAATTATTATTTAATTAATATTTTATATTAATTAATTAGATAAAAATATTATTATTTTAAAATTATAATTATTCTTATTTTTTTCACTATTTCCGTTTATTATAAAAAATGAACCAAATACAATTTTAGCTATTCCTGAAAATAACAGTTTTACAAATCAAACACTATTTTTTTTTTTATGTCTGACTATCCCGGAATAGCAAGCTATCTCAGAAATAAAAAAATTTATTTTCAAGCTCATAATTTTGGAACCAAACTGTACCTAAAACTCTAAACCTTTTTTAAATCGGATCTAAGGGCTTAAATAGAAATGTGGAGTCCCTTCCTCTCTAATAAAAATCCGGAACAAAGGCACTAAACAATGCTAAATAATTAAAAACTCCAATCACTTAACTCAGAAAAAATGATATCAAGGAACTATATATTTTATCTCTAATTAGAGTCTAACTACTGTATTTATAAAAATACTAAATAATTAATACTTATAAATTTTGTACTGTTAAATTTATTATTTTAACTAATTACATATTTTGAATCATACTATTTTATTAATTATTCATTAAATTAAAAAAATTACTACCAGTCTAATCGTATTTTTTTATTTAAAAATTAAAAATTTATAAATATTAATAAATTGATATTTTTAAAAATATAAAAGTTCAATTAGTCTAATTGTATTATAATATAAAGTAATATTATCTGTACATCCATTTATGGATGTACATTTTATATTCTCATTCATTTAAAAATAAAATTTTTCATTCATCACTTCCAAGTAATAGATAAAATTTATTTTATTTTTAAATAAATAGAATATAAAATATACACTTTTTTTGAAATATACAAATAGTATTATAGAGAAAAACTAAATATACACCCCAAAAGGGGTGTATATCTTACACTCTATCCATCCAAAAATGGAGTGAATTTCACCCATCACTTAATGTGATGGGTGAAAAAACCTTCACCTTTGAATGAATGGCAATATAAGATGTACATTCATAATTGGGTGTACAAGTAGCATTCCTCTTTTCTATAATATAAAGCACTCAAATCAAGAAATCCACGTGCTTTAAGTGTGCACATTGTTTAGAGGCACCACCGCGATCGCATGAATCACGAGCATGTGAACGCAATTCGGATCGGGCCATGATGGACACACCATTTTACAACAGCAAACACCGTGCAAAACCCAGCAAATCCCATGCCACGTCATTCCCCGCGACGCGGGCCCCGCCACTTCCCGAGGAGTTCCCCCACACGGCACGTCGTAGGATCGCGGTTCGCGCGTCCGTACCATCGACAGCGAAGGGGCATTTTCGTCATTCGGTCAAACCACACCCAACCCACCCCCCTCTCCTTCCCGAGGAATGCTTAAGTGCGAACCACCGCGGTGGGTGGGAACTGAGGACGCTCGCACTCTCTCTCTCTCTCTCTCTCTCTCTCTCTCTCTCTTTGTGGGAAAGAGGAAACCCTAGATCGATCCATGGAGGCTGCGAAGCGCCTGCAATCGCGATACGGTGAGCTCTAGAAGCCCTCTCCCAACCCCTCCATTTTTTGCGATCGTTTCTAGGGCGATTTTGAGTGGGTTCGCGTCTTTTTCCGTAGAATCGTACCTAGGGTTTGAAGAGATCGAAAGCGGCGACGATGGCGAGAACCGGGCGGAGTTTCCCTGCCTCTTCTGCGGCGAGGTGTTCGATTTCGTTGGGCTTTGTTGCCACATCGATGGTGAACACCCGATCGAGTCCAAGAATGGGGTAATTGATCCTCTCCAATGATACTGGGATTTGAATCTTTGTATTTTATCCTGATGTTTTACCTTTTTTAGGGTCGTCATAATTCATGCTCTCTTTGTAAAGGCCTGATCTTTATGTATTTTGCTAATTCTTTAATCATTATCGCTAAAAATAAATAAATAAATTACATGATCGATCACTGAATTGCCGCACCTAGGTTGCCAAACTTCAATTTGTTGTAATTTATGAACTGAGTTCATTTTCGTCTCCAACTTCACTCCGTCAAATTCCTTTCAATTTGTTTTCAATTTGTTTTCGAGAGGAGATAATAATGCGCCACGAGACAAGGTCGGAAATCAGCTGCCACATTACCTCTCTGTCAAATAAATTTCTCTGCAGTTTCTTTAGAGTGATCTGGTAAAAGTTCAGCTCGTGAACTGTGTGAAATTAAAGTTAGGTGACCTTTTCAAAAATTGCAACAAGTTCGATTACCAATGATGTAATTTGTCATTCTCTTTCTCTACGGTTTTCTTTTGTCGCAGCATCGACATCAATACCATGTTTGTAATATTTGCATATCAGCATATGAGTTTGTGGTTCTGCCGCCGCCATTGATGTTTTTTTTGTAATCTCTTTCTCTCGTGACTTCCATTTTGCAGGTTTGTCCTGTTTGTGCAGCCAGGGTAGGGATGGACTTGGTTGGCCACATGACGACGCAACACAGAAATTACTACAAGATATCCTTTCCCCTTTTTGATTAGTTGTGTCTTATAATAAGATATAATTTTCGATATTTCTGCTTCAAGTTTAAATTTTGTTGAGAGTAATATTTATCATATCTCAATATCTCAATATTACCTTAATATATAATCACATGCAACATCGGCGGAGGTTCCGGAAAGCTCCTTCTGGCTCGCAGTCTTTGCTATCTTTGTTGAGAAAGGACCTAAGAGACGGCAATCTGCGATCTCTTATCCGTGGATCTTCCTATTTGAGTGCTCCTCACACACTAGCACCAGATCCCTTTCTTTCATCGCTGATTTACACATTACCTGTTGCCGAATTGTCAAAAGATGTACAAACTGAGACTTCACAGAACCAAATTGAGGCGAATGACCGTTTGAGCATGAAACTGGTAGAGAGGTATGTGCATACTGCCATCTGACTGTGATATTCTTTCCATTTCCACTCTATGTGCATGATCAAGCTGCTTTCTTTGTGGTTTTTTTTTATGCATGGACAGTTTATATTAAGATGGTATTTAGATTGTTGAGCTGACTGTGGAAGCTTCTTCTATAAGAACAAGATTTCATCTCTAGAGTGAGGACTACTAAATTACTTAACTAGTAATTCATAAAACTTATGGAAAGATGTAAACTTTTTGTAATAGTATTATAATATTGAGGCCTTTCTTATGTGGTATTTTAATTTGAGAATTAAGTATCTCCATTGGATTTGGGTGCCATTGTCTCAAAGCATATTTAGCTGCAAAGTTCGCCCAGTTTCTCTTTTAAGCTTCTTAAAGTGTGGGGACTTATTTTCATGATGAGAAGGCACGAGGTGAAGAACACTTAATCAGTTTGACTTACATTGTAGATCATGTTACCCGGAGTGTTTAGATTTGATATATCAATTGTTGTTCCCGAAAGGCACCTGTTTTTCTTCAATGGAGGCTTGAGTTCCCAATGACAGGTCGATTTGTCGACATTTACAGCTAACATTGCCATTAATATATATGAACATGATCAAGAAGTTCGTATCTGTTAATCATATAGTTTTGGTGATGTGTCATATGTTTCGTACCCAGTTTCAGAGCATTACATTGTGGCTTAATTGCTTATTGAGAAAAGTTATGTTGAGGCTTGAATCTTTTAATATTAGTCTGGTCAGTTCAAGTAGATGAATGAAACTTTGTTGGCTTTTGAAAGGGTTAGTCCGGACATAGATATTAAGTCATGGGGATTTGTGCTCATTTCGGTCTCTCTTTGAGAAAGCTCCATTAGTCTGATTTTATGTACTGAAATCAATTCAACTCGCTAGGTCTTTGGGACTCTGGACTGAATTTGTAAGGAGAAAGGAACTGTGGAAAACTGATTTGCAATGATAATATGCCTGCAATTTTATACAATCTGCTTCTTTTGCTTGGTTACTTTGTGTTGCCAGCCTAGATAATTTGTGGTAGTTACATGAACTTATGCTTGCCTTTCGTTTTCTCATTCCCTTTATATATGTGGAACCGATGTTGCTGTATCTGATCAAATTAAGTCAGCACCTTTGAAATTTTAATATGGCTGCATTTAAGGACTGTTCTAAAGCATCTCACTGACTTTTCCTATGTTACTTCCAGAACCGAACAATCTCTCTCCGATAAGGATCAGAGAGAGAGGACTCAAAGGAGTGAATTTGTGCAGGAACTTGTGCTCTCGACAATCTTTGATGACACATTATGACTTATGACTAGTTCTTTACGTCCAAGGTGGCAGCAAGAAGCCAACGAGGAATACAAAGATCTTTGAATGGAAACTGTTATTCTCCACCGGTTTCTTTCGACAAAGGGAGGATTCAAGTTCAGTGCCAAATTTCAAGCTGTTATTTGCAGAAAAAGAGCGGGCATAGAGAGAGAAGGGAAGAGTATTTATATATGCTATACTTTCGAGGTAATGCCAGATATAATAGGGTAACGTTTGGTGATAATATTGGATACGTTGAAGGAGAAACTTTTCTATACTTGTTTTTTCTTCAATTAATAAATGAAAGATATGCTGTTCCTCTACTCGGGCTCTTTTCCGTGCTCTATAAATGTTGTGTGGTGTAGGAAGGGCAGGGCATACTAATACTGTACTGAGTATTGTTGATTCATGTTGATAATAATAATGTGTTTACAAGCTAAGACTAAAACCCCTTTGGTGACAGAAATCAGCACTTCTATACTTGTTAGATAATTCCAGCATAAAGATAAGATATATAGGAGGCAGTACTGTCCATTTAAGTAGTAGTTAGGGATTATTGACTGGAATAGCAAGATGTAGCTTTAGCACCTTGCTTTGAGTCTCTACATGTTGTTTTTGTCCTTAGCTTTGCTTTAGCACACCATCAGTTTCTTTCGTTTTTTTTGTTCTTTCCATCAAGCAAACTATTCATGGAACCTGCCTGCTTTACATTTCTAGCCCACAGTCCACAGAGTTAAAAGCAGCAAGGGTGCACTGCTTTGAATAAATCTGATGTACAGTTAGGGCAGAACTGGAACTTCTTGAATCTAGGAATACAGCATATTTTGGACTGAACCCGCAATAAATAACTTCTAAACAACCATTGGAAGTGAATCAAAGGTTTAGAGATGTGTAGTACCATATTTCGGACCAAAAGTTGAGAAAACCATTGAATTCATTAAAGACTAAGCCAATGAATTTTCCCTTGGAAATTTAGGAACTAGGGTTCAGCCTGTAGGCCAATTTCATTTGTTCAGGCAATGATTTGGAGGCTAGAGTTTGCTACATATTTATTGTTATCAGGCAAAGTAGGTTAAGCAAGAGCAGAAATTTTGATTAGTGTGGACAAAAGGTGATCATGCTCTTTATCTAATAAATAAAGAAGTCTCTACTGTAAAGTAGAAGCTAATGAGGAATCTCTACTGTAAAGCAGAAACACTAATCATGAATTGAAAGGATTGCCAGAAACTAGGCTCCACAAAAGGAAGAACTTGAAGAAGAAAAACAATACATGAGTTGAAACCAAGAAGCCACTTTTTTTTTGTTCTTTTGATTTATTCTTCTATTTTTCTTTTCTTTACAAACAGTACACATAAAGAATTGCCTTTTCAGTACCTTTAACACTGCCAAAGAAGAAGAAATATATAAAAAAAAAAGAGTAGGTGGATGATCTCCCAACCACCTCTTGGCATTAGTTGAGATCACCACCACCACCAATCACACCAGAAACAAACAAATTGGATTATTGCCACTCATCAAGAACTTGAGAGATAAACCAAGACTCACTCTGTATGCCAATCTTAGAAGAAAACATGAAAAAGAAAAAGAAAAAAAAGAGAAGAAAAACACAAACCATCATAATAAAATAGCAAGAGTTCACTTCATATTACCCATTTTCCCACTCGATGCAGTCCTTTTGCCGTCGCCACCGTTAGAGAGCTGCCTCCCGGAGCGGTTAGACCCATTCGACATTTTTCTCGACGGCGATGGTATGTGCGTGTGAACGGGGGTCCTAAAATTAGAGAAAAAGAAACAAATGTTACTACAAGCACCACCTCAGTGAGACTTTATGAGTAAGGGACATCATTTCATTCCTATCATCAAGTGCCATAGGAAAAGCAGGCTTTATGAGTAAGCAATACAACAAAGGCCTAGGGGACATTCATGATGTAGAAAATGATGCTTATATTTTAACAAAGTGATATCCATTTAACACTCGCAAACTTAATTTAACATATAAGAGCATGGTTTTTCCTTTTTGTTACAGCCAAGCTAGCTTGCCCAGGGGTGGTGTGGTGTAACTAAGACATGTATATTCGCCTATACACACACAAAGTCAAAATTATATTAAATGACACTAGGGTCAGAAAACTAACATATGCACAGCTTACGCCTGAAGCTAATTTCGGATTTTTCTACTAGCAATTAAGTTATGATGATAGTAGTTCTTACATTAAAAATGCAGTTGGTGAAAGCAGCCATCATTTTGCGTTCTTTAAGGCAGGTTAGCCATAGGAACATATGCAATCTTATGATGAAAAATGGTAGCTTTTTGTTACCTTATATCTGGGCTCTTTGCTGGCTTTTTCTGAGGCTTTTTAATCATCGACCCTCCCTCATTTCCAGAGCTTTTTATGTTTGGGAAATTGAATTGCCACAGCGTGTCTGCTTCCGAAGAATCACTCGTTGCAATATCCAGCTCATCTGAATCATCATTAGCAACAGAGGAATAGAACCGAGTTCTTTGCACCTCAATCTCATGGCTCTCTTTTCTCCTCGTGGCATTTCGGTGATACTGTTGATCTGAATAAGCTCTAGCGTCGGAATGGTATCTCTGGTAAAAGAAATCGGGCAATGGTGTACTCTCTCTTTCCCAATCTTCCATGGGGTTCTCGTCTCTCACACTCTCCTCGTGTTTGTTCACCATAACCTTATCCACCCATTCTCCCAAAACCATCTCTTTATCATTTCCTATCTGGAAATTTACTTTGGGGCTGGTGTCTGGCCAAGGAGGAGGATCAGTTGCTAATAATTCTTGCAGGTCAAAGCTCGGCTTCTTTTGTCTTAATGGAGGATTACTCCTAACCTAGACCATATCAAAAGATGAACATTTTATGGCTTGGCTAAATAACAGAAAATTGATCAAGTTGAACAACCAATAGAAATCATATTGATTGGCATTAAGTATCAGATTAAATCAACATCTTTAGAATTGCAGATCACTGTGTCAGAAATAAGACGTGAAGTCAAAGATAATGGACTATCTAGAAATGCATGGAAAATATGTAACAAAATGAACAGATTTCATACTAGAGCTAAATTATTGGATTCCTAGTAAACAGAATTAGAGGACTATCATTATATGATAATGATGCAAAATCAATAGAATGTAGCATTCTTGATTTGTAACTTAAGGTCATTCTGAGCTAGAATACCTCTATGTTTCCAACATCCTCCATTGGTTGTCTGTAATTAGCTTGACCACTTAAATAATCTCCACCATGCCGTCGATTTGAAAATACAGGTGATGATGCCCTGATGCTGTGTTCAGGAGTTGGAATTGTGTTCTGAAGATGCTCTGATCCTCCCTCTTTCATTGCTAAGGCCGATTTGAGGCAAGCCATCTAACATAATAGAAGGTAGCAAAAAAAAAAAAAAAAAAAAATCTATAAATTGAAATAAAAATAGAATTTTTTGAAAAAAAAAAAACAAAAAATATACTACAAATAACCTGCTCCTTGAGTTCTCTCACTTCATTACTTTCTTTATTTACTCTAGCAGCACCAAGTTCCACAGTAGAAACCCTCTCGGCAAACTTTAGTGTGCTTATTGTTTCCCCAATCGCATCAATCTCAGGACTAATATGGACAAACATCAATGTCTTTGCTTGTCCTCCTATGAAGGTCAAATATACAAATTAGTACAAGAAAAGATGCTATAGAAATAGTTGAAACCAGTTACTATTGTTCAAGGGGTATCTTACCAAGAGAGTCTTGAAGCAGCTGAGTAAGTTTACTGTTTCTGTAAGGTACATGTGAGTTCCTTTGGGCAAGAGAAGCTATCACATCCCCTAAAGCTGAAAGGGATTTGTTTATATGTTGCGCTTCCTTAAGCCTTTCTCCAGTGACCTCTGATTTATCCACCCTTTCGCTGCCTGCAAGATCGACTAAATGCATGCAGCCTCGAAGAATATTTCCAGATGCCATATCTCTTCCTTGAACATGTACAGTCAAGCAACTGCAAGAAAATTGTCATCATAGAGCATTACAATGTGCAAATTAATGAAAAAGTATGCATAACTATAACCGTAATCAAATAAACTAGAGGTGTTTGATCAGAAAATATTTTAGAGAATTCACCTATGCGAACGGCTACTGCGGTCATTAAGTGCTGTAGCACCAACAGCACGGTTCTTCTGTCCGAGACTCATCAGCTCCATTACGTCAGATGTTGACACAACAGGGACCAAGTTTGCATCAGGTACATTTAGTCCCTTCTGAGAATTATTCCGAATTTCTAATGTATATACTTGTGAAGGAAATACACCAATGCTAATATTAGCAAAATTAAGTTACAGAATAGACTAGCAGTAGAGGGGGAACAAAATCCTACAAGTTTTTTATCCCTCACATGGAACATAATTTATAAGAACAAATTTGTAAGAAAAAAGTATAAACAATACACGGTGAGAAGGATATCTTCTGTTAAGACCATCACTAACAAGTAGGTCTCTCACTTGCTCATTGTAAATCTCGATCATCTGGACGGCGATTTCATAAGAAAAAAGACCTCTTCTTTGCTCTGCAAGTTTAAATAGGTCTCCCAATGCTCTGTAATTTACACCCTGGGTTTGTTCATTCAAAATCTTGGGTCCACTCTGCATACGATAGATAAATAAAATGAAACAAAAGAATTAGGCCCCGGTGTATCTCCAATTTTTTTCTGATTTCGGATTTTTAGATAACTCTCACCATTGTATAAGTTTTCCCAGATCCTGTTTGGCCATATGCAAATATGCAAACATTGTAACCATCAAGGACAGATCGAATCAGTGGCTGGGTGTCTAGAAACACCTCATCTGCAGCATGAGAAAAAGGGCGAGGGCTATTAAGTGTTACACTACTTTGAAAGAAGAAATCAATGATGACAGCTAATTTTGTAACGACCTTGTGTTGCAGAAGGACCAAATACTTTGTTGAAGTTAAACGATCTACGCCCTTCCTTTCCATACTTTGAAGGGGTGATGATCGCTATGGTCCCATCATCGGTAGAACTAACAGTGCTACTATTCAGTTGTCCAGGTAAGAATGGTCTCACACGGCAGTAAACTCGGATACTTCCTAATATGAGGGGGGGGGAAATGATGTCAATATTAAAAAGATTCCTTATTAACTCAATAAGAACATAAAGCTTAATAGAGCACCTTTAAGATCTTGAACTTGATTATATAACTTCCTGTTCTCTTCTAGTACTTTATGATAACCTGAAGCAGCATGAGCAAGGCCATACACATGCTTTCCTGCCATAAAACAGATTCCAAGTTGAGAGCATGTAATTATATTTTAATGAGTTCATACAGGTTCGCCAGATCCCAGACTTACCAAGCTTAGTGAATTCCTCGGAGTATTTCATTTGTATGAATTCCATTCCAGCTTTGGTTGTTCTAAGAGCTCGTTTAAGTTCCTGTATAACAGTAGCTACTGAATTCATTTTGATGAATATGGTCATCGAAATAACACTTAAAGATATCATCGCTGAATTATGCTACCTCAATATCTTTCTGTTGTTGTTCAAAAATCATACACTGCTTCAAAACCTTTTCTTTTGCTGCCTCTTCATCTCTCAAGGGCTTACGAAAACAACCCTCTTTCTTTGGCTTCATGAAGTTATCCTCAACGTCCGTCTTAAAGAGAGAGAACAAAACCAAACAAAAATATTCTGTTACTTAAAACTAATCTAAGAATATGAATGTTATACTGTAAATTTACAACATAATGAATGAGGGCGAATTTTACAAAAACACCAAGTACATGAATACTCATTCCTATGGAAATAACGTAAACAATGTACCCTTTTCTCACAAGAAGCCGAAGGGGCACCTGCTGAAATTTTTGCTTTGGAAAAGGATTTGCTTCCATCTGGAACACTCTTGAGAGCTGTCTTCACCTGTTTGATTGGTTATTTGAAATTAGATCGCATAAGAAAGCTGGTACCGATATAAATGGGGCTAAAGAATCACTGCATGCCAGTTATAACTAGGCATAAATGAAAAGGGAAAATTCAAAAATAATGCAGATAATATATGAACGTGGCTTTTCGATATAACACGCCATGGTAAGGCAAAGTTTCAAAAGCAACAGCTCATTGGCATATTAAAAGAAAATCTCCAAGAAGATATTTCTTTTAGGTATATAAGCCCGTCTTGACAAGATATAACAACTCGAATATGAGAGTTGAGCATACCATCTCATTTTGGCAAGATAAGCGTTGTTCAAATTCTTCCACAAGCTTACTTAACATTGACTCAATAAGCTGCATGTAAGGAAAAAAAAATAAAAAATAAAAATTAATGTTCCACCAAGTGCATTAAGTTAATTAACAGGTAAATAATTAATTAGCCTACCAATGGAACTTCTTCCGGCCTCTTGTCCGAAAGAACTGCACTAACGAGCATTTTGAGAGGACGCGAAGTAGCCTACGGGGCACAATATATGCTAAAAAGTTAAGCAAAATATACCGAATATAGGAGAGCGTTTTAACATATCTAGTTCACTAACCATTTCATTTGATTCTGTTGAAACATCTCCACATAAATTATGCTCCGCGGATAAGCCGTCACCATCATTCATTGACTGACTCCTCGATAAGGAATTCTTGAAAGGCTCGGAATTCTTCCTAAAGAAAGGTTTCACTGAGACTGAAGGTTTGAGATTTCCACCGTATTTCCAAGAACCATTTCCACCCATCTGTTTCCACTCGCCATAGGACTTCATAGCAAGAACACAATCTACAACCCTGCCACTTTTTCCTCCCTGAATTCTCAACCATAAAAACAGAAAATAGCAAAAAAGGCGATCTTGGTGTCATACTCAATTGAAGTAATTATCATTTAGGCAAAACTCATGAAGATATCTGAAAGTAACTACCATAAACAGCCCAAGCAATCAAAAGTAGAACAAAGAGGAAAATTTACATTTTACAACTAGAAAGTGCTTCTACTACCTAAAACCATAAAACCCACCTGCTCCAAGTCAGATGCCTCAAAAGTTGGTAGACCAATCTCTTGAACAGCAACAAGGAAATTCCTTACATTCTCGAAATATTGGTAGGCGAATAGCGCCGCCCCATCTGGTTGAACGATTGAGTCTCCTGGATTCACAACCACCTGGAAACAACAAATTCAAGAAAACATAAACATCAATTTACCTACAAATCATTTATGAGGCGAGATTCAGCCGTCTATAACATTAACATGTGTCTTGCGACTTCGCATTTCGGATTTGAAACACAAAATGGACCTAAGACGACAATTGCGAAAATCAGGTGATATGAGGGACTCTTCTGTTTCAGCAAAAGATCCAGGACAAGATGATTATTCATTGAAATAGTAGGAGTTATTGTAAAAATATCCCAAGATTAATCCAAAGAGGACACAACAACAACCACTCACCTTTGGCACTGCACCAGGATGGATCTTATTGAGTGCAGTGCAGAGGATCATCCCATTTCTCAAACCCAACCTGAACTCTTCCTCCGATGGCGCCTCCGGCAAGTCCTTCGCACTCACCACCCCCACCATCTTCCTCAGCCACCCCGCCGCCTCATACCTTCTCGTCGCTGGGGAATCACAGATTTTTCAAATCCAAACTCAAAAAAAAAAAAAAAAAAAAAAAAAAACTAATAATTTCAACAAAACCAAACAAAGTGTTAGCAACGAGCGCACAAACTAAACAAAATCAATTGGCGATCACGACAGAAAAGTAAAATCAAAATTGCACGACAGAAAATTAACACACAAATTTACGTAAAAAAATTTTTTGCAGGAAAAAAACCACTGGCGAAAGATGAGAGGTTTCCCTATGTAAAAAAGAGTGAATACAAGAGTTCTTCTTCGTACAATCGAAGCGATTCTGATTTTGAGTCAAATCTAACGCAAAGAAATCAGATCCAAACTCCAAAGTGAGATCATTTCTAACAAATTTTGGCCCAATCAACACAAGAACTAGATCATAATTTCTTTCTCCGTTTTCTTCTCAAAAGATAAAGCAGCTAGGTTTACAAGGATCAAAAGAGAAGCGCTTTTCACCTGCTTCCTCCGCCTTCCTGGAAGCCAAACCCCTATCACTCAGCCTCGTCCCGTGCTGCCTCAGCACGTCCTCCACTACCGCCGCCACCGATATCGCCGATAAAGCCCCCTCCGACGACGCCATTCCCCGACCAAATCCCCAAACTCCGAACCAAATCGTCCCCCGAAATCGCACACTTCGCTCGCTCCAAATCAACCCCTTCCTCTCTCCATTCTCTACCAAAATACCTCTTCTCGTTCTCGCGCAATGGAGAGAGATCAGGGTTAGGGTTAGGAATTGGGATTGGGGAGGAGAAGAAGAAGAAGAAGTAGTAGTAGTAGTAGTAGTAGAAACTACAAAGAAAGAGAGCTCCTTTAGGTTAGCGCTTTATATATGAAAAGAACGGGTTCTTGTGATTAAAGCAAAGCAAAGCAAAGCAAATCCGCAGGTCGAACATCTACACTCCGAAGCTCGTTCCGAGGCTCAGGCTCGGGATCCGAACCCGAATCCGAATCCGAACCCGAACCCGAACGGTCTTCAGCTTCGGTATGTAGTAGTAGTAGTAGTTGTTGCAGTCGCGGTGAAAGTGGAAATAGTGTTCGAAAAAGATGGTCTTTTTATGCATGCCACTTGGGGCTGTTCTTGATTGTACATCAAATTATGAAAAATAAATCAACAATTTTTTTATAAAAAAAAATTATCAATATTTTTTGGTTGAAAAAAAAAAATTTATATTATTTTTTGATTTTGTTAAAAAAGATAAATATAAAAATAAATAGTTTTTCAAAAAAAATTTATGACTGAATAAATATACGAAAAATAAAATTTCAAATTGAAAAATAATTTTCAATACATTTTACGTATAACCAGACTTGTCATTATTTTACTTATAAACTTCAAAATTACTTTTTCTTCGCCATATAATATATACTCTTGGTCCTAAGACAATATCATGTGCGTAATATTTTAGTTTCCAAATTTTAATTTACTATAATTTTTTGACTCGAACATTTTTTATTTTTGTGACCGAGTCAAGCAGTAATTATAGCAGTAAGATTGATGACATTAAAATAATTAAAATATTATATTACTGTGCTATTATCTATATATTATTATTCAGCTAATAAAATTATATTATGAAGTTTCATAGCCGAGAAGTTGGAGTCAAAAATTATAATAAATTTAGTTTGAGATCTAAAAATGTAATATTGAGCTATTTCTTTATTATAGTGCAATTGGAATAAGATATTTAAGAGTTAAAAATCTTCATTTCTATTCTCCACTCTTATTTTCAATGATAAGAATGTATAGAAAATTTTACTCTCTTAAAAAAATTAATCATTCTCCTAAAAAAAATTCTAATATATTTTATTGAATTGCAAAATATTTTTTAAAATTTTTTAAATTTTGATAGGAACATATCTAAATAGAATAGAATGTAAAATTAAACAATAAAAATAAATTTTTAAGTTTATCTCACTATATTCTTTTACCTTTCAAAGGGGACAGACATTATGGGGTACATTTTTGGGTACTCAAAGTTTTCCTGAAAAGAGATTCCGAGATCTAACGTTAGTTCTCTCTTTCCCTTCCTTGGTCATAAGTAATAGCATGTTATAATTACAAAAATGCCCTTTTCACAAGGAAGCAGAGGATAATACCAAAACTGAATAACTAATTTGATTTTACCAAAAAAAAAAAAAAGAGAGTATATATTAAGCTATTAATTTCCTTATATTCCCATGTTTTGAACTCAATTTGTGACATTAATCAAGATCTTGTTGTAAATTTGATCTTTAAAAAATTAAATAATAGTGTATGAGATATCTTTCAACTGAATAATACCGTATGAATTGTTGCCAAATATACTGCTTCTTATTTAAAAATATTTTGATGATTAATCTGCATTATCATTTTTAAATCACTGATGGAATTTTAAAGTATTAAGTTAAAACTATGCCATAAATAGTGGTGGTAAAATAATTTTTTACCATTCAAAAATACTTAAAACAGCTCATAAACAAAATCAACTGGGCGAGATAATATGCTAGAGTAAGTGTGGGGTTCCAAAGATTTAGAATAATTTTATATATAATATATGATATAATTAACTTTTTTAATTCGACTATAATATTTTGAACTATAGCTAGGTCAAAAAAATAAAAAAAAGTTGAGCGAGACTAGAGTTGAAGCAATTCTAAAATAAAGTGACTCTTCTGAAAAGCGAAGCGATATAAAGTGCGTGCATATATATATATATATATATATATATATATATATATATATATATATATATATATATATATATATATATATATATATATATATATATATAGCATAGAATTACTATACTCTTATGAGTATAAACTCTTTTGTATATATATATAGCATAGAATTACTATACTCTTATGAGTATAAACTCTTTTGTACTCATAATTTTTTCATCCTTAGATAAAAGAATATGTGGTTAGGATGATAGTGGTCCCCCTAGGGTTTACAAGGCTGTTGGGGAAATAGTAAAAATCTTAGAAACTACTATAATCCTAACCGCGCAATCCTTCATACAATGGATGAAAACTTATGAGTACGAAAAAATTTTACTCATAAGAGTATAGTAGCCGGACCCTATATATATATATATATATATATATATATATATATATATATATATATAGAAAGAGAGAGAGAGAGAGAGAGAGAGAAAGTCCGGCTAGAATACTATCGATAGCACTAAATAATTGGTGCTACCAAGTTTTTAGTCCTTGGATGAAAGTATGTATGGTTGGAATTATAGTGGTACTCTAAGATTTTTACTATTCAACCAACCACTCACTAAACCCTAGGGGACCACTATTAACCTAACAGCACATTTCTTAATCCAAAGCTAAAAACTTGATAACACTAATGACTTGATGCTATCGATAAATTTTCAGTCTAATTATATATATATATATATATATATATATATATATGGTCCACTATTAACCTCTACTATTAACCTAACAGCACATTTCTTAATCCAAAGCTAAAAACTTGATAACACTAATGACTTGATGCTATCGATAAATTTTCAGTCTAATTATATATATATATATATATATATATATATATATATATATATATATATATATATATATATATATATATATATATGTGGTCCATTATTAACCTCCACTATTAACCTAACAGCACATTTCTTAATCCAAAGCTAAAAACTTGATAACACTAATAACTTGATGCTATCGATAAATTTTCAGTCTAATTATATATATATATATATATATATATATATATATATATATATATATATATATATATATATATATATATATATATATATGTGGTCCATTATTAACCTCCACTATTAACCTAACAGCACATTTCTTAATCCAAAGCTAAAAACTTGATAACACTAATAACTTGATGCTATCGATAAATTTTCAGTCTAATTATATATATATATATATATATATATATATATATATATATATATATATATATATATATATATATATATATATATATATATATATATATATATATGGCCCATTTAAGTTATTGAGTTATTGATAACCACTTAAATTCATAATGGTCCCTAAAATCTATGAATGGATTTCTCATTTTCAAATTAAATTTTGGAATCCAATTACTCACCCTTATATATATATATATATATATATATATATATATATATATATATATATATAGTTTATTAAATGCCTTGAGAGGTTTTTTTTGGAGTTTTATTCCTGTCCAAATCTGTTTGGATCTTCTCATAGCTATTTAATTAATTCCCCTTAAATATATCTCAAGTGGTCCTATTTGTACTCCAACGGTCCAACCCCAGTATTATTTCCCATGTTTACCAACTCCTTACAACCAAATTAAAGATCATTTGAATTCCAATTTTCAAAATGAAATTGTGTAGAGATAATAATTATGATATAATATTATAATAAAAGAAATGTTACTAAATTATATAGGGATCCACTCAATTAACTATGGCCCAGTTTAAATGGAGCAACCAATTATTATTTCTTTAATTTACATTAATTTAATTAAGTTGTTTCTATCCATTTAATCGAGTTTGATTAACCATTAGCACCGAGCGCATAAACCAAATAAAATAAATTGGCGATTACGACACAAAAGTAAATCCAAAAATGTACGACAGAAAAATAACACATAGATTTACGTGAAAAAAATTTTGCAGAAAAAAAAATTACGGACGAAAGAGAAGAGGGTTGAACTATGTCGAAACAAAAAAGAAAATGCAAAATTTTTAGATGATCGTACAAGTCGTTCGATCTCGCTAGGGCAAGAATAAAAAGAATACTAATCTTAACGAATTTGACTTATCGGATCCGAGCCCTCCGCTTCCACCACAGACATTTATGAAATTTATTGTCGCACCGCGAAACCGTCGGCGAACCGAAAACCCAAATCGAAGCGATTTTTTATTTCGAAGTTGCATCTAACATTAACTATTTTTGCAGTAATATTTTAGCTAATAGAGCTGTGCATTTCCAATGTAATCTTAAATGGTTCTATAATTTTTAATTAAGCATTTTAATTTCTAAACTTTTACTTACAAGATGACTCAAATTAAGCCCAGTTCACAACAAAATTTTAGATACTATATATTAAACACTAAATATTCGAATGCTTTGTGAATTAAAAATTTGAGATTAAAAAGTATAAAAATCAAGCAATAAAAGAGATTGATCATCAATGAGTACATCTCCACTCAAAATATTCGGACTTCGCATGCGCTTCGCACGCGCTACAGGGAGAGTACAGTGTAACCCCCCAACCCCAACGTTCGAAAAAAATTCAAATTCCAGGTTCGGAGACTCCGAGCCTACGAAAATTAGGCTCGGGAGGAGGTGACAACAACGGCCTTAGTATACCCCAAAAAAAAAAAGGAAAAAAAAAGAAGAAGGGGCTAAATTACACTTTAGTCCGAAAATCTTATTGTACTAGCTAGCAGTACGGGACTTAGTTGTAATAATTTAAAAAATTAGGGATCAATGTGTTATCTTTCTTATTTATTGTGGAGAAAAGTGTAATTTAGTCTTAAAAAAGAAGGAAAAAGAAAAAGAAAAAGAAAAAAAAAAAAACAAAGTGGGGAGCTGGGGTGGGAAGAAAGGGAAAGGTCCAAAGTGGGGCCCACGATGAGCGCCTTTGAGGAGTTGGGTGCGGGTGGGGGGTGGGGCCCGCGTCGTCATCACGCCCGTCGGCTCGGGCAAAGCTCTGCCGGCCCATGCGGCCCAAAGGGGTTAGGTGGGGCCCACAGCCAATTATTTATGGCATGCACCCGGTGCATACACCGGAGTGTCGCGGATTATAGGCCTGATAATGATAAATATAAATATATATATGTATAGACAATTATTCTATGTAATTTACAGCTGCTGAATAAATTGTATATATATCAAAAATTAGGATTTTTGAAAAGTTGTTTACTTATTAGGTATTACAGGGTTGTTTGGTTTTTTATCGCAGCGAGATATGAGTATGACTGTTAATGTGCTAAATATAAGCGAACTGGGGCTAACACAGCTCGTGTTCATTCGTTTATTAAACGAGCCGAACACGAGTTGGCTCATTAAAATATCAAGCTGAAAATTATAGCCCGTTACACGAGCTAGCTCGCTAAAAAAAGGTAGATTGTTAGGCTTACTACTGGATGAAAAGTCAAAAGAAAATTAAAAACACTAGAATCTTAATCTAATAATTAAAATTTATACTTTATATATATTCGAGCTGGAGTGAGCCGAACACGAGTGAACTCACCCAGCTCGTATTTGGCTTGTTAAAATTTTAAGCTGAAAATTCAGCTCGTGTTCGGTTCATTTATTGAACGAACTAATTGATCTAGAGCTTAGCTCGAGCCGAATACGAATTGACTACAACAACGTGTTGAATTACCATCGAGATGGCTATTTCTTTATAGTCATAAAGAGAAAAAAAAAAAAAAAAAAAAAAAAAACACTTTCTACTAGGCTTACGTAAACTTCAACAAATTGAATACATCTGAAATTAAATGTCATATTTTCATTTTACCCTCTACTTTATCGAAAGTACTTGATCAAGTTGAATAATCGGTATATCGTAAATTCGAGTAATTATTATTCCGATTAGCCAAAAACTTGATAAAAAAAATTAATGTTAGTACAACAAAATACTAATAAATTAAAGGAACTCATCTGCAAAAAAAAATTTAAGTAATGTTGATTGCATCTAATAATTTAAAATTTAGAATTTAAAAATATTATTACATAATTGAGTTTTGAATAACACGGTGTATACACCCGGTGCATGCAATAATTTTTCTGGGCCTATTGAGTATTTACCAGGCCGTAAAATGGGGCCCACCGGGCCCAGTGATGATGCTTGATCCGCAATTGTGTTTTTTTTAACGGCCGAGTAATATGGGAGTCAAAGTGTGTAACCAAATGGCTCAAATTTGAAGATCCCTTCTAATGCAAGAGAAACACACATGCCTAAGCAGAGCCATTTTTTATTAGTGACCGAACAGATTAGGAAGAACTTGATTTCGAAAGGACCGCCTCCTAACCTACTGAAGTTAAAAGATCGATCTGTGTGCAATTATGAGTGAAAGTTCGAACAATCTCGTGACATTTTTGTCAAAATAAATGTCGACGTCTACGACTTTTTCATAGTCATGAGTTCAATCTATGCTATACCCACAGACGCTTTAACATATTTTTCAAAAATAGGCCTCGTCGCTCTTTTCGACTCCCAGATATGCACAAATTCATAAGAATAAAAGAGTTTTAGCTTGGAGGAGTAACAAATAACAAAAAGCATGGATCTTTTTATCTTTTTTGGCTCCAGCTTATATTTTTGCTATAAACTGCAGTACAAAGAGAGTTTTCAAAATCAAGCTAACATAAACCATAAAGTCGAAAACTCGAATTTGAAAGCTTCGTGGTACATCCGAACGTTAGTATTTCAAAAGCTAAATAAAGTCAAATTATTACTCAAAAAACTGATCATCTAGTAAGAAGGAGAATTCACGAATAATCCCCAAACATCACCTTTGCAGTTAAGCTCACGCTGATGATAAAAATCAAGTAAACCATAGCAAATGCGTACGCATGCGCATGAAAAAAAGAATACAGCGAATATGAAAATCGATGTGCGTAATGTAATAATAGAGAATGAATGATTCGGAAATGGCTTTAACACAAATTAAGCAGCATCTAACTCAACTAATATTGAAAAATATTTCCCTATTTCTTTTTTGTAGAAGAGCATGTGGGTTCACTAGCATTGGTGTGTGCAAATTAAGTAGTGTATATCTTGCTTGAACTCTTCTTTTCTTCATATATTTGGCCCTCACAGTACTGTGATTGGGTGGGTTTGTGGGTTGGGTGGTTAAGCCAAAGTGATCCCCCCAGCACCACCTTTCTATTATTCTATGGTGACTACTGTGGAGGTTGAGTACTTTGGCCGGGGCCACCTGCTGTATATGTGACCACCGAGATGTCCAAGATGTCCACCGGATTTGGTTGCATGTTCCGCGGAATGGAAGTAATACATCACATCACATCATATCATTTATGGTATCATAACTAATCCGCTAAATCACACATTTGCTAAACAAATTTGTAATGTTTTTTGAATTTGAGATAATTCTATATATAATATATAATAAGAATAATTTTTTTAACTCGGTTAGGTTCGTTTTGTTCGGGTATAAATTTAAGGGATATAAATTTGTTTATACCTGAAATAACTTGTTATTTCGGAATAATCAAATATAAAAGTTAAATTGCGTTTGGTTTAAAAGTTGGTATTCTCTGAAATAGAAAAAATTATGTTTGGTTAAAATTATGGAATAGTATAAAATAATAAAAAAATATGATAATTTTTTTATCAAAATGCCAATTTTGCTCTTATCTTATATATATATATATAAATTAATTTTAATTATTATAAATTAATTAAAATGATAATTTAATTGTATCTCACCTAAACAAAATAATTTTTTATATTTTATAGTATATTTTAGTAAATAATAATTAGTAAACAAAAATAATTACATAATTACATATTACAAAGCCTCATGTTCATATAGTCTCCGATTAATTAGAAGGTAAACTAATGTAAAAAAAAAAAAAAAAAAAAAAAAAAAAAAAAAAAAAAAAAAATTCATTCACTGCCCATGAGGTATAAACCCTATTCCAGGAGGAAGGTGGAATATTTCTTAACAAGTTATTCCAGAATAACCCGTTAAGTAAAGATTATTTTAAACTTTTATTCCTAGCTATTTTTTACCTCCGTTTGACAAAAATAGTAGGATAAAGGAGGTTATTCTTTCTTTATCCCACAACCAAATAGGGCCTTACAATATTAATTTTGATCGATGACTAGACCTCAAAAATTAAGAGGGTTAAGTTTGCTAGGATTAAAGTAATTCTAGAAAACGCTTAGCAGTGTCGGAGTGACACTTTAATTCTCCAATTATATATATATATATATATATATATATATATATATATATATTTTTACTTTCAAAATAATTTTCTAAATTATTGTACTTAATAAACCCCACAACTTATTTTAGTTAATTAAATATTAATATATTGATGATGTGAAAATAATGAAATATTTTAATTATTGTTATGTTATTAATCATAATTTTTTTTATATTATTTTGACTTTAGCAACAATTATTCAATCAACTAAATTGCTGGATTCCATTGAACTAATTATTAGAGTTTAAGCCAAAATTTACAATAAATTAAAATTTAAGAGACTTGCATTAATTTTAAGGGCGATGCAATTAAATTAAAAAGTTCGGCTGTTATATTATCGATAACACTAAATACGTGATGCTATCAAGTTTTCCGCCGTTGGATTTATTTTTTTCATCATTTTTATTATTTAAAATATACTATTTTTTTAATTACCCACTAAACTCTAGGAATTCACTATCAGCATATAACCAACCACACATCTCTTTATTTAATAATTAAAAACCTAATAGTATCAATGATATGGTGTTATTAATAACATAATAATCTAGTTCTTAAAAAAATATAATTTTGATACAAACATATCACTTTTATTAAATCTGTTTATCCAAATTTAATTTAATTTGTTTCGATTAAAACTCTCTTATTCCAAATACCACAAAATGAGGTAAAAACATGCATGTTAACATATATAATAAGATGGGATATATGAGTATCCAATTTGAAAATTCACATAAACTAACATGCATGTATAATTTACACTGTCCAAAATAGATTAATTACAAACAAAATTTCATAAAAACTCTAATAAAAGGTTGTATCTTGTTACTAAATGTTTCTTTAATTTTTGTAGAATATTATATGTCAGTTTTAAAATACAAACTACATATCACATGATTTCTTATTTATAAATAATGTAATTCTTTTAGTTTATTTTTTCAATGGTTTTTTTGTTGTATTTTAATTATTTATTGAAGCTTTAAATCTTTAGCAAGGATTCTTTATAAAGCTCAATTTGGGTAGAGAGAAGGAACAAAAGCTGAGAATTATGTATGAATGTGCTAGGAATGAGTTTTATTCAAGGAAGAGATAAATGCTCCAATAAATGACCTTTTCACATTAAAGTTCTTATTACTTTGTTCCTTCATCATTTGTTATTTAGGGCTCCCAAATCCCCATCCAAACTTAATGCTTTTAATTTTAATTAACATTCTTTGGTTTATTAAAAAAAATGAACTCCACACATGAAATGAAATGAAATGATTTATTATTCGGAAATATTTTAGTTATTCTGGTTTAGTTTTAAATATATAGCGCGAAAAAGCGTTAAAAATTATTATTTAATTTTTAGAAAAAAATTTGTGGAAAACATTATTTTTTCAAAAAAAAATGAAAAACATATATACTACTTTATATTTAGAGAAATGAAAAATATATTCAAATTAAGAAATTAAGAAATTGAGTTTTCCACAAGCAAGAAATAAATGCTCTCAATCAAAGAACTTTACATAAAGGTCATCAACAACCAAGTGCAAGATGAATTGCTTAACTTGAAATCTAGAGTTCTCTTATACTAAATTAATATCACAAAAATATATGCAACTACCAAGGCTGTGTTTGGTTCGGGTATAAGCGAAAACTGATTATTCTGGGAATAGGTATAAGTTCAGGTACAAGCAAGAATTATAATAATTTTATGTTTGGTTGAGTATAAGAGTTGTACCGGGATAAAAAAAATTGTGTTTGGTAAGTTAAAGATGAATAAGAATAATAAACGGGATTAAAATTTATAAAATAAAATAAAAAAATTTTAAATTTTATAAATTTAAATATCTTATCATTTAAAAAATTTTAATTAAAAAAAAAAATAATAAACAACAGGTGGAAGCTGTTCCACCTGTGGGGTGGAACAACTGTTCCACCCTTATACCGAAATAATCTGGTATGGAAGAAACAGCTGTTTCTCCCATACTTAAATGATGTTTGGATATAAAGGGAGGAATAACCTCCTTACCCTTTCCTTATACCGGTTGCCAAACGGTGAGATTAATATGAAGTGGAAACTTTAAGATCTAGGACCACTTTTTGTAACATCGAAATAGTGAGGGGCCAAAAGGAATCATTTGGCCACAAGATTGTAACTTGACCCCAAACCCTAGCTTTTCTTAATTTGCATTGCTAAATGAGTTGTTCAAATTTAAAGAGCATCAACAATTAAAGTGGTCCAAGAATCCACCTTATCACTCTTATGTGATTGTTGCATTGTAATTGTACTGTTAATGCTTTTTAATTAATTTTATATAAAAAATCTATGGAGACCCCTTCAACTATTATATAGGTCAGTTTTGACATAGGATTTGTTTTTTTTAAATTTACAAGTCGTTCGGTCACTCGTTTTTACAGCTGCACTGTAGTTAATTATAAATGTATGTAATTTTAATTTATATATTTAGTTTTGTACAGCTGAGTCTAACTATTATAATAATAAATGCACAAGAAAGCTCAAATTGGTTGCAATTTCACCTGCAGCCGTTGGTGAGAAATAAAATCACCCATTAATTAACAAAAATAAATAAATAATATATATTTATTTGTGTATAGATAAATAATTAATATATATTTACTTGTGTATAGATAAATAAAAATATTTGTAAATAAATAATTATTAAAAAAAGTTTTTAAGCAATATAATTTTTTTTTTGTAAAAAAATTATATTTTTTTAAAATTAGTTTTATTTAAAATATAAAAAAATATTATCATTCTTAAATATTTATAGAATGTGAATGTATATATTAACTTAAGAAATTTTAATTATTTATAATTATTAAATTTGATGAAAAAATTGAGAGAGAATCATAATATTTTTTAAGTTTGATTTATATATTAAAATTAAATATATTGAAAATCTTAAATTGTAGCGATTGGTAAGTTGAAAATTTATTAAAAATTAATTATCATCTATAAATATATAATTTTATAATATATAAAATTATATATAAATATAAAATTTTAATTAATAATTAAAAAGTGCATGATTATTTTATATTCAGGAGAGGGAATATAATATTTCTATCTAAAATGTTACCGGATTCACAAATACAAATCTCAACTTCAGCCTACCAAACAGAAAAAATATAAATATATCAGTTGCAACTATATAGATTCAAACAAATTGGGTGTAGTTATGACTGTAATTAATATTTTTAACTGCACATATTTACAGCTACACTATTTTTACAACTATATCCAACCAAGTAGTCCCTTAGTTGAGTTAATTTTTTTTTTTTTTTTTTTTTTTTCAGATTTTACAACTTTACTAGTTATTAACTATTAATTGATATATTTTTTTTGTTTTGCCAACAAGTGATTAATATTATTCAATTTGATCACATTACCTATGAATTTGATACAACTTTTACTTCTTCTATTTTTGACTAAAATTATTTAATTCTTAAAAAAATCAAAAGTTAAGAAAGTGTTAATGAAAATAAATAAATAAAAGTTGCATTTTTACCTAACCTCCTAGAGCTACAAACCTATAATTCATTAATATCTCCTAGGGTTGCACAACTAAGCTTATGATTTGTACTTTAATTATACATTCTAGAAGAGCTTTTTTGCATGTAGCATTAAAAGCCAAAATAATGCAATTTTCTTATAACTTATTGGAGTCAAAAGTTTGCCACAAATTTGTTATTTAAAGTTAGGTGACATCTTGAGACCACCATGCCTTGATTTGCACTTTATCATGATTTATAGAGTTGTACTGAATTTTTTCTATTTTGGCTTTTGCCCTAATAAATAACTAGGCTTCTCTTTTGTTGATGAGAAACCAACTTTATTGTGAGCATGTTTAAAAATTGAGCTATGCTACATGTACATTTCATTTGGAGTGTATATTTTATATTATTCACTTGTCATTTCAAAATAACGAGTAAAATTTATCTCATCCTAGAATAAATAGAGTGTAAGATGTACACCTCAAATGAGGTATACACTTAGCTTTTTTCAAAAAAAATAGTGAAAAAATAATAAGTTACATAATTTTATTGAACCTTTAGGACAAGTATATATATCAATATTCATTAATTAGTTCATGATATATCTTAATTATATATAGTACTTATTTTACTTAGCTGAAGTGAAATTATTTTTTCATTTTAATAATTAATTTTTATTTTCTATATCATGTCAAAATAATACAAAAAATTATAATTAAAGGTGAATCGGTAAATCTAAAAATTTAAAGAAACGCCCGATCGGTCAAATATTTTGGGTTTTTTTTTTTTTTTTTTTTGTGGTAAGCCAAAGGATGTATTATGTTAATAGATAATTGAGTACTTGATCATCTAAATGGCAATGATTTATATGAAAAACATGTATAATGTCCTTTTTTTATTCTTTTTTTCTTTTTCTAAATTAATTTATGAGAAAGTAGAGAGTTTAATAAAAAAGAAAAGGCCCTTCATTAAGAACAATGGATAAAAGCATAATGTTTGCTGAGTTTGTGGCATGCAATTGTACTAGGCCTAAGTAGACACATCATCTTGCTTTTTTTTTTTGTTGCATTGTTTGTCACAAATTAAGATAATTAAAGTGATAGCTCTAGCCCTTCATTATGGCTCAACATATATGGTCTTTATATTTTTATTTTCCTACTAATAAGCACATAATAATATTATAATGTACTTTATTAGATGCATATCGTGTCTTAACGTTACACACTAACTAAATTACAAAATCAGGATTAGCGAGTTAGCCAATATTTTTAATAATTATTGGAGTGTTCCAACTTTACTTGACCATTTTTCTCTACGTTCCTTATTTTTCGCGTTATATTTAAAATATACAACCAGATAGCCCATATAATTGTATAGAGACTCAAATAGGCTTATTAATTACTAGCAAGCTAGATCTATGAATAGCTTTAATTTTTTGAAAAATTAAGGCTATTGAATGAGGGAGGACAAAAATACAACAAAGCCCCTTAATTGTTTTCTTCTCTATCATTTTGGCCCTTTGCTCTTCCCCCTAGTTGTGACAAGACCTAATGTAAAGGTAATTTTATTGTAATCCAATGTGTTTAATCATTAAAGTAAAGCTAAATTACATAAAACCTTCGTACAATATACCGTTTTTTTATTTTGTCCCTCTGTTTTTAAAAAATTTATATTTTACCCCCTCGTAATTACGTAATTATTTTTAGGGAGCAACGGAATTAACAGAATAGGCAAAATGACGATAATGTCCTTCTTATTCCTGTGCTTATCCTTGTGCTTCCCTCCGACTCCCTTCCGACTCCACTACCGCCCCCGCCGAGAACCTCTCCTCCTCCTCCCCACCCTGTCGTCGTCGTCGTCTCCTCCGCCGTCGGAGAGGTCCGGGGTGCCCAGGGAGTAGCATCCCCACGCGGACGCGTGAAGCGCGGCGCCCCCAGGGAGCAGGTCACCGCGTGGCAGCCTATGGGGGCCCGCCACGTGGCGGCCCCCTCACCCCGCGCTGACCCGCGCCAAAGGAGGTGCGGGTCCCCGCACGCGCGTGCTGCATGCAATGGTGCGGCGAGTGGGGCGCCGCCACTTGGCGCCCCACCAGCCTCGGGCCGTGCCTGACCTGGAGCGCCGTCGCCGGAGAGGGCCCGGGCGGCGACTGCGCCGACGATGGCCGAGGGCTCCCGACAAAGGCGGCGGCGGCGGGATCCCTCGCGAAGCGACGGAGCTCGGCCTCGGAGCGATCGAGAGAAGAAAAGGTTGAAGGGTATTTTCGGTATATTACCTAAAAAATTGACGACTCACTAACGGAATGCTGACGACGGGGGTATAAATGCACAATTCTATAATTACAAGACGGCAAAATATAAATTTTTTAAAAACAAGAGGTAAAATAAAAAAGTGATATATTATAAAAAAGTTTTCTATAATTTAGCCTTAAAGTAATCCAATGAGTGTTTTAATTAAGAGGCGACAAATTATGAGTTATCATGACTAGTGCATCATATATATATAAGTATATATAGTGTGAGAAAGCTAATTGAGATGCATTATTCTTTATAAAGAGGAATATTATTTTTCCGAAAGGCTATGAATCCTTTATATAAAACTTTGCAGCCGCGAAGTTTTAATTCTATATTTACAATTGATTAGTCATGACTCCTTTAAAACTCTCTGTTATTACTAAAATTGAATGATTCGCATGAGCTACAACAATTGTAGCTTTATAATGGTGCTCAATTGAACATATGAGAATATATCTAATCATAGCTCTATGCAAAAATATATCTAATCATTAACACCGTAGAAAAATATTTGAAGGAAAAAATAATTAATTATTTCAGAAGCTATTAAACCCTTCGGTATCGTTTGGATTGGGGATAAGAGAGAATGAGTTATACTAGGGATAAGTATAAAGTTAGGTATAAGTTAGGTATAATGTGAAATTGTGTTTGGTTGGGAATTAAGCCTATACCAGATATAAGAAAAAAAGTGTTTGGTAGTAATTGAAGAATAAGAGGAATAGAGAGTTGACTTTTGGGGGGGGGGGGAATTGGGATATCCCTCCCCCAAACCGGGTTTAACCCCGTTTGGGGGGATATCCCATTCCCCTCCTATCCTGTTTTTGTTTGGGTACAAAGGGGGATAAAAACAGGATAGGGGGGGAATGTGATATCCCCCCCAAACGGGGTTAAACCCGGTTTGGGGGAGGAATATCCCAATTCCCTCCTTTGGGGGGATATCCTCCCTTTGTACCCAATCCAAATAGGGGCTTAGGGCTTGTTTAGATTCGGTATAGAACCGGAAATAGAAGGGATATTGCTCTTATTCTTCCAAACGCATCAGGAATCAATCGGTATAGCTTGTTTCAGTACAAGTAGAATAAGTGAGAATTACTGTTTTCACTCTTTTCAACCATCCTCTTACTTTTTTAAAAAAATACTCTCACACATCTACCGAGGCACCATCTCTCACCTCATTATTACATAATAAAGTTTGAGGACAAAAAGGTAATTTATCCTAATTAAAACTCTTTATTCCTCTTATTCCTCTTATTCCTCATTCTTATACCAAAAACAAAATCTCTTATTCCTGAAATCATTCCAAACGCTTTTTTACACTAGTTCCGTACTTTATACTTATCCATGGAATAGCTAGTTCTGTCTTATCCCGTTACCAAACGTGCCCTTAGCCAACACACAATAAGCAACAATATCTTCGAAGACACCATCACGATCAACCAACCAAACACCAAAGTCAGCCAAGCACCAAACACCAAATTCGATCCAAAATAAGCAAGTGGAAAAAAATAGAGAACTAGTCTTGGATAAAAAAATATTACGCATTAATCAACTAAGGACTATATTATATATTTACATTTTTTTAAGTTTTTTTTTAAAAAATATTCACAGCAAGAAGAGCAAAGGAGAAAGAGGAAGCGAGGAGAAGAAGAGGGAGAAAAATAAGAAACCGACAATCTCAGCATGCAAAAGAAAATATGCAAACCTAATTTCGTACCAAGAAGAGCAGAAGAAAAGAAGAGCAACACAATCTTGTTAGCAGTAAGCGACCAAAAGAAGAAGGACCCCACAGTTGACAGGGGAAAAAAGGGAAAAAATCAGCAAACATCATATTCGACCCAAACACCTTAAATATTTAGTCAAACATATTTTTTCTTAAATATTTTTAAAACTTATTAAAACATAATCCGCACAAAATACCCATACAAAGAAAAGCGAAGAAGAAACCATGCCAAAATATATCTAACAATTAACACCGCAGGAAAATATTTGAAGGAAAAAATAATTGATTACCTCAGAAACTATTAAACCCTCAGACAACACACAATAACCAACAATATTTTCGAAGACACCATCACGATCAACCGATCAAACACCAAAGTCAGTCGAGCACCAAACAGCAAATCCGATCCAAAAGAAGCATGGAAAAAAAAAAAAAGAGAATTAGTCTTGCATAAAAAATACTATGCTTTAATCAACTAACAACTATATTATATATTTGCATAGAAGACGGGAAAAAAAGGGATAAAATTTGTTATATTCAAACAATTTTTTTTGGATTTTTTTCTTAAAAGTATTCACAGCAAGAAAAGCAAAGGAAACAGAGGAAGCGAGGAGAAGAAGAGGAAGAAAAATAAGAAACCGGCCATCTCAGCGAGCAAAAGAAAGTATGCAAATCTAATTTCGTACCAAAAAGAACAGAAGAAAAGAAGAGCAACACAATCTAGTTAGCAGCAAGCGATCAGAAGAAGAAGGAGAAAAAAAAGGGGAAATATATATAATAAGAAACCGACCATCTTAGAAAGAGAAGAGGAGAAAAAATCCTAGAGCCGCATTTTTTTTTTTTGGAAGAAAGCGACCAGCGAGTAATAGGACGCCACATCATCCCGGGCAGCGAGCACGGGTCATCATTCCCGCCGGTAGAAAGAGCACGGCGACGACATCATCCCGGGCAGGAGAGAAACCGTACCGGCCACCCTTCCGGGCAGCCTGGAAAAGACGGGAGGCTCGTCCTCCCAAGCAAAGCCCCGTCGTGCAATCGTCTACAATAACGGGACCCTTCGTCGCGACGACGGAGAAGAAGTAGGAGGAAGGGAGAAGACATCATAAACCGAAAAGACGGAAGACGGACGGAGTAGGTGCGCACTCATGACCCCGGATTAAATGCAGCCTACACGCATTAAATACGCAACAGGAAAAAAGAGCACGGTGACAGATTACCGGGCGCACAACAATGCAGACCCACACAAAGAAGCACTGCACAACGGGTCCCACGCAGCAACAAATTCCAACTACGCAACAGAAAAAGAGAGAACGGTGGCAGATTACCGGGCCCACAACAACGCAGCCCCACACAAGCACTGAAAAACGGGTCCCAGGCAGCAACAAATCCAATTCCCACCGCACAGCAGAGTCCACAGCAAGTCTAATCACTGCACGGCAAAATGGGGCCCACTTTTCCAATTCATAGATTGCAGTGGACTCCACAGCAAAACAGGGCCGACTTTCCCAATTCATAGATTGCTTCACAAAGAATCACTGCACAACGGGGCCCATAGATGCTTCACAAAGAATCACTGCACAACGGGGCCCGCATCACCGACATGGCTCGCTCAGGAGCCTCCAAGCCCTTTAAGGTTCCCAATTCATATATTGTATAAATTGATAAACAAGTTTATACTTTCTCCTATGGCTTATGCTTGTGAAGTAGTTGAGTCTTTTATCTAGAATGAAAATAAATTTTAGGCATGAATAAATTCCATAATATTGTAGCATTACAACAATTAAAATGTTTTTTAAGTAGTAGTGTTCTTTTATATATTAGAAATATCCACATTCATTGTCACTAAACAAGTAAAAGTTGTGCGACACTTAAAGAGTCTAAGTCCTAGCTCTAGCTAGTTAATTCCCTTTTGTTCTTTGTAGTATAAATATGGGGCCCCATGATAATCATGCAGAAGAAAAACTGCTGCATATATCCACTTGAGTACATTGTCTGTATCTCATCATTCTCAAACCGCTTTAATCGAACGGTCCGCGATTCACTACGTCGCGCATAAAAATTTGTTAATACTAATTCAATAATATGGACACTTCATACAAATTACATGCATAATCTAGCTGTTAAGTTATATAGATATTGATCGAATTCATACATATGTTTTTTTTACAAATTTTTTCTTAGTGGAGGTGCATGGCATACTTTCAAAAACACATGGTCTCAACACGCGAGGAATTAATAGGTTTCAATTCATCAACTCTTGTGAATGAAAGTTTGGTGTCACTCTTTTTGCTTCATCAATTAATGCATTGAGAATTGCCAGGTAAACTTAGCATCATGCATGTACATTTATTTTATTTTTTTAAAAAAAGATATTAATTTGGAGCAGTAGTTGAGCATGTGATTATCCATTAATGCAAAGTGCTTTTTGAGTTGGACTACTCAACTCACTGGAGAGCTGGGAGTAAAAAAAATGCAGTGGTGGGTTGTCACTTGGAGAGGGGAAAAAGCACTTTTACAAGTTTTGTTGTTGTTGTTGTTGCTGCTGTTTTTTCAATTCTTTTTCTTTTTATTGTTTTGAATTTGTATATTTGTGTTGATGAGAAGTGCATGCTTGTACATGTATATTGATAGCCTTTATATATTTGTGTAATAGTATTGTACGTTGGTTTAAAAGAATCGGTATTCTATCACGTGGCGCGAGATCATATTGGGTTGAATTATATTCGAAATGGCGTGAAGTTGGATTAAATCGGATTATGTTCGAAGTGGCATGAGGCCGATTGGACCGAGTCGCAATCGAGATCTGTAGGCGATGTGTTTGTACGCTTTAAGTGAATTGATTGTGTTATTTCTAATAAATAAAATTTTTAGAATTAATAGTTAGCATCAACAATCCGACAAATGATATCAAAGCGGAATGTCACGGGTTCGATTTGTGCAAATACGGAGGGGAGGGGGGAGGAAAAGATTGATGGCTTAAAGAGGGCAAAATTTTCGCTATGTAGCGTGAGGTCAGATTTGATCGAGTCACGTTCGAAATGACATGCGGCTGGTTGGACCGAATAATAATTAGTGACAACGATCGATCCGACAAATATAAACAAAATTGAACAGTGCTACCAATATTTGGTTAAACATTTGATTAAATATGGTCAAGACAGATGTCACCATAATTCATATTTATGCATAATTTAGGTGTATATATATATAGATATATAATTGTGAGTGTGTTAGGCACCACACATTTAAAGCATGATTAAATCAATTGATGAATTATAAGTGTAGAGAGCAAAAGATTATGTATAAAGTTAGTTGAGAACTTAGATTGCATTAAGGAAATCTAAAGTTGATGCCTTTTGATAATTATTGGTGTCATGCATGCTAGAGAACATTCTTTGTCCAAGAACACCAAGAGGTTAACAAGTTCAAAAATTTAGTCCAACTAGCTTTAATCACAATTGATTGATGAAATGACACAAAAAAAAATATAGCTATATCTAAAGTTAATTAGCTTATAAATGTTTAAAAAATTATTTTTTTTTACAATAAATATATATATAATTAGTAGGATGTATAATATCATACTAGTGTAGTTACCCGCGCGATGCGGCGGTAAATATTATCAAAATATTTTTTTTTTATATTTTTTTTTTCATAATATAAATAAAAATAAAAAATTATATAGAAAAATTTTAAATACTTTATTTAAAACTCCTGTATCAACCTATCATAAAAAAAAAAAAAAATTAATCATTCTCAACCCTAACATAAGAATCTATCAGCAACAATCAGAGTAGAATATTTATTCGCTCAGGATTAAAATCTAAGACATATATAGGAATGTAATGAAGTTTAGAGAGAGAATGAGAGAGAGCTCACGTTCAATGAGCTACGGTGACGGCGACAACGATGGCGGAGGAAGAGAATGAGGAGTAGGCGGAGAAGTGGAGGATTCTTATCGACGATGGCGGTCGCGGTGGCAGTGGCGACGATAGGTAGGAGTTGATCATGAGCGATGCCTCCCGTGCAGCTAAAGAATGCGAGGATCGGGTCTAGATTTTCGGTGAGGTCCGGGGTTGAAGATTTTCAAAAACGGAGAGTTGGATTGGACGAAGGTGGCCATGAAGTGGATGATGGAGATTTTGATCTTGGAGGAGGAGGAGGAAGAGGAGTGCAAGGAGATTTGGAGGTTCTCCACGACGGAAAGAAGGAGGCAAGGATCGAGGGTGGAGGGGTCGAGGGAGAGAGCGTTGTTGTCAACGGAGATATATAGTGAAGAGAGAGGTGGTGGCTTAGAGAAAGAGGGAGAGAAGAAAAATAATAATAAAAAGAACTCAAAAAATGGGAGATATAATTAATTCATTGAAAATAGGAAGTGAGAAGAGTTGGAGGTTGGGAATGGGAAGAATTTATAATTAATTCATTGAGAGTTAGGAATAAAAAGAGTTGGGGGTTAGAAATGTGAAGAGTCTATCATTAATTTATGAGAATTGAAAAAGAGAAGAGTGAAAGAAAAATTTTGACACGTGGCAAAAAATAGGGAAAATCATATAGAGATATAGATTCTGTATTGTATCACGTAAAATTTTCTATAAATATTTTTTCAAATACAAAAAATAAAAACATAAATAACGCATACGGTAACAATGATCGCATGAGCGGCGATTTCGAAGAACTATTAGCACTAGCAAAAGTATGAAGCACATCAATTGTTAAATGCAATGTATAATCTTCGCATAATAGCCTAAGTTTTTGGATTGGTTCGAGCCTATAAATTATTTTGAACATATTAGTTTTTATTACGTTAAAGCATATAAATGCTTGAGAGGTTGGGCGAGTAGTGCTATCAATGTTTGATTAAATATTTGATTAAATATGGCCAAGGAAGATATTGTCATAATCCATATTTGATATAATCCATATTTATACTTAATTTAGGTGTATATATAGATATATAATTGTGAGTGTGTTAGGCATCACACATTTAAAGCATAATCAAACCAATTGATGAATTATAAGAGTAGAGAGGAAAAAACAATGTGTGTGAGTGTATATATATATATACACACACGTGGTAGAGGTTTATATCAATTTATTCTTTTGAATATTAACAATAACATTATCCAAATTAGATCAACATTTCAATCCTACTTTAGTAAAAGTGGCATCCATGTATAAGCTTCCACTTAAGCATGGAGCTCTCTACTAAAGTTTTATCCCGCATAAGTATGAAAGCAAAATATTTACTACAATATTTGTTTTTATCTCACAGATCATCAGACATTAATATTGACAAACGATTATGTTCATCCCTGAATGGATCCTTTAAAAGGTCCTGTTTATTTCGGATACAAAGAGAGGAATGAGTTCCTTTATACCTAAACACTAAACTGTGAGGAGGGGGGAGTTGTTTTTTCCCTTATCGGGTTATCCCTCCCCCTTTGGGTGGAACTGCTTGTTCCACCTCGAAAAGCGTTGCCTTTTCGCCCTTCCCAACGCAGTCTTCATCTTTTTTCTTTTGCCCAACCTCTTCATCTTCGCTCTCACCTCCTTGCATCCCTGCTGGCTGAGATCTTGAACCCGAACTCCGGTATCTCTGTGGGCTTTGCTTCTCGCTGCGAGATCTTCTTCTTCCCCGACTTTGCGGTCCCCCTCGGTCTTCCCGAATCAACCCTTTTCTCCTCTCCCCAACTAAGGGTTTTCAGGAGCCTCTAGTTACCTCGCCTACTTGCTTGCCTCCTCATCAGGCTTGCGGATTTCTAAATCTGCCGCGGGCGACCGCCGTCGTCACCATCTTCGGCGAAGTGTATTAATTTTTAATTGGTTTTCGTAACTATTTGATTAGGGAGATGCTACCTGTACACCCCGTGAGGGGTGTACATCCTACACCCCACCCCATCCTGGGGTGGGGCTTCTTTCACTGGTCACGTCATGTGACCAGTGGAATTCACCACACTCCAGGATGGGGTGGGGTGTAGGATGTACACCCCTCACGGGGTGTACACTTAGATTTACCCATTTGATTATCACAAGCAAATAGTGTATTAATTGGTTAATCACAAGTAAATATTTGATTATAAAAATAATTCAACATTTTTAATTGGTTTTTGTAAAGTGTATTAATTTACATTTGTATTCAATTTTAAAAGTTTTAAAATTTTAAAATATCAACATTTTAAATTTTTTGACAATACAATCAATTTTTTACATTATAAAAAATTAAATATTAATTTATATATCATCAAATTTATTAGATACTGTATATAAAAGATATGCTATATTTAAAAATGTTCAAAATAATATTTCATTATGATATTTTTAAAAAAAATCTAAGAAGAAGGGCATATTCGTCATATTACACAAAATACTACTATCTATTTTCTTATTTCCCATTTCCTAACAAACACTATTTTTTCTATATCTGGTAGTAACCTAATATCCAACCAAACACAAATTTATAATAGTTCATACTTGTTCCTAAAGTTATACTTAACTCTCTGAAACTAGTAGTTATTTTTTATACCCCAAGACCCTGTTTGGTACCTGGAACTAGGAGGGATAATCTCGAGTTCTAGGTACTTATTTTACCCAAACAAAAATTTAGGGGGTAGGAAACGGCTTGTTCCCACCCCTAGTTTTTTTTTTTCCCCTTTTTTTAAAAAAAAATTAAAAAATTTTAAATTATAAGATATTTAAATTTATAAAATTTAAAATTTATTTTTTAAATTTTATAAATTTTAAAATTTTTAACTTACTTTTTAATAAATCTAAAAATATAATTTTTTTATATTTTTTAAAAAATTTATTAATTTAAAAATTTTTAAATTTATGCAAATTTTTTTATAAATTTTTTTAAATGTATACTAATTTTAAAATTAAAATTTTTGCTCTACTTTTGTAATTTTTTGAGATAATTAAAATTAAAATTTTTAACATTTATAAATTTTTAAATTTTAAATTTTATAGCTTTTAAAATTTGTAACTTTAATTTTTAATAAATTTATCAATTTATAAAAATTTAAATTTTATTATTTTTACAATTTATACAAATTATTAAATTTTTAATTTAAATTTTTAATAAATAATTCGCCAAATTTTTTAAATTTTTAAATTTATAAATTTATACCTATTTTTATATACAAAATTTTGAATTTTAACAAAATTATAAATTTTAATTATATCATAAAGGATAAAATAGTCAATAAAAATTTATATCCCCTCTAACCTTCTTATTCAATTTTAATTTACCAAACACAATTTTCTTTATACCCGGTATAACTCTTATACCCACCCAAATATAAATTAACATTTCCTGCTAATACCATAACTTATATCTATTCTCGGTATAACCAAAATTTTCTTATACCCGAACCAAATGCAGCCCAACAGATTTATCGGTTCCGTCAGTACTAATCCCAACTCGATCCGATAAGTTCCACTCAAAGTTGGGGTGCTCATAAAGGCCCAGATAATGTAATAGCCCATACTCATTAGGATTGAGCTTGGGCCGAGATAATGTAATAGCCCATACTCATTAGGATTGGGCTTGGGCCGATAATGTATTAATCCATTAATACTAATAACTCGTTGCTAAGTTATTAATCTAAAATATTTAAATCCAGTTATTAAATCCAATAAATTCATTTAAAATATTTAATTTTAATTTTTAATTCTAGTGTGCTTATTTAATCATTTCATTTGACACTACCAAGCAAATTGAATTGAACAGCATGAACATGTAAAAGTGGTGTAAAAAAAACAAAATAATTCTTAGAAAAGTTGGTAATAATAAAATTGCGTTTTTATCAGAGGGTCATAGTTTTTTAAATTTTTAAATTTTGAGCTTTAAATCTTAGTTCAAGCTTTAGGATTAACCGATCCAAAGGTAGCAAGTTTGATAGAACACAATTTAAAATTGTATTTTGGTATTATTATTGTCAATTTTCTAATAAATAAAGTTGAAATAATTTTTTAGATTTTTAATTAACAATAAACAATGCTATTTGTTATAATATAAATGTAGATCATATACTTTAAACTTTATATATTGCCTAAATTTACGCGCTTATTTTATTATTTTATTTGTTACAGAAATTTTAAAATAAAATTAAAGTCCTGAATATAAGGATTTAATATTGGATTTTGCTTATAAAAAATATGATTATAATAAGAATAGTATGATAAAATTCGCCATGACACGAATAAAGTGTTTTAAAAATTATTTTTTACTCGGGATAATAAGAAAAGTAATTATTTTGAATTCAAAATTTTATGTTCGAATTTAAATTTTTAATCGATTTAAATTTAAATATAAATTCTTAAAATTCGTGCTGACGTCCCAGTCGATCCAACTAGCAATCAAATCGCGACCCCTGCGAAGGAAATTCTTGGCAGCAAATAGTGAACCGCGTCTATTGTGGACCTTCCAACCAATTTTTGAGGGCTGTTTGGTAACGGGGATAAAAGACAAAAATAGTTATTACATGAATAAGTATAAAGTACGGAATTAGTGTAGAAAAATATTTAGAATAATTTTAGGGATAAAAAATTTTATGTTTGGTATGAGAATAAGCAATAAAATTAATAAAAAGTTTTAATTGAGATAAATTATCTTTTACTTTCAAACTTTATTATGTAATAATAATATAAGAATGGTGCCTCGATAGACGTGAAAGAGTATTTAAGAAAAAAATAAGAGGGTGATTGGGAAGAGTGAGAATAGTATTTCTTACTTATTCTAGTTGTACTAGAACAAGCTATACCGATTGATTCCTTATGCGTTTGAAATAATAAAAAAAATATCTTCTTTATTTTCGGTTCTATACCAAATCCAAACATGCCTTTAAGTCATTCAACTATTTTTTATTCTAAATTTACTTTTATAAACTTTTTTTTTTATTAAGAAAATAAAAATTCTGAATTAGATTTGCAAATGTATTATTAAATAAATGGGGGTGGATTAACGTAATTAAGGAAGTTTACATGGTCTATGATGACGTGGTGCACGGGATCCAGCCAATTATTTTTTGGCCGCGAACTTTTTTTTCCAACGGATTTACGTCAAAACGTCCCCCAAACCCCGTCCCCACTTCCCCACCGATCTCTTCTTCTTCTTCTTCTTCGTCTTCGTCTTCGTCTTCGTCTTCCTCGTCCTCACGCCCATGGGGGATCAATCCCAATCCTCCCCAAACCCTAAACCCTTCCCTCCTCCTCCTCTGCCGCAGCGCGTGGCGGTGGCGGCGGAGCGCGACTTCCTCCTCCACCTTGAGGCCTACCTCGCGCGCCGCGACGGCGTCGACAAGCTCCTCAAGATCGCCCGCTACGCCGCCAAAATCGCCCTCTCCTCGCCCTCCGGCGCCGGAACCCTAGCCCCGCGCCTCAAGGCCTTCGAGTCCAGCGTTGGCCTCAGCCGCAAGGCCTTCCGCCTCGGCAAGTTCATCCAGGACCTCAACGCCCTCCGCTCCTCCTCCGCCGCCGCCCCCTCCGCCGCCGATCGCCTCCTCGCCGCCGCCGCGTACGGCGGCGAGGGCCTCTACTACTTCGCGGAGCAGTTCGTGTGGCTCGCCAAGGCGGGGCTCATCCCTGCCGAGCTCGCGCCGCGGCTCCAGAGGATCAGCGCGTGGGCCGAGCTCGTTGGGTACGCGGGGAGCATCGCTTTGAAGTTGAAAGAAGTGAAAAAGATCCGATCTACGATCGAATCGAAGATCGCGAGCTCAAAATCGGGTAAATGCGACGGAATCGAAGAGGAGGAGGAGGAGGAGGAGGAGGAGGAGGAGGAGGAGACGAAGAGATTGAGAGAGAAGTTGCTTCTCAAGAATCTTTCGATCGTCCAGGATCTCGCCGACGGATTAATGGCTCTCGGAGATGTGAGGGAAGCGAAAGGGTTTCTAGCGAGTCCTCTGCTTATGGCCTCAGCAGGTCTTCTTTCGGCGCTCATTAGCACTCACAAGAATTGGATATCATACTAAGGTACAGGATTTTTAACTGTTTTTATTCATTGATAGAGATAAAGCTCCTATCTTTTGGATGAATTGTCGGAACCGGAGTGGAAACAATTACATAATTGAGTATAATTTATCATGTAGATTGAATAATATTGGATGATTAGAGAAATATAGATGGGCATGTTCAAATAACATTGCTTTATGATTCTGTAGCTATGACAGCACAGTGATTCTGTAACTTTTTGTGCATAAGTACGGCATAATATCAAAATCACAGTTTTGTTAGGGATATGCTTGATTAGTTCTTCATGATGTGCAGTTTGCAACTTGGAATTGTGGGGATCAATCTGTACCTATGCTAGTTTGTGCATGCGAGCTTTATTTTACTGGCCTATAAGAGACCAAATTAGTTTAATCACTTGCTTCTGGAAGTAGAAAGTTTAGTAGAAAAGAAAATTTTGGTTGGAATATTGAATCAACTTAGAGGAGAGCTTTGTAACTTAATGATCATACGCTCACTTGTCGTATTGCTTTTGTGCTGCATAAAATTGGGTTGAAAAGAGATCAACAATTGGAGATACGGTGCTATAGTTATGTCTCATTTTGTTTTTTTAGCATGCACAAAGTTTATCATTCTGTTTGTATTTCGACAAATTGGAGTAAGAATAGTATGAGATCATTTTATAGCAATTGTATATAAGCTTGATACAAAGCTGATGCTATTTTGTGGTTTGGTGAAAGCGATTCTAGTTAGCTTTTGTTGTTTTTCTATGTTGTAACTAGACTATATATAGCAGGCATACGCCGATTTGAGAAAATGGTAAGCATTACCTAGTTAACTGTGGATGTTCATATAGTCTCTACTTGTCTATTTTGCTGGCCCCAGGGCATTCCTAGCAAAGTGTTATGAGTTATGACCAATCCAGAATCTCAGTTAAGAAAACAAAATAGAATTAATGAATGTAAGTTTATCTTGTTATGTGGAAATGGATAGATGAAAGGAAGGAACAGGAGAATGACGGCAATTGATTGGTCTTAAGAATATACAAAAGCTACCGCTTCAAACATCACCTTAAGTATTTCAAAAAGAGTGTTTTTTCTTTAATTTTGGTGCATGAATGGAATTAGTGGAAATGCTAGATGCAAAATATGATTGCTTTGAGAAAGTTAAATATCCTGCCAAGAAAAATAGCTTATGCTTGAACAATCTGATGGAGATACTGTAATTGTATCCACTAGGACTTACATTAAAAATGGGAATCTGTTGAAAAATTTCTATGGTGAGCAAGCCCTTTTCTCTACTTTTGCATTTTATTTCCACCTACTCAAAAACAATTGTCGTCAACTTCATCAACCACACGGAACTACTCCATATACTCTTTTCCTTTTTCCTTTTTCTTTTGGAGTTTGAAAGGAGCCACAGATTTGCTTGTTACAAAAAACATTCAAGAGACAGCACCTGAAATGTGAAAACATTTACAGTCGAAAACACCCTTGTAAATGCTAGGTATAGGGGTCTCTGTTTTCCTGATCTGCTTGGCTTGTTAGTGATGTACAACCGTGTAATTATTTGACAGTTGGAGGAGAGTTTCTGTGCCCTGCAATTTATTTACTTGGAAATTTAGATGTATGGCATGCATCTTTCAAAGGGAATCATGAACTATGATAGAGCATGCTTATGTTCATCTGTTGCAGCTTCTGTTCATTGTCTATTTTCTGCAGTATGTCTCCAGTTAATTGCTTATTGTTTCATACTTTTTCATTTATAAAAGATGAATATTAGACTTTGGTCACAGACAAAATTTGATGTTGTTGCCATGTGGTGTGTCCACATTGGCCGGTTCTATTTTTGACTCAATCCATATGAGATTTGGATTAGGATTTATTTTTTTGTGTTAAGGATAAGATCGGAATTTATCCTTATAGGTTAAGGATAAGAATAGGATTTATCCTTATGGGTTAAAGATAAAGATAAGGATATGTTTCTTATAGGTTAAGAAACATATCTTAACCCATATCCTAACCATATTCTGTTTATCTTTACGTGAGAAAGAGGATATCCTAAAGGATCTAATAGTCTATAAATAGAACCCCTTCCCCCATACGGGAATACACAACCTACGATACACAAGAAGAAAAAGAGATTTTCTCCTTCGTCATTCTCTCTTTACGTTCTCTCTGGGTTTCCACCCCGGTTTTGGAACCCACGTTCTCTCTGGGTTTCCACCCCGGTTTTGGAACCCACCCCGGTTTTGGAGTGTGGACATAGAAGGGGTTTCCACCCCGGTTTTGGAACCCACCCCGGTTTTGGAGTGTGGACATAGAAGAGGACTCTGGTAGCCCTCTTCGCATCCGATCCAATTTGCGCATCCGATCTACAACCAGGAGATACGTGGAAGATCAAGAACCCGGGGTTTTGGATTCAATCTACAACCAGAAGATACGTGGAAGATCAAGAACCCGGGGTTTTGGAGTGTGGACATAAAAGAGGACTCTCGTAGCTCTCTTCGCATCCGATCCAATTTGCGCATCCGATTTACAACCAGGAGATACGTGGAAGATCTACAACCAGGAGATACGTGGAAGATCAAGAACCCGGGGTTTTGGATTCAATCTACAACCAGAAGATACGTGGAAGATCAAGAACCCGGGGTTTTGGAGTGTGGACATAAAAGAGGACTCTCGTAGCTCTCTTCGCATCCGATCCAATTTGCGCATCCGATTTACAACCAGGAGATACGTGGAAGATCAAGAATTATCAAGATAAGGGCGTCTTCGCATCCGATTCAATTTGCGCATCCGATCTACAACCAGGAGATACGTGGAAGATCAAGAATTATCAAGATAAGGGCGATCCAAAGAAGGCGGGTAAAACAAGCTAGCTGGTCCAATTTCGGTTCCTGGATACGTTAGCTATCCAGTTTGTAAGTTTCCGCTGCCCTCTAATTCCAACCGATGTTGTTAAGATGATTCAATAAGGCACATTACTGTCATGTCACACAGCATTCTAGAGAAGCAAAATGTTTCTTTTTCTCTCTAGTATTTTCCTTCCATTAGCTTTTTAAGTAAACAGATTAATTAGTCTCATATGAAAATACTTAGAATTTTATAACATTGACAAATAGATATTCAGTTTAAGGCATTTTAAGCATTAGAAGCAAATAATGTTAACATTTTTTAATTATCCCTGTTGAAGTCCAGGTACCTGGGTGTTTCTGAATCAGTTTTTCCTTTCCGGCTAAAATGAGTTTTCAAAAATTCAAATGTAAAAAAGTTCAAACTTGAAATTAATGCTTCTCTTACACTGGTGAGCTTTTAGGGCTATTTTAGTGAACAGATCATGTGTATTTACCTCAGCAACTTCATTGAAACTCTGAGTTGAGAAGAAACCCCAGTCAAGCCTACTATGCCCTAATTTGTGGAGGAATCTTTTTTATTGCAGTTATTTCAGGCAGATTTAAGAACATCAAATGGAAAGCCTTCATATTGCCCAAAAGTACAAGGGCAAAGTTTTTTGGGTTGATTTCATACGGTTTCCTAAACTTATCGAAAAGTAAAAATATTCCTACAAAGTTCAACTTTTTATATTTATCGCTTCCAAAGTCCTAAATTGTTTATATATATATATATATATATATATATATATATATATATTTCTTCGGTGGTTTTTATTATTTCACTGTTTATTTTTTAACAGACTATAGTGAAATATGAGTTTTGTCCTTTCAAATATATCCCTCTAAAAGTTTCAACTGTTAAAATAAAACAAAAATATCTGAAAGGTAAAAAGATAAATTTATCTTACTAAGGTTAAGTATTTAACTTATAATTAACTATATTTTTTTAGCAGAGATAGACGGTAGAGATATATATGAATAACGTTAGATTTTTGGAGAAATAAATATAAAAAATTAAAAAAATTAAATTTTGTAGGATTCGATATGTTTTGAAGAGAATCTATGTACAATTAACTCTTTTTTTTTAAACATCATTTCCATTTCTTCTTTATTTTTATTTAAATATCATATCTGAGTCAACCTGTTCACTACCAGTTATCCTCTCTTCTCCTCAATTTCAATACATTCATCCATCCAAAATACAGTACAGGATATAAAGAGAAGAAGTGTTAAGTATGTTTGGTGATTCAATTTCATCTCAAACTTCAATTAAAATGTAAAATCTCAGTCGTACGGTCAATCGCGGATGGGTGATTCATTACGAGTCAAACTTTAACTTTTATAGTGTCAATAAGTAACTGTCCTTTTGCCCTCAAATACGCTTTCTTTTGTAGAAAGGTATATATAAATATACCTTTTTTTATAGGTGTATATCTTACACCCCACTTTATTTTGAAATAGAATGAATTCTACTCGTCACTCGATGTGACGAATAAAATAATACTCATTCCAGAATGGAATAAAATGTATGGTATATGATATACACCCCATTTCATTCTGAGATAAAATAAATTTTATTCGTCACTCGATGTGACGAGTAAAATAATACTCATTTCAGAATGGAATAGGATGTAGGGTATACGTCTAACATCACCCTTCGTAGAAACTCAATGATAGTGAACCTTTCATCGTTTTCATATTTTTTCATGTTAAACGAAACGTACCTGTTGCTCCATCCTACCAATTACCCGTGTAGACCTTTCAACATCTTACCCATTAAGAAAACGATCATTTTCTTATTGTCTATTATATATCGGGTTGACCCATTGATCATCATTAGCATTTCTCACAAAATTCAATATTCGAATATTCGAATCCAATTCTATTCCAAATAGTCACGCAATTTCAAACAGAAGGACTCATTCTGAGCTGCTTGTTTTTATACTCAATCTGAATCAGTTCATCATGTATGATGCATCTCTTTGATCTTCGAGAATACTTTTTAATACTATTTACTTTCTATCAATAATTTATTTTTATCTCTCTTTTCTTATTTAGTTTGTAAGCTTGATTACCAATCAATCAATACAACCTCTTAAAAGAAAAAAAAAAAAAAAAAAAAGTTCCTTGAATGAAAATGCTTACGTAGAAAGAGAACGTTTGCTTGAAGTAATGACACTGCAGTGAAAGCGCCATATTCTTTAATCATCCTATGATATACTTTGAAAATATATATATATAAGAATAAAAAAAAATGAATATATGAAAAAAATTAATTTTTCGACAAAAATAAAAATGTTATTAATTAACTCTATAAATTTTCATTATATTAATCCAACACCATATTTACATATAGTGCTGATACTTCAATCTTACTAGAAAAAACAATAAAGCATAACAAAATTTTAAATTTAATTAGATCTGAAATAACTAAATAATCATACCAGAAATAAAAAAAAAATATAAATTTTCTAAAAATATTCTAAAAATATAAAAAATAAATAATGAAACTAATAGAAAGTGAGCAAAAAGAAATAAGCGACACCACCGCTGAATGTACAAGTTACGGGGCTCAACAGAATTTTTGACTCAGTTTCATTAAATGGTTTATTTTTAAAACTCTAATGCTAAATTTACCATATCAATTTCATTGATTTTGTAAAAATGTTAATCCACAAAAAAATATTATTATGTATGAAAGAGAGATTTTACTTTGTGTAATTCTACATATTAATAATTTTATAAATATTCAATATATATAATTATATATATATAATTTTATAAATATTCAATATATATATATATATATATATATATATATATATAATTTTAAATTTTTGTAAGAGTTCGAACAAAATTAACTCTATATTAAATGGAAGAGTAATGCTACATGTACACTCCGAAGGAGTGTACATTCTACACCTCCACCTTTTTAATGGTGTCGATATTTTTTACAGGTCACATCAAATGACCACTCATCACACCCCCACCCTTAGATGGGTGGGAATGTGAGATGTACACCCTTTACGGGTGTACAAGTAACATTTTCCTAAATGGAATCTCAGAGTATTAAAATTGTCAAAATTGTAGCGGATCGTATACATGTGTGATGTGTCACTAACCAAATTTAATAGATTTTCCTTAATTAGCTCTTATTATAAAAAAAAACGATATAATAACGATCTCCACCGTCGGATGCATGTAACGTTCCATCACGCCGCGATCAACGGCGGAGATCGAGACACGTCACCGGTACATGGGCTCATCCCGTTCCCCCACGAGCCCACGACCTTCGCGAACCACTCCCATCACCATCCCTCTCTCTCTCCCCTTCCCCATGGCTCCCCCTTCGAACCACCTCTAGGGTTAGGGTTAGGGTTAGGGTTAGGGTTAGGGTTAGGGTTTGGAGTTCCGCTCTCCAATGGCGTCCGAACTCAAGGTCCTCGGCGGCGGTGGCGCCAACGGATCCGCCGACGCCAGCGAGGACTCCCCTGGCCTCGGCGGCGGCGGCCGCGGAGGAGGAGGAGGTGACAGTGGGGCGAAGGACGAGAGGCCGCTCCTGAACCCGAACCCCTCCTCCTCCTCATCCAATGGCGGCGCCGCCGCGATCGGCGAGAGCGTGGAGGAGCTCAACAAGAAGTACGGGCCCTACGTTCGGCGGGACGCGTACGGGACGATGGGGCGCGGCGAGCTCCCCGCGGCGGAGAAGCTCCTCCTCGCGATCGCGATGTTGACGCTGGTGCCGCTGAGGTTGGTGCTCGGGATCGTGGTTCTGGTGGTGTACTACTCGATCTGCCGAGTCTGTACGCTCTTCTCAGTTCCGAATCGCGAGGATGGGCAAGAGGATTACGCCCACATGGTGGGGTGGAGGAGGGAGGTGGTGGTCCGATCGGGCCGGTTCCTCTCGAGGGCGATGTTCTTCGTCTTTGGGTTCTGTTGGATTCGCGAGTACGATTTGAGGTCGGAGGTATGAATTGGTGATCTTGATTCCTAAAAACGATTTCTTTTTTAGACTGGTAACATAATGGCATTGCTGTTCTTGGAGAAATTTAGTCTATTTTTTCTCTTTTTTTTTTTTTTTGTTTTTTTTTTTGAGTTCTTGATTAGTTGCTTGCTTGCTAATGTTGAGATTATACAACGTTTTTGTGCTCTTCATTATCATTATTACTATTTTGAATTCTTTCAAATGATGAGACTAGTTCCTAAGGGCATGATTAACTCACGAGAGGTATGATTATTCTGTTTCAGAAGTTCATATCAAAGTTACTTAGCTTCAATAGTTAGAATAGTCCAAGCAAAAGTCATATCTTTACAACCCGCAGAATTTTGTTCCTGTGCAAAGTTGAAAAGTACTAGGCTTGCTAGTAGAGGAATGTTATGCATCCTAAGATATGAGTCATCGAGAAGAATAGCTTTGCGAATCTTGTTTATACTAACAATGATTTTAAACAAGAATTTAAGTGCCGTGGCATGGAGTCGTACCGAAAACTTGCCGGCACGGTATGACACGGTGCGTGCCGAGCATTGCCGATAGGTGCCGGTCAAAAAAAAATACATGTGTGTCTGTACATAATGACATGAAAATTTTATTTTAGCAATAAAATTTTTTAATTACTTATTATGTGTTTTTATCAAATCTTTGGAACTTTTCAGAAAACTATTAAGTAATTTAAAAAAAAGAGGGTTTTGAGCTGTATCATGCCAGTATCTCGTTGGCACGATATGGCAGGTGGATACGGACTGTGTCGACAAATACTTAAATTCTTGATTGTAAAAACAAAATATTGATTTTGCATCTTCCAGACTCGATTTTACCACTATAAACAATTTGTTTTTATTCTTTTAAGTATCGAATTAACTAACTTTTAGGTTGCTTTGACAGCTTTGTACTGCCTTCAGTAAGCATGTTGCACTGTTCACATCTTTCTTCTCTGGATTAGTGCCATTATTTTTCGAAATAGTGTGTTCACCTATGATGAAATTTATCATACCCTAAAAACTTTAGATTGCTTATTACTCCTCACTTTCATTCTTCTTTTCATGCTTCTTAAAAACCTATCTAACAACTAAAATTTGAGTAAACAGGATTACACGTGTAAAATAAGTTAATTCTAGCATCCAAACATTCCCTTAGTGTGATTTTCCATTTCTTATTGTGTAAAAACGCACTTATTTTTCTTTCAGGATGAGCGCAGAGAGCTGTCTGAGGAATCAGAAAGGCAGGGAGTTATTGTATCCAATCACGTATCTTATCTGGATATTCTCTATCATATGTCTTCTTCCTTTCCAAGTTTTGTTGCAAAGGTAGTTTCCTATCATCCTTATTATATTTTGCCGCATGCTATCCCAAATTTCAATATTTGACTTTGTTCTTGCGTGTTTTTCATGTGAAACAAAAAACTGGATAAAGAGATCAGTGGCTAGGCTTCCCTTAGTTGGTCTTATCAGGTAACAAGCATTTTGTTTGCTACTCATAATTTATATTATTGTGAATGCTTCTTAATTTTTAACATGAATTGTAGATCTACTATGCTATCTATTGTTTGGCCAGTGCATATTCATCTGAAGTGTACTTAGTTACTTTCATCTCCATCATGTCTCCTGCCGCTCTATAGAAAATTCATATTGACCCTTTGTACTATCCCTTTGTCAAGTTATCATCTGGCATGAAGTTGCCACGCCCTCATTTTGCCAACTGGTTAAAGATAATCTTGCTTCACTATAAGGCCTTTTTGTTTCATGCTGTGTTTGATGTGTTTTCAACCTTTCTATCCTAATGCATATGTTGAGCGTGATTGGGTTGGATGTATGTAATGGGTTTCTTGTTGCTTCTTTATGTAGCAAGTGCCTTGGTTGCGTCTATGTTCAGCGAGAATCTAAAACTTCTGACTTCAAAGGTGTTTCAGGTAAATTTGCATTCCAAAAAATTGTAAAATCTTTCAGGTGAATTCGCACTCTTTTGTGCTTATCAAGATTTTCGACTGTAATATGATATTACCGGAATACATATTAGATGCCTCATTAATTCTCACTTGGCAACGATGTCCTAATAAACTTTATCTACTGCTTGGATAAACCTTACTACAAAATTATCATTTACTAATTAGTGTGTTTACTGCTGGCAGGTGTTGTGACAGAGAGAATTCGAGAGGCCCATGAAAATGAGCTTAGTCCAATGATGTTGCTCTTTCCTGGTTAGTGTACATTGGCAGCTCATTTAGTCATCTTTTTACGCTGTTTTAATCATTTCATTGTCTTGATTTGGTCATTTTTTCGTTGTTGGTTAACTTATTCATCTATTTCATTGACTAAAACTGCAAAATTGATGGCATTCTGTGATGCTGCTAGAATGCAGCGTCAAGAACTGGTTGCAATGCAGTTGGTTGGTGTGCAATGCAGTTGTTTGGTGAGCATAAATACCCACCGAAATGCGCAGCCCAGCGCGCCCCGCGCAGGCCTGCGGGAAGACTAAGTAATGAAATGCGACTATTCAAAGTTATAAAAGAATCATGTAGCTTGCGAACCAATTTTGAGGTATTAGAATTCTAACATTATCGATCCAATCAAGAAAGGAGTCCTCTATGAAATCTATTTTGATTTTTCTAATATTCTAAGAGAATGCAGCTGTCATTTGAAATTTTAAAATTTCATGTTTGGCAGAATGAAACACCAACTTACTAAACAAAGATGTATTTTGTGCAAAAAGTGCTTAAATTAGGAGATTTCTGAGGCTGACCATGAGCAACGAGCATTAAGTTTGAATTCTTAGCTAATACATGAAATGTCCAAGCCAAGTAGTTTGCTAAATAAGATGGAATCTTGGTCTATGTGTATGGAATGTGCGAAGCACAACCATGCGAGTCTTGTAATTGTTTCGGGTGGCTGCAGAAGTAATCCTTCTACAATCTAAAATTAGTGATAACTACAGAAAGGGACATTAGGTCCATGAAGAGTAGCTATTAGATTTTCGTTCTTTACAAGATCTTTACTGTCTTGCCCATACCCATATTGGTGATTATACATACATCACCTGAAAGGAAATATATCATCATGTTTCTAAATTATTCCTTTTATCATCTTTATATCTTCTCTTTTCCTGTTTAGATTGTGCCCTAACTACCAGATTTACAAATTTCAGAGGGCACAACAACAAATGGGGATTATCTTCTTCCGTTCAAGACTGGTGCTTTCTTAGCAAAAGTCCCAGTGCTTCCAGTAATTCTAAGATATCCTTACGAAAGATTCAGTCCAGCATGGGATACCATATCTGGGGTAAGAATTCTCCGTGCTATTTGTATCTTGGGAAAGATCAGATTCTGGTGGTCAACTTTTAAATATTTTTTACATTCCCAAGTGATGTTATATTGAGTTTCTTTAGCAATATGTAAAGATATAGATAGATTTTATCCCAAATACACTCAGAAGGATTGGATATTAATCATGCCAACAAAATAAGTGGCAGGACTTCCATTTTTATTGTCTAGTTTATTGAGTAGATTCAAACGTTGGATTTTATTAATCATTCTCAAGGTTGCATGAATGACTGATGAGAGTCAGACACCTCGTTCAGTTTTGTTCTACTCTGATAAGCTAAGTTGTGAGTACCAAAATATTCTTTATCAGCTTTACTTAAGAAAATACTAAATCAAAGGGGCTAATTATTACTGAACCACTATTTATAATTTTCACATTAATGCCGACTTTTGTGTGTTTAGCCTTTTCTGCATATATTAACTCATGTCTGAACCCCTAAGAATTGCACTAGTTACACTTTTGTAGTACGCAGATAATCGTGGATCAGCGCTGATAGTTTTAGGTTTTCATTGTGAGATATTTAAAATTTGTGTACCCACACCATCAATTTAACTAGTTTTTAAAATCTGCGTTCGATAGTATATCATGGTTTCTTATATCATGTTACCCTGTTCATATATCAAGTTTCATCTTTATCCTTATAAAACTTGCAGGTGCGTCATGTGTTTTTGCTTCTTTGTCAATTCGTCAATCATATTGAGGTTTTCCGTCTGCCTGTATATTATCCTTCAGAGCAAGAAAAAGAGGACCCCAAACTCTATGCTAACAATGTCCGGAGACTGATGGCTGCTAAGGTATGGATGCTGATACTTGTCATCAAGAAAGGGTCATAAGGAAATGCAACTCTCCTTCTGCAATATGATTTGAAAAGAGCTTTGGGATTTATTAGTCGGCTTGAAAATAGAGAGTTTTTTTTTGACTCTTTATTTTCTATATTGGGAACTTTCACAGCTCAAGATATTGTGAACATATGTCTGAAACCTCTTTGTTCTTCATATTTCAATCCTCTTGATCAATAGTCCAAATTATTGAGGCATCAGAGCAATTTCTAGACTGGGGACCCTTTATTGATCTATGTGGTGATTTGGCGGATAGGCAGGCAGGCTGCCAAATAAATTAAGATTTCTACTTAAACAATCTATATAATAACTCTAGAAACATTCAGAGACTGCTATGCCTCGGTCTTTTCTGATTATTAAGCAGTTATTACATACTGTAAATGTTGATATTTTACTACTAGTGAACTATATCACTCTATCATGCAAGTATTAGAGAATCATTTGTTAAAGAGAAAAATTATTGCGAAATGAAGTACATATTTAATTCAACGATAGAAAGCCTATGACTAATGATCCTTCTTATCCTCATCATCAGGCCCTTATCAGTAATATACTCATATAACTACAGCAAATAACTGACAAAATCTTATGTGCATTTCTATTGCTATAGTATAAACCACTTCTGCCGTCATGTGCGTGCATTCGTCTTATTACTGTCTTGATAATTCTGTTATTTCGACATGTCCAGCGAAATGTGTAGTACCAGTTAAATCATTCCTTATCTAATGTTTATTGGTTTTCTTCTGCAGGGTGATTTGGTCCTTTCAGATCTTGGGCTGGCCGAGAAGAGAGTCTACCATGCTGCGCTGAATGGTAATTGTCTACCTCGTGTATTACATCAGAAAGATGAATGAAAAATCTCCTGACCTGGCGCACAGGATCAGTACAAAACAGTTGAGTTGCCTGTTACTGTGCATATTAACTGTATTAGCAAGTGTGATCTCTTTTCTTTATTTAAGAGGATGGTGGTGCTAGCATTTATTATGCTGTAAAAAAAACCCCAACCCATCTGGTCTAAATTGTTCGCAAATCGGTTGACAAGCGAATTCTTCAATATAGGCAAACCATACTTTTACTCGCATATATGTTTGTACAGTTCTGGACAACTCTTTACTCCCCCAATCTTGTGATTTTCAACACCTTATAATGCTTTTTGGATCGCCGTCACTATCTTTTTTGAATCAGTTGGTGATTCTGCTTGTATCTGCATCAGTTAGTTACTAAGTCATCTATTTGCCCTTCCTGCAGGTTTGATATGTCAAAGCTAGTTTGGTGTGTGTGCTCTCTGTATATTCTCCATAGTTCTTTTAATAGAATCAAAAGAACAGGAAAAAAGAAGAAAAAAACAGCCTGTGACAATGACTCAATTGTTCTTTTGATACCCTTCCTTATAAGCCCTCCTCTCAAACATTCTTATTAGGGAACTTTGGCGAGCAATGATGATGTGATGTGTGATATTTCTTAATCGCAAAGCTGTTCCAATTAGGTGGAGGGGACATATTGATCTTGAAAACTTCAATTTTATTTCGTTGCTGAGGGGGGAGTAGTTGGTGAGATTGTTCTGTCAAAAGCTTTTTGTTTAATGCATTAAATTTATTTGATTTATTGTTGACTTTCTCAACTCAATAATCTTATCTTGCAGTGATTATTTTGTCTATTTGCTAATCCTAATCTTCTTTGTGCTATAATAAGATTGTGCTACACTGCTATTCCTCCCAAAATTCGACAGCCTCTGTGATCTGAAAAACATCCATTCATTCGCTGCTCCTATTTATGATTCATATCTGGGATCCATCTTAGAATGAATGTGAATCCTTCGTATCCATTTTTTATGACGAGGAGTTGAAACTGTAAAAATTGCATCTTAGCTAAGCTAACGTGGTTTGTGCAAGGAGAAAACACAACAACAACAACAACATGCCAAAAGAATTCACACAAAAGTATATATATATATATATATATCAATCGTGAAATTACGTTCAGCACTTTCATGCATCAATTAAATGCGAAATTATACTTACTTTATTTCGCACTTTAGCTACAAATGAATTCCACAAGAGAATAAATCACAAGCATATTGAAACATATTTTTCATCATTATCGATATTCCTTTGTTCTCCATGTAACCGACAAATCCTGCTTCAACCTTTATAACAGTTCCGGCTAATTTAGAGGAGCTAATTTCCTTTAACCATTGCTACACTGCATGTGATTTTTATCTATGCAAATACGAGTGGCGGAAACAAAATATAAATGATTGGAAGACGGCACTCAAGAGAGGGCAGTGAACAAAAACTTGGTTGGGCCCTGGTTCCGCGATGAGACCGTTTTCTCTCTGAGAACTTGATTTGGAAAGAAGCTGTAGATTAGAGGGTTTGCGTATGCGGTTCAGGAGGGAACAAATTGATCAGCGTTCGGTGGATCATCTCAAAGCTGGTGAAAGTGATAACAGCCGCCGGCGTGGTTCGCACCAGATTAGTCGCACAGCCGCGGTAGAAACCAGGAATTCCTTCTGTCTGAAGCACTTTCTTTATACAGTCGATTACGCCCGTATAGTGCGTTGCCGAATGAAACCCTTGTTCTTGAAGCCTCGAGCGAACCACCTAACATGCGCGTGATTAAATGCATACAAAGCAAGTCCGATTACTTTGGTTTTTTAAGCAGACAAAGGGCTTCAACTGGTACCGAACGAAAACTAGGAAAACTGTTTTCTTTTATTGGTGAAAATGGATGAGGATTGAGTTTAAGTACCTCATGAGGGTATGTCAATGTCGATGCAGCTATTTTCGAGATGGATGAAGCAAGAGCAACATCGCCAGCACTTAATGAATCAACCGAAGTGTTATCTGCTACAATAACATATATCAGGATTGCAACAGCAAGCTAATAGTCAGCTAAGAGCTTTCAGTTTCTTTTTTAACATATAAAAAGTAAGAAGATTGTTAGTCTTTGCCGAATGAGAAATACCTCGCTTTGCCAGGTAAAGTTTAATCTTCTCATAAGTTGGAAACTGGATAGCAACATGACTGATACCCGCCAAGGCAGGCACAAGACCACTGTTAAATTCACCATTTCAGCTACTAAACCAGTGTAAAAAGTAATATGACTTGAGATGTTTTATTGCCTACAAAAATAACAAACCTGTACAATCCGCGGATGCCCTCTTCACGGGCTATTCTCCTCAAAGCAGGAAGTGTGCCTTTATATAGGTCAACTCCAAATCTCACTCCCTGAGTCTAATAAGAAAACATACGAGAGTTACACCACAATAGACAAATTTGATACCAAATAATTTTTATTAATACTGGTGAATTCATCGTTTTGATGTACATGATTTCTATATTCACAAAATAGATGAGCTCATAACTTTATGTCTCCCATTCAAGGATAGGGAGATGAAAAAAAAAAAAAAAAAAAAAAAAAACTACAGAGAATGACACACCTGAAACCTTGTCTTCACAACCCAAAGTGGATTTGTAGCAATTGTTGTTGCAGCTCCAGCGCCAGATGCCGCAATCATGTTGGCACCTATAGAAAGTTGGTGGCTCCCATCTACAGAATCAGAAGGTTAAGCAAACAGATACATAATAAAGTTAAATCTCATTGTAAGTCTAAAAGCTGTTTCTCAGCAGTGACGAAAAGATAATTGAATAGACTAACCACTTGAAGAAAGCAAGCTTTTGAGCTGATCATACACAGTAAAATAGACCTGCACGTTCAGAGGCAATAAGTAGTCTTAGAACACAAAAATAGCTGCCACCAGCTATTAACACAAGCTGCAAACTGACCAGCAGAGAGGATGCAATTAATCAAATGCTCCAGAAGTTGCAAAACAGAAAATAGTCTTTAAGCTGACCAGAATTATTTAAAAAAAAGAAAAAAAATGCCCTCCCATCTTTTGCGCAATTATCTACTGTTCTACATACTAAAAAGTTACCCAAACAAAACAGAAATAAGTTGAAGGAAATCCGCCAACAACTAAAAGTAAACTCAAACCACGAAAAGGCTATATTTTTTTCCAGAACCATATTAAGTCCAAGGTGTTAAGACTCAAAAGTCTTCTTGTTGTAATCAAACTAAAAGTAAACTCAAACCACGAAAAGGTTATAATTTTTTCCAGAACCATATTAAGTCCAAAGTGTTACGACTCAAAAGTCTTCTTGTTGTAATCAAACTGAGCTCGGTTGGCCATCCCATGATCCAAGATGCCAAAAAAGAAAAGGCAAAAAGTATAGAACTTACCTGAACTATGGACCATTTTGATTTGACTATCCAACCTTTCAAAATTTTGATTTTAGCACCTAAATTTTCAGTTTGTTTGGTATAAATCATTTGATAGTTCTTTCGATATAAAATTTAAACTAATTGCTTACTTTAAAAAATTTATAAATACACGAACTGCATAAAATAAGCAAATTAAATATGTAAGATAAGTGTAACGTTCAGATTTTGAAGCTAAAAAGTCATTAACTAGTTCAAATCAAATAAATTACAAGATTAGACAGCAAAATCAAAAGTTCAAAAGATTAGGTAGTCAAATCAAAATGGATGATTGTTAAGGTAAGTTCTATACATTTTTACCAAAATGTAAAAAAAAAAGGTAAAACAATTAAATAGCCGATATTAACCAAGATGATATGTATCCAAGGCGAGAAAGATAAAGTAAAATATAAAATATCTCTTGCTAGAAAAGATTTTTGACATATGCTCCTTTTTCCCGTGATTGAATATTATTCTAAGGATGCCATTGTTTTTAATGCTCAAAGTCGGCTATGAATTGCGTAGTAATTTCAACACATGTGATAGACTCCAAAATAACATGAAGTTATCTTTCTTTAACCTTTATTTAATCTTTTCAAATTCAAGGGTTTTACTATCCGTACAATAGTTATCCTTCATATAAATCCATGCCTAAATCCACTCTATTTTACTTAGTCCGAGACGCCAAACAAGCATACACTGTAAACAAGCATTAGTTGTTCTGCTCATTATCATAGTGGCAGAGAAGTTTTCAATTTTGCCATATGAACTATTCAATTGGAGCAATTTTTTGAAGTTCACACGAAAATGAACAGACCTGCTCCTGAAAATTAACAAAACAATTTCTTGGCTGGCAGCAAAACATGAGAAGAATAACTTTGGAAAAAAAAGAAACTCACTGCCCAATTGGGAATTAATGCCAATATAGTGGGTGAAAGGCCCCTATACATGCCACGCACACCTTCCTTTTGGATTATTTGCTCTAAGCTCCCAATTATGAGACTCCCTGGTTATACAGACACTTTGTGTAAGTTCCTTGTTATATATTAAAGATTACTTTAAAGGAAAGAAAAAAGAAAAAAGAGAAACTTCTTATTTAACAATAAAAGCAGAGCATGACCACAACTCTGAGCTAAAAGCTATAGCAGAAGTTCAGATGATTATAATCCGAGAGTTGCACAAGAAGGAAAAAAGTAAATATGTAGCATTGTCGACCACTGAAAGTACAATTGGTAAAACTTTCCTCCATTGAAGGTTGATAGAATCGTATCGCCTCCTACAGAATGACTTTGCTCTTTTACCGGGAAAGATGCCTTTTCTTCCCTCTTTTCAAGTGAAAGGACCTTCTAAAACAACTATATACTTAAATTAACTTGACTTTTTATAATCTTAAAGCAATTATATCCTAGAACTACCTTAGATTTTTAAATTCTTCTCGTCTCTTACAATATAAACATGGGGAAAGGGTTACTCTTTCTAATCATGGCATCTGATAAGTTCATAATACAACTCCCCGAAAGGAAATGTGAAAGGTTTCTATGTAAAAATTGATTAATCAAAACTTCCAAAACATCAGGGCTAAAGACTATCTAGTTAATCAGTCAACCATCCAGCTAACCAATCAACTCATCTAATCGGCACCCAAGCTTGGGTGTTCGTACTTCATAGGAGATTCTTTTTATGTAGCTTTTTGGTCAATCTCCTCTGGCCTTATTATCTGTTAAGAAACCACTACATATCAATATTACCCTTGCTCACATTCGTTTCAGCCATTTCATCCATTTTCTTCTTCCTCCGATTAAATAGAATAATCGTTCCCTTTGTTCCCCCCTCTGTTTCTTTTTTTCCCTATGTTTAGTTTCTCTTGTCAACTATAACAACTTTTTGGCACTTGCTCTTTTTTCCTCCATTCTGCTTCTTACTTTTCCCACTTATTTCTCTGTTTTTATAAATGGAAGCTGCAGTACTGCCCTATTTTGCAATCTTAAGCATTTACAAACAGCATATCAATAGAGGATACTGCCAAACAAACTTCCAAATGCTCATATTAGCTATGTGATCTCATGTTCATGTGATTTATCATCTGCATGTGTAGCAGTAGTTCATATGAAGTGGCAATTTTGAAGCTAAACACCATAAGATTTTTCATATTTGAGCTTTATTTAGGTCGGTGCCTTTCTTCTTTGCATCGTAAATACGCTAGCTAGATTAAGACATGATGGAACTATCAATTCATTAGTAAACATGAACAAACTCGTAAATTTTGTGGTCTCCAACAACCAAACCCTAATATAAGGAACAAGAAACTGCATAGCTAACAACTGCAACATGATGAAACAATCAGAAAATAGAATAACTAGAATCTACCATTTAGCATGTAAATTTCCTAAATTGCTTCTCTAAAGAAGGGGGAAAGAAGAAATTCACGAAATCGATGCCAAAAAAGAAAAAAAGGATAGAGCCAAGTTCTCACCTTTAACTCTGCTGCCCTCAAGATTAGGCAATCCATGGACTTGAAACCTCGTTTTGATCACATCCAACGGGCAAACAAACGTAGCAGCAATAACCCCTACACCAACACCCAAATTCGACCCATAATTCTCTCACTCCACCAAAATTCGAATCCAAAACACAGCAAAATTCGAAGATATCAAACAAATCCGAAAGAAACTAATCCCACGAAATTACCAGCGGAGGCACCGGCGACGGCGTTGCAGAGTAGCCCCCTGGTGGAAGGGCTATGAGTCTCGGTCGGCATGGGAGCAATCGAATCGAACGATCTGGAACACGCTAGGGTTTTGAATCGAATCTAGGTTTTCCTCTCTCGAGGCGGAGATCACGGCGGGCCAGGGTCGCATGGCCAGAGCAGGGATCGGGGCGGGCCGAGAATCGAGACGCGATCTCCTACACACCCCCTTCTCGTACTGATATTTCTAGGGCTTCCACGGAGGCGAGAGGGAGAGAGGAGACGACGACGGCGACGACGACGACGAAGACGACGAAGACGACGAACACGCCATTTGAAGCCCTAATTTTGGAAAATGAGGTCGAAGCCTTGCGCACTCTCTCCCTCCCTCCCTCTTCAAGTCGTTGTTTACAGTGACATAGCAAGATAAATTAATAAAGATATGATGAAAATATATAAAAACATATATTTATAATTTAGCAGGGGTTATATGTTTTTAAATGTACAAATACATTCATACTTAAAAAAAATTTATTATTAAATTTATATTCAGATTTATATCAGGACATTTTATTTGGGATGTACGATAAACATTTCATCAATCTAAAGTGGACATTTTTTTACTCGTCATTTTGTAGTGACAAATAAAATTCACCCCACTCTAGAATAAATAGGATATAAAATGTACACCCTTTTGAATATAATAATAATAATAATATTTTTTATATATATTTTATAATTTTATTAAAAAATATAGATCAACCCCTTTAATTATTTTCACCCGTTACATTTTACTATTTTTCCAACCACCCATTAAATTCAATGGGCCTACTATTATCTTAACAACACATCTTTTAATTCAACGATTAAAAACTTAATAGCATCAGAGACTTGATACTATCAATAACAGAACTTATATGCTTTTAAGAGCACGAGCTTATTTATGTTCGTAAATTTTTTATCATTAAATTTGTATTTAGATTTGAATTTTTTACTTTATCTTTCTCTCTATTTATTTATTAATAAAATATTATTTTTATTTTTTAAAATATATTTTTAAAAATAATAAAAAATATTTAAACTAATATATATATACACGAATAATTTAAAATTTTTAAAAATTAAATATAAAATATCTATATATATTTATAGAAAATAATATAAAATTAATCTAAAAAAGAAAATATACACGACTTTCAATCGATGCCGTTCGTGTTCCGTACGCCCCCGTGTTTGACGGTGCGGATGTGGTCTCACGCAGGCGCGGGCGCAGAATCCTCACCGCGATTTTTATGCGACGCGGATGAGACCGACGTGGGCCCCGCTCGTCAGTGTAATAATAGAGCGGGACTCGTAACGCGATTACACGGGACCTCTTTTTTTCTTTTTTCTTTTTTTTTCTTTTTCTTTTTTTTTTTTTTTTTTTTGGGGGGGTTGCCTCGTCTTCTCCCCGCCGCTTCGTCCTGTAGCGCGGAGATTCTTCGAGGAATGAGTCCATCGATCGTGGCCGTCCTTTGCGGGCAAGTTGTTGATTTTGACGGCACTGATGGCCTGATATTCCGTGAATGCTCGAAAACGCTCGGAGAAATTAGTCCGTGCACCCGGTGTATCCGTACACACCGTGCACCGCATTTTCAAAACTTTATAGCCGTTAAAATAATAGTAATATTTTTTTTTATCTGATAATTTAGTTTTGTTTTCTGCTTATATGTTATTCATCCACTTATCTAAATATTTATTATTATGTATATTAATTTTAAATTTACAGTATTAGCTTCAAATTTAAAATCATACTTGGGTTAAAATTATTTTTTTACTCCTATTTGAATGTTGAAATAATATGTCCAAAGCGATTTAATTGATATAACTATTTTTTTTTTTTACATTTTGAAATTTGTTGACATATGGAGATCATATTTTACCTATAAAATAATTTACTTTATTTATAAAAATTACTTTTGTAAAATAAAAATCTTAATATTTATAATTTTGAATAATAACATATTTTACCACTGTAGTGATTTATTTTAATCTAAATAAACATAGGCGGAATATATTAATATTTATTTCTTCTTCATATTTGATAGTACTCTTGTTATTAAAAATATATTGATAATACTATTCTTCTAAGAAATGTGTCTAATAAAATTTCATGCATCTAAACAAGGTTAAAATTTTATCGCACTCGGTGATTTACAATATACCACTTCATTTTCAAATAAATTTAAAAATATATTGAATAAAAATTACAATATACCACATAATTCTCAAATAAATTTAAAATTATATTAAATAAAATATTTAGTATTGTTTGATTGGAGAATAAGAGTGGGAATAAGAGGTTATCTCTTTTGTTCCCTAAACAATTAAAAACAGAAGAAGTAGAAACAATTAATCTTCTTTTTTTAAAACAAACTAATATAAATTATAACGATATGGAACAAACATATTCTCACTAGATAACAAGCTCAATTAAAGTAAATATATTTTTAATTATTATATTAAAATTTTTAATTAATTTACTATTTTGCTACTCTAATTATTTTATTAATTAATTATTTAATTATAAAATAATTAACTAATTATTTTATTAAATTATTAATTATCAATACTTATTGTTATTTATTTTATTCATTAATATATAGAATTATCTGGCCGTAGTTAATTAAATAACTTAAATTATTATTTAATTAATAATTTTATATTAATTAAATAAAATATTATTATTTTAAAATTATAATTATTTTTATTTTTACTATTTTAATTTATCTATCCAGTAGTTAATTTTTTTATTTTTAAAAATAACTCAATTTTCATCCAAACTCAAAATTAATTTTGTACCTACTTATTTTTTAAGAACTGTATCCATACCAAAAATAACCGGAAAAATAGGTTCTTAATTGTATCTGAATCAAACGATATACATTTAGCAATAATAATTACTATATATTTATTGGTGCGTAAATATGAGAATACACCGGGCGCACGTAGAAATTTCACAAGGATTGTTTTCTAGACGAAGCAGATACGACACGTCAACTTCGAAAAGACCGAAAGATTTCGACACGTGTCATCAATTAGTGGGTTTGAGTGGTATTTGGTGAAGTTACCAAAACAGCTGATCTAAACACGAGTCAGAGCGCTAGAATTTCCTAAAGTTAATTAATTTAAAAAGAAAAAATAGTTTAAAAATGCATGGAGACCCCTCAACAATTGCTGATTCTAAATTTACCTCCTTACCAATTTTTTTAAAAAAATTGATGTCCTCTAAATCATTTTTAAAATTAAGTAATTTTAACTTTAAAAATTGAGAATTTTATTCTTATTATGATAAGTTATTAAATTTAATAATTTAATCACTTTGCAGAAAAATATACTATCCACTATATATATATATAAAATATTATTTCCACATTATATACTAATACAATTTAAGATTTTGTATTAATTTAAATTTTAATAAATTGAACTTAACATTTTTCTATCCAATCAGATGATTCCAATCAAATAAAAATTTTAACTTAAATAATTTAATTTTCCTAATGTACCAAAATTTAAGAGATAAACCTAACTTAATTAAATCTACTACCGTTATCCTTATTTATATATAACAAATTAGATAATTATAATTAAATAAAATATATTTATTTTACGTACACAATTAAATTCTGTAAAATATATATAAGTAAATTTTTTATTTTAAATTTTTTTTTTTGTGGAGTTAGTTTTTTACGCGCACTTTAACTAATATTAGCAAATTGGACTATTTAATTTAATAAAAAATTTAACTTAAATAACTATAATAATTTAAATAAAAAATAGAAGGTAAAAAGGTGTAGATAAAAAATATTAGCATTGCCGGGCATGTTCCGAAATACCATATAGTTGAGGGGGTCTCCACACTTTTTTTAACTTTTTCTTACAAAAAAAATATTTCTTAATAAAATAAGTAAACTGTCAAAATGCAGAACTAATTTTGTCGGAAACAAAATGTGTCACGGTCACAACTTGCAAATTTGGCTATCTTAAAGGGCATATGCGTCAAATTTCCATCAAGTATTTTTTTAATATTGTGTGGAAGGAGACATTTTAGAAAAACTAAATAAATTGTCACCTTTCAAAATGTATCAAAATTTGGACAGATTTGCTGTGTATATGAAAAGTCTTATACATACGAAACCTCCATAATCTGCTTAAATATATAAAAATTATATAATAAAACAAAATAGAGTTGCAATTGTTGGTGAAAATTTAAAATTTAAAATTTTTCAAAATTTTATTTGTTAATTTTAATTATGTATTTATTTATTTTTATTGTGTTGGGACGTTTTGATTCAGAGGGCGTCTGAGCGCTCTGATGCTGAGAGAACTAGTAGTATCAGGAATAAGTATAACTTTTAGAACAAGCTAAAATTATTGTAAATTTATGTTTGGTTGGTATTAGGTTAGTATCATGTATAAAAAAAAAATAGTGTTTTTGTAAGAAATAGCGAATAAGAGGAATAAAGAGTGTATTTTGTGTAAAATGACAAATATATCCTTTTCTTTAGTTTTTTTTAAAAATTAAAATTGAAAAATTTGTATAAATTTTTTACTTTTTATAAAAAAATTTAAATGGGAGCAAAACATTTAATTTTTAAATTTTAAGTGGGAATAAAAATTTTAATTTTTAAAATTATATAATTTTTTAAAAAATTATAAAAAAATTGTATAAATTTTAAAATTTTAAAATTAATAAATTTTAAAAAATTTAAAATTAAATTAAATTTTTAGATTTATTAAAAAGTAAAGTTAAAAAATTTAAAATTTTTAAAATAAAAAATTTAAATTTTATATTTTATAAATTTAAATATTTTTTAAAATTTAAAATCTTTAAATTTTAAAAAACAAAAAAACAATGAGAAGAGAAAAAAAAATTTCCTCGGTTCACGTTCACAAAGAAAAAGGCATATTTTTTTTCGGTTCGCGTGCATAAGAACTTTTGTTTCCGGGGGAGGGGGAACTCTTGTTTCCCCCTTACCAGGGTTATTCCGGGATCCCGGAATAACCCTGGTAAGGGGGAAACAAGAGTTCCCCTTTGTTCCCCCCTAATTCTATATTAGGCCTCGTTTGGTAACGAGAACTAGGGAGGATAAGGGCTTATCTTCGCTAATTATACTCAAACGCAATTAAGTAGGGGTGGGAACAACTATTTTCGTCTTTTTAGAATAAATTGGTATAAGACTGGAATTACTATTTCAGCATTTTCCTGAAACAAGCCTTGTTTCAGAATAAGCTTAATTAAATTAATATAATTTTAATTATTATTTTAACTCTTTAATTAATCCAATATTTTAATTAATTTAATTATTTTATTAACTAATTATTTAAGTATTTAGATAATTAACTAATTATTTAAGACAATTAAAATTAAAATTTTTAACATTTATAAATTTTTAATTTTTAAATTTTAAATTTTATAGCTTTTAAAATTTTTAACTTTAATTTTTAATAAATTTATCATATAATTTTAATAAATTATATGATAAATTTTTTTAATAATTTTTTTTATATATAAGTAAAATATAAATTTTAATAATTTTTTTAGTAAATATTTTAAATTAAATATTTAAAATTATATCAGTAAAATTTAAATTATAAATTAAAATTTTAGTTCTTTTTATTCTTCTTATTCCTCTTTAATTTACCAAACACAATTTTCTTTATACTCGGTATAACTCTTAAACCCAACCAAACAGAAATTTACACTAGTTCCTGCTAATACCATAACTTATACCTATCTCCGGTATAACTAAATTTTTCTTATCCCCGAACCAAACGCAGTTTATGTGCTTGGGTACAAAGGGGGGAATAACCCTCTTTGTACCCCAACCAAACGCACACTAAGGTTGCGTTTGGTTCGGATATAAGAGAAAACTGGTTATTTCGGGGATTGGTATAAGTTCAGGTACAAGCAGAAATTATAGTAAATTTGAGTTTGGTTGAGTATAAGAGTTGTACCGGGGATAAAAAAAGTTGTGTTTGATAATGTGGTGACCCAGATCTCCGCAGGGCTTCTACAGTGCGATTAGCAGCTTCTGGAGGCCTATGTGGCATGTCGGCGGTGTTTCTGCACCAATTTGGACTCAAGTGATGGACTTCAGGTGTATAATGGATCACGTGAGTGATCGGAGGACCCCGTCGGATGTTTAGATGTGGTTTCGCGCGAAATGGTTATTAAAATTGGACTCAGCGCGAAATTTGAATAAAGAACACTTCTCCGAAAATTTTTGGCAAATTTTAGAAGTGGCATTTGGCAAATCGGACTTCGGATTTGGATTCAGCGCGCGAAAACGATCGAAACGGGCTATTTATTTGTATTTTTCGGAGTCCGGATGCGAAAACACGCATTTCGAGATTTTGGGTACTGTTCCGGCCGGCCGGGCATCGCCGGCGGCGGCGGCGGGCTGCGGAGCGCGGCGGTTGGCGGCGGCGGAGGCGCGCGGTCCACCGCGGAGGTCGTGCACCGGGCGCGGGCCACGTGGCGCCTCCCTATTGGGCGGTGCGGTAGGCGCGGTCCATGGAAGTGGCGCGGGTGCACGGTGAGCCGGGTGTGGCCACGTGGCAGCCTGTGGTTGGAGGGTCTTGGTGCGCTCGGTCCACGCGGTGGAGGCGGTTGCCTCGGGACGCGTGCCCGACACGGCACCGGCGGCGACGCGGCCGCGCACGTGGGCGCGGCGTGGGCGCTGCCGGGGTGACGTGGGGGCGCCACGTGGCACCCCGTGGTTGGTCGGGCGCAGCGGAGCACAGCACAGTGCTTGGACACGTGGCGTTGCGTGGTTCGCTGGCTCAGGTGCGCCGGGCGCGGGGAGCGATGCTGGGCCACGTGGCGGCCCGTGAGCGTTTCGGGCGCACACAGTAACGGGCCCGGCCCGTTACTGTAGCAGCCCGGAAGTACCGGGCGCCCGAATCTTTGGGCCAAAAGTCCAAAGTGCGGATTTTCGGGCTGGGCCTATAAATAGCTGTCTTGTGAGGGAGTTTTGCCCCCTTTCCCGAGCTCCCCTGCCCATGGCCCCTTTAGGAAAGTTGTAGATCTTCGTGTTGTGCATCTTCTGGCGGAGGCCCGGATTTTTTGGAAGCCGCGTCGTCGACGACTTCGGCATCGGAGCGCAGTGTGGCGATTTTTCATCGGAGGCCCGTTATCGTCGCAGTTTGATCTGAGAGATCTACAGAGCTACTCCGTCAGTATTTTTGGACGATTTCTGCGGATTTGGAATCACGAGAGGTACGTATTCGACTTTCGTGTTGATCATCTTGCTGGATTCATAGTTTATGGCACGGTTTTCGAGGCATTTCTAAGCCGCTGTTTTCTGGTGGAGTTTTTGGACAGCGGCCACTTGCCGGAATTTTATCTCCGCAACCGAGTGTCGGATCGAGACGAGCCTATACACTTTTTGGATCTACTCGTCGCAAGGATTATCATTGTATTTTTCCGGGATTTTTCTGAGGCTTGCCCGAAGGTATACTATTCCCCTTTTATCTGTGTTTGAGTTTACAGTTGTGTGGTTGTGAGTGTTTGCGCACCTGTACTGTGGAATTTGTAACTTGGCCTACGGGGCTCGGATTTGGGCGTGCAGGTACCCGTTTCGAAGGTCTCGACGAGACGCTCGCTGTGATATTTTTATCAGAATTTTTAGGGCACTTTCTGCAGGTGGAAATTTCAGATCTTCAGGACTGTCTTCTGCAGATTTTTGTACTTGGTTATTTTGTGGAATAAAGTGTAACCTTGGACCTTTTGTTGTACCCAGGAGTATTTGCGGATGTTTGTGAACCCGTTGGTGTTGAGGATTGGTGGAGGTTGTTGGTTCTGGTGTTTTCAGCTGTGGAACTCCGGACAGTTAGCATTTTCAGGTGGGTGGCCTCGTCTTCATGACCTATGGACTGTGCATTAATTCTATCTGTGTAGGGACTTGCATGTTATAGATGTGTTCTATATAGCATGCTAGATTATAGGAATTGATGTTCCTGATGCTGTCAGATGATCATGTGTTTATTGTCCTTCCCTACAAGCTGTTGATTATTGTTATCTTGGAACTTGACCTAGCACCCCGTTATATGTTGCATGTGTAACCAGACTAGTAGAAAACCCTCACTTGGGCTAGGGTTATTTCTGCTTTAGACATCCACAATTCTACTTTCCTGGACATAGTGTTCTTCCTCGCCCGGGTAGTGGGCCGAGTGGTCAGGAGTTATCTTTTAGTGCGGGATGCATGTTACACTCGTGCTTGGGAGCAGAGTGGAGTCTGGTAGATGTAGTTGGTTGTTCATCCGTAGCGGGAGCTGTTTGGATAGACGGCGGTCCCGAGATGTTTTATTCTCTTGTTTTATCTGTCGCCGCTGTGTTAGTGACAGCGGTATATCAGTGTTAGCAGGACCTTAAACCCAGAACCTTTTTGGACACACATATAATTTTTGTCAACCAAATGGTTTCTTCCAAGCATCGTAGGGTCGCCGGAGTCTGTTCTTGTTTGATTGGACGAAGGCATTAGCCCTTCGAGGCTTGGATATAAAACTTGGTTTCAACTGTTTTCCTAAAAAGAACTAAAAATCATTAAATATGGATTTCTTACAGATCAGATGGCTTCAGTAAGAAATGTCACCTTTTTCCTATAAATTAACCACCCGAGATGATTCGAGTGGTCTGGGTTCTAAGGTCTGCCTTCTTCTTGGGACGAGAACAACGAGAGGCTATGCCTAGAGCCTGTTCTTGTTTGATTTGGATTGTAGGTTCTAGTCTTTCGGGGTTCCCGGACCCTTCCTCGGGTCAGTGGATGCGATGTTGGCCTGTAGAGGCAGTTGTTCGCAGTGGATGCGACTTTGTGTTATGAGTTGGTAGAGTGTGATCTAGAGGTTGTTTTTCTGATTTAGTGGTGGAGGTGGTTCTCCCACTTAGCTTTGAGGATCTTGGGGTTCTGGCAGATCGAGTCGTGGAGGTTTTCCGACTCAGCCATGGTCGTGCATTTATCAGATTGAGTCGTTGAGGGTTCTCCGACATAGCGGTGAGAGTGTTTTGGGCTATTCCTGTTCGAGTCGAGGTTCTTTTTCCGACTGAGTTGTGCTTTGAGCTTGGAGTTACCGATCTGTTTGATCGTGGATCATAGCCTGCATGAGCCACATTTGAGCTTGACAGAGATACTTTACAGAGATACTTGAGATGGGTTACTTTTTACTCGAGCGGGTCGCTCCCCTCGAGTGCCACTCCGGAGTAGGCGAGACCGGGTTGTTGTACCGGCGTGAGATTGAGCTTTTCTATCGCGACTTGTCGTTGCATTTGTCCCTCTGGCTGTGCTGGTGTTGGCAGTCATGGACGTCCTACGTAAGTCCGCTCCTCCGGGACGTAACGGCAGTAGGTTGGCGCAGGTTTGACTGGACCCGATGAGGTAGTCAGTTTAGATTGGGTGATCAGAGATGAGAGTTAGTTGTGGCATCATGTTCTTTCTGTTCCACTCTTTGAGCATCTAGATAGAGGCATAGTAGCTGTAGAGTTTACTTTTCCCAGCTTTCCTTACAGCACTGCATTTGTTGCTTTATGCCTCTAGTAGACTTAGTGGGCAGACCGTCGGGCTTGTTGGCGGCACCCACTGAGAACTACTGTGGGATGTAGTTCTCACACCCGTCGTGGTGTCTTTCCCCAGGGACTCTACTCCGGTTCCTGTTGTTCCTGTTGTTCCTGTTGCTGATCCTTCTGACCGAGGCGAGAGAGTCGCGAGCTAGTTCCCTACCCGTCATTGGTGTGTAGCGGTACCCCTTCAGAGGAGAGCTTCAGTAGATTAGTTATTTTATTTTTCCTTCTTTGAGAGACTGTTGTAGTGAGGATTGTCATGTATTGAGAGCCTGTGCACTGATGTATTTATTGGAGATACCTCCCGGTTGAGTTCTGAGTTTGTATATGAGGATACTGTATGATTATCATTTTTGGAAGACGGACATTGTTGTATTATTTCCAGTTGTACAGTGATTGATTTAGTTATACAGCAGATTTTTATTTATAGCTCTGATATCTGTTTAGCTGTAGTACTTTTCTTGCAGGTAGGACGCTTCGCCTATGCGGGTTTGGCATAGGTGGCGGATCTGTTGGTGAGCCGGGTCGCAGTTTCGACCCCGGGGCGTGACAGATAAGTTAAAAAAGAATAAGAAGAATAGAAATGATTATATTTTTAATTTAAGATAAAATTTTACTGATACGATTTTAAATATTTAATTTAAAATATTTATTAAAAAACTTATTAAAATTTATAATTTACTTATATATAAAAAAAATTATTAAAAAAATTTTGGTTTTTTAAAATTTATAATTTTTTTAAAATTCAAAATTTTGTATATAAAAATAGGTATAAATTTATAAATTTAAAATTTTTAAAAATTTGGTGAATTATTTATTAAAAATCAAAATTAAAAATTTAAAAATTTGTATAAATTGTAAAAATAATAAAATTAAAATTTTTATAAATTGATAAATTTATTAAAAATTAAAGTTAAAAATTTTAAAAGCTATAAAATTTAAAATTTAAAAATTTATAAATGTTAAAAATTTTAATTTTAATTATCTCAAAAAATTACAAAAGTAGAAGCAAAAATTTTAATTTTAAAATTAGTATAAATTTAAAAAAAATTATTATAAAATTTGCGTAAATATAAAAATTTAAAAATTAATAAATTTTTAAAAAGTAAGTTAAAAATTTTAAAATTTATAAAATTAAAAAAATAAATTTTAAATTTTATAAATTTAAATATCTTATAATTTAAAATTTTTTATTAAAAAAAAAAAGAAAAAAAAGAAAAAAGGAAAAAATAGAAGGAAATAGCAGGTGGAAGGGGAAAATCTGTTTGGTACCGGGTGGGGGGGGGGGGGGGGGGGGGGGGGGGGGGGGGGTGATTCCCCTTATCCCCCGCTTGTACCAGGTTCCAAACGGAACTTTAAAACTCTGTTTGTTTCGGGAACAAGACGGAAATAAGGTTTTGTTCCAGTTTTATTTTTCAAACGCGTTTGGTTATGGATGGAAACAACAGTTATCGTCTTTCTGAAATAAACTGGTATAAGGCTGAAACTATAGTTCCAGCCTTTTTCTAGAACAAGATTTGTTCCCATTTGAGAATAAGTTTAATTAAAATAAATATAATTTTAATTATTATATTAACTCTTTAACTAATCTAATTATTTTATTAACTAATTATTTAAGTTTTAAATAATTAACTAATTAAAATATTAAATTATTAAATTATTTGTAGTTAATTAAATTATTTATTAATAATAGTACTCATCATTGTTAATTATTTTATTAATTAAATGATAATAAGCTTAATTAAAGTAAATATAATTTAAATTATCATATTAACTCTTTAATTAATCTAATATTTTAACTAATTTAATTATTTTATTAACTAATTATTAAATTATTAAATTATTTATAGTTAATAAAATTATTAATTATTAATAATACTCATTATTGTTAATTATTTTATCAAGTAATTGAGAATAAACTTAATTAAAATAAATATAATTGTAATTATTATATTAACTCTTTAATTAATCTAATATTTTTACTAATCTAATTATTTTATTAACTAATTATCTAATGATTAGATAATTAACTAATTAATTTATTAAATTATTTATAATTAATTAAATTATTTATTAATAGTACTCATTATTATTAATTATTTTATCAAGTAATATTCAGGCTTATCTAACAATAGTTAATTAAATAAGTTAAATTATTATTTAATTAATATTTTATATTAATTATTTAGATAAAATATTATTATTTTAAAATTATAATTACTCTTATTCTCACTATTTCAATTTAACTATCCAAACGCTATTTTTTTTATTTTTAGGAACAAAATCCAATTTTCATCCAAATATAAAATTGATCTTATTCCTACTTATTCTTAAACTTATACCTATTCCTGAGATAATCAGTTCTAGTTTATATCTGAAACGCAGCCTAAAGAAACATATCCCAACGGTCTTATTTTCGCACCTATATATACTGGGTGAACTCCTCAGATCAATATAAGGACCAGAGTTGTTGAAAAGAAAAAAAAAAAAATCATATATTCGTAATTATAATATTTTGAGAGTATTTTTTTTTATTATTTTTTTTTTTTATTATCGTCGGGTGTTGAAAGAGTTTCCGTCAACCTCTTTCACGATCGTGCTCATATAGAGTGGTGCCTTCGATTACCGGTCGTATCTTGGGGTGGTGTCCCCGATTAATCCGGACAAAGGACGAAAATATGTCTTAGGGCAGTACCTCCACGCTTCCGGATTAATTTTATTCTACTACCATATTCACAATTTCTGAAATTTTCGTAACGTTTAAGCGGTGAGTTATTGCAATTTTATTTAATCACAAATTTATTAGATAGTTAGTCACAATCGAATTTTAGTGCGATTAATTTTTCAACAGAAATTAAAGATAACCATCAAACTGAACTGTATAATAAAACTCCAAAATACAAATCCATCTCCAAGAGTAAAGATATAATCCGTTGGCGAAAAGTCAGATTCAAAAGTACAGTAGTCTAAAAAAAAAGGAATCTCAAGTCCACTGCTAATGCCCAAAAATAACTAGAAAGAAATCTATCTAATCAACGATCCCTTTATCTCGGCTTGCAGTCGTCGCTACCGTCGCGGAAAACTTGACAAAAAAAGGGGGTCAATAGAGGGCGTGAGAACTACTAAAAACCAGTAGTTCTAAGAAAATACGTCATTGATAACTCCGATCTACCCACTAAGTGTATCATAAACAAAATAGGAGAAAATAGTAAGAACAGGAAAAAACTATTGAAATAAAATATATCATTATTATGTCTCTACTGATATGAATGAGCTGTATGGAAAAGGTATATACATCAACTATAGTTATCGTCGAGAATAACCCAATCAACCAACTGGCACGAAGGTCCCTATCCCGCCTGCACTGACATCACATCTGATCTCACTAACAAATCGTGAATCGCCAACGTGGAACCATACTCATGTCATGACAATCAAACCGCTTAATTTCGAAGTGTCACTCGAGGAGAGCGACCCGCTCGAGAAAAGATAAGCAGGACGAGTATGTGGCAGGCTAAAGTCAACACTCATGCTCAAAGTGGAGGAAACCTATCCACTAAGACACAATCTCGACCCAAACTGATGCATAAATAATCAATCAGTCCAACCATCTAAAATTCACGACCACTAACCTACTCACAAGTCTAATAATCCGGTACTATCCCATCCTGACTTAAGTTCCCGCATGATTTAATTAAGGGTAAACAACAAGGGTTCTACGCTACACATGCTGTAATAAATAAATATAGTGTGTAGGAACAAAATTTTGATGTACACATTCAACCCACCTAAAAAGTGCTAACCCAATCTTGGATTGCAATGAAACTCATCGTGCACGTGCCTCAGGTCCCCAAGTACCAAATGGATCAGCAAAAATCGAAGGATCTCTGTCGGATCAAGCCGAAATGAAAATTAATCAAGTTCAACCCAAAATTTCAACAAACAACACTCGGTTAGGTGAATCTGAAAATTCAGCGATACATATATCAATTGATAGCTCAAATTTAATTTCTAGGTTACTCTCTACCTCTGGAACACATAGGAACCTCAAAATTACAGCCACCAAATTCCAATCAAAAGAAAATACCAAAATGCCAAGTTGTTGTCCTCAATGCTGCATAATTTTTTTAAAGTTGAGTTCTAACAGTGTGGAGTTCAATACCAACTAAATCACAAGATAAATTTAATAAAAAAAATACTCACCAAATCTCTGAGAAACTCCTCAAACACCTAAACTATAAAAAGGAATTCATAAATGCTACGAAATTGCATTTTAGAAGTGATCAAAGCTCAATAATACATAAATTTCACAATTTTTTTTTTTTTTATAGTTATTAAGATCACTAAACACGAAAATTTGTGTTTGAAAAATTCGGTACTCGCCCCGATACCAGATTCTCTGAATCCGCAACCTGTTCCGGTACCGCAATCCGCTCTGGTACCGCCTAGAGTTGGGATTCCGCAGCGAAAACGTCAAATCGGATTTTTATCATAAACCCGTCCTCTCAACAAAAACTGGAACCAATACAACCACAAAGGAAAGAAAAAACCAATACAAGAAAATATGCGGTGAAATAAGATTCATTAACCAAGAGAAGAATTACACCGATTACACAGACTTCTCTTCTGCAATAGAGTAGCTTCAACCCTAGCCCTCCTCCTGAATCTTTCTCACCCTTCTCTCGTCTTCTATAAACCTAGAAGCTACGGGTGTGGCTAAATTCTAGCCGCAACCACCACCATGGGTATTATCACCACCGTTCTGTGGATACCACTATATGGGTGTGGCTAAATCCTAACCCCCACCACCTTTATGGGTATTACCACCATCGTGGGTATATCCTCCTTAACACCACCTCCATGGGTGTTATCACCACCGTACTGTGGATACCACTATATGGGTGTGACTAAATCCTAGCCCCCACCACCTCTATGGGTATTACCACCATCGTGGGTATATTCTCCTTAACACCACCGTGCTGTGGATACCACTATATGGGTGTGGCTGTCTTAACCTAATCCCCACCACCTCCATGGTTGTGACTATATTAACACTTTTTAAAAATAATAACACATATGCTATATTTATAGCTTACATCAAAAGCTATCCAAATCCTAGTCTAAATAGATTTTTATTCTAATTAATATTTAAATCTTAACAAACTTATTTCTTTAAGATTTAAATATTAATCTTAATCCAACTAGAATTCAACTACAAATATAATCAAATCCTAACAATCTGCTTTATGCCAATCTTGTAATCGGCTAAAACGAAGTTTCCTTTGGCTCAAAATGAAGTTTTGATCATCCCCATCCACCCCAAGGTTTAGTTCCAAGCGAAAAGTCCAAAAAAAATCATAAAAATCTCAACTTGTCCCAAAAATTCAGCAATTGTCATAAAACTTCAAAAAAATTCAAAAATATCTGGTGTTTGGTTGCAATAAGACTTTCTAGCAGCTCGAAACCTTGAGTTCTATTAATAAATAAGTCTCCTAAGAAGTTTCAAGCCACGAATCCACTCCTAGAGCCCAGGAGAGGAAGAACACACCAGATTGTCATTACTATTGAAGAGCATCCAAAGTGAAGAAAATGGAGGAAAAGAGGATTAAGACTCCAAATCTCAGCTAAAGAAGGAGCTCTGTTGTTGGAGATGGTAAAGGGGTTCCTGGGTTTGCAGGGAGCCCTTTTATAAGCAATTTGGTCAGATAAAGTAAGCCCAAGGAACAATATAAGCAACAGCAGTCCACTCATTGGAAAAACAATTTCAGGCGCCCGCAAGTTGCTCTGAGTGTTCGAAACCCTAAGCTGCACTCTGCTGGTCCAGGGTCGGTCCCTGTTGTGCTTCCGAAAATTTTCCGGGCGCCCGGGACAGCACCCCGAAAGTCCACTTACCCCCTACCATGTGTCGGAAATTGACGAAACTCACACGGAGGAAACCATCCATGATTCCAGACTGCTACAATAACTATAGGGCACCCAAAATCAAGGCCCGAAACAATCATCCCGCAGTAACAACTCTTACGTAGTTTAGGGCGCTCGAATCTTATTTAGGGCGTACGAATCCGGTAGAACTTCAATTTTGCTCCAATTTTCGCGCTCTGAGTTCGTTTTCGCGTCCATTTTGTGCTTAAACGTTTCCGACTCATCCGACACTCGAAGAGAATGTCATCCAACTGGTGACACTATAATTATTTCGCCAACTAAATTTTCAGGTCTCCATATAAAAAAAGTAAGAAAGATTTGATATACCACATAAATAAAAGATTATTTATTAGAAATTCAATTATTATAGAAAAATAAGGAAAAGATCAAGTATCAATTATGTTACTAAAATATGTACTCAAATGTTTGTATTTATCCAAAATTTTACGCCTTAAGCTTAGTCATCATCCAAATTTTGTACTATAGTTGAGCTAAATATTTTATTCTCACTATATATATATATATATATATATATATATATATATATATATATATATATATATATATATATATATTTCAAAAATTATAAAAATACAAGGCATGATCTTTTATGCTCTTTATGGCTGCATAATTGGTCTCTACTAATTTCAAGGACAAAAACAAGGCGGCGGTTTGTGATCGGATCGGGAGAAGAGATATCGGGTTTGAGGGATCGGGAGAAGAGCTATCGGGTTTGAGGAGTTAGGGGCTAATGTGTGTGGGCACTATAATAAAATTATACTATAGCGAAATTTTTAAGTATTGCTAAAAATTTTAAAAAATACTGTTAAAAAAAATACTGACACTTGTCATTAGTGTCGCTATATGTACTGTCGCTAGAGTGTATTGCGACATATTACTATAATGTGTTTCAAAAATATATATCTATAATTTAATTTTGAATATAGATAGACTATAAATAGAACATTTTTAAAAAAATGTCATAAACATGCGTCCATATAATCTAATTTTGTTGTAGTGTGGGTGTGAAAGAGATGGATGGAAGTGGAGGGACTGCTACAGTGAAATAGAGCTCTAACTTATTTTACGGTAAATTGGTGGACGCTTTAGAAAGTCAGAAACAAAATCATTTTTTAGCTGTCAAATACTGACTCCCTGTACGCTGGGTCCGGTTGCACAGGAGAGATTTGGGCTGAGTGGTTAACAAAACCATCATCATTTTTTTTTTTCTTTTTTTTTAAAAAAAAATTTTTTTTTTTGAGACTTTGCTATCTTACTTTTATTGTTTAGTTCAGTTTTTGGTTGAATGAAATAGGCAGCACGCTATCTTTTTTTTTCAAAAAAAAAAATATATAAATAAAACTGCGGTCAACAATCAAACGCGGATTTGTCAACTTTTTAATTAAAACGAAAGCATGATTAACACCGTAATAAAGGGACAGACTGGCCCAGCCAACAATAATGGCTTTGGTTAGGAAATTTTCTCGACTCCTTCAAAATTATTAAATTATTTTTTAAAAAAAAAACTTTTTGGTGTATCAGATACTGCTACTTATCTTATTATAGTACCGGAACTACAGCTTTAATCCAAAAATATTTTGATGGCAGAAAGTTGAATCCTATATTTGCATATATATACAATATTTGATCTCTGTCCTTTTCGGATTCTTATTAGGGAAATGATAATTGTACACCCATTTCGGGATGTATATCACACACCCCATCCATCCAATGGGTGGGGTGTGATGATCGGTCAATCGATGTGATCCGTAAAAGATATCGCCACCATTAAAATGGTGGAGGTGTATGATATACACCCCTTCGGGATGTACATGTAGCATTGCTCTTCTTATTAACAGACTTACATGTAATTCTCAAAAAAATAAAATAAAAAATAAAATATTGATGAGATGATACTATTTAAATTAAATATTATTTTGATTTGACTATTAAATCTGTAAAAATTTTAATTTTAATATTCAGTAATTTAATTTATTTAATTAAAATCATCTGATGACTTTTTATATACAAAATTTAAGTTAAATACTTATTTTAATAAATTTATAGTTATATGAATGGTATAAAATACAACAACTAAACTAGTAAAATACATGTCGCATTTAAATGTTAAAATTAAATAAATTAAAAAGTTAGATAATATTATTATTATTATTGTTATGTGTTGAGAGCAGAAAAATCACCGCGTAACAAGAGATACGGTCAAAATGAGTTAATGAAGTCCAACTAAAGAGTAACGCATGGTACGAAAAGCAGTCAAACAGGTCAACCAATCTGAACGAATCACGAGCTGATGAAAGACGCTTAGATCTTGACAAAGAATAGAGTTAGATCGGATGTCCAAGTAAACGGTGGGCCACCGGCTCCTTTAGTCGATTAATTACAACTTTTTGAGTAAGAAGACAATCGTCGACTCTATGAGACGAATAAAGATATGGATTGAAACTTAGAAGGAACAATTCCGGAAAATGAACAGGGCGAAATTACAGGACGCGAATCTCGCGATTGACGCAATTTTGGCATGTAACACCCTGTATCAACGATTGCCGAGAATCACGTCATGATCCGTAACGACGCATAATATTCGGAAATGAAATTGGACGGAAAAAAACATCATTACCTATTCGAGGAGAGAAATTTTTGAAGGAAAAGTGGTCGAAGGATACGTCGTTCTCTGAAACGACGATTAGTCCTAAGAGGAGTTTGCACACGTATAAATAAGTATATTTTCTTCTAAAGAATGCTCCTGCAATTGTGTAAATTAGCGACTACACCAGCACTTCAATACCTTCAATTCATGCATCTATAGTTTTTCTAAACTTAAACTAAATCTACCGTATTATTCAACAGCTTTTCTAGACTAGATGTACCGCATTATTCTACAGCTTTTCTAGACCAGCATTTTAATATCTTCAATTCCTACATCTATAACTTTTCTAAACTAAATTTACCATATTATTCTACAGTTTTTCTAGACTAGATGTATCACTTTTATTATAAATTTTCTTTACAGCTTTTTCGAGAGTAGTCCTAATATTGTAATCGAACCTGTAACTCCTTCTGTCTTGAGCAATACAAAGTGATTCGACTTTTTAAGCCGAGTCAATTTTTATAAAAACTTCGAGTTTGATCTGTTTCGACTCTCCTAAATTAAAATTTGCTTAATATTTTGAATAAAAAAAATTCGATCAAGCAGATTTCATCGCAACCAAATCGTCTGGCACCTGATGCATTCAACTTAGAGGGTCATTTTGGAAGCCAAACGGATAATTCAACGATCAAAACTCGTTTGGCTAACTTTCCAACATTATGTTAAATAATTGTATTATCAAATTGAATAAAATATAATTATATTATTATTATTATTATTTTGTTTTAAAAATTATAAAGAATTTTTCAAATAATAATAATTTAGAGCAGCTAAAATATGTCCCATCCATGATTCCATCACCAACTCATTAATGGCATTCACGTATAAAAAGCGAAAAACTCCCCGTCCAATTTAATTTTATTTATTTATTTTCGCGTATTTTATCCTCCCACTCTTCATCCTCCTCTTCCTTTTTATTAATTAATGAAAAAAAAAAACCCCTAAACGGTGATGAAACCATAAATTAAGGGAAACCCCACTCCCTCTCTTCCCCCGATCCCGTGCTCCTTCCCCCTTTCTCCTTTCTCCTTTCTCCTTTCTCCCTCTCGCCCATCCACAGATCCACTTCTCGCCCCGTCCTCTAATGGCCGATTTCGATCGTGCCCCGCACCGCAGCAGCGACCTCGCCCGCGGATCCGACCACTACGACTACGGCCGCGGCGAGCCCCGCGCCTACGGCTTCGGCGGCCTCGACGATCGCCGCGCCCCGCCGCCGCTAGCGCTCCCGCCGCCACCGTCGTCTTCGTCTTCGTCGTCGTCGGCGGCGGCGGGGGCGGGGTGCTTCGGCGACCCCGAGATGAGGCGGCGGAGACGCGTGGCGAGCTACAAGGCGTACGCGGCGGAGGGGAGGGTGAAGGCCTCTTTCCGGAGGGGGTTTCGGTGGATCAAGGAGAAGTGCTCCGAGGTCATCCATGGCTGGTAAGCGATCGTCGTCGACGTCGACGACGACGACGACGACGAGGAGTGGCATTACTGTAATTTACCGAGGTATTGTGGGCGTTAATTGTGGTTGTAGAGTTTGTATAATCTTTTGTAATGGTTTTTTTTTTCTAGATCGATCGCTGGGCTCTCATTTGATTTGATTTGATTTGATTTTATTATATCGCTATTCGAGTGTTTTTTTAAAAAAATTTGGAGTTTGAATTTGAATTTTTGAATTATATTTATTGGCCAAAAGGATACAAACAAAAGAGTTTTGAATTATAATATGCATTTTTGTGACAAAAACTTAGAAAAATATAAGCACCACAAATACCATTTTTAATTTCCTATTTTCTTATTAAAAAATAGCATTTCTGAGTTAGTTTTTTTTTTTTTTTTTTTTTTTTTTTTTTTTTTTTTTTTTAAGTAGTAATAAAAAATATTATTTCAGTATTATTGTGAATTTTTACAAGATAATTATGGATTTGTGAATTGATTATTTGATGTTTCAATATTTTAAATTTACTATTTAAATTTTGTTATTTATTTAATTTGAATTAGTTAATAATATTTTAATTTAAAATTTAAATATATTATTTATTTTTGTTGTTGATTTATCTTATATAAAACAAATAATTTTTTAAAATTTTAAAATTAAAGATAAATAGTAAGTGCATATTTCAAATGAGGTGTGCATGTCTTTGCCCATGAGTGAATTTCACTCAAAATTAAAATATTATTAACTGATTTAAATAAAATAAAATAAAATGTTAGATAATAAAATTAAAATTTTAAAAAATTTGTACATTCGATTTAAAAATGATTCATACTTCAATAAGTTCCGTACGTTTTTAGCTAATTGATTTAGGCATCCAATCAAAAATTTTAATTTATTGTACAATAATATTAATAAAATTTGTACAATTTTTTTTTTTTTTTTTTTTTTTTTTTTTTTTTTTTTTTTTTTTTTTGGAGGGTGGTGAAAAGAGCTTATGCAAATCACAGGTAAATGCTACAGCAGTAATTATAATTATTCGAAGGCAAAAGTAGCAGATTCTGAATCAAAAGATAGTAAATTGTAAATAAATTATTATTCTGGAAAATGAACTTTATGAAGCACTATCAAAAAGAGATCTTTTTTGTTCACTAGTTTGGATGAATAATTGCACCTTTGGACCACAACCTTTACCCAAATTTTTTATTTTGGTTCTAAATTTTTATTTTTTTTATTGCTAATCTTTTATTTTGATCTCAAATTTTTTTTTTTTTTTTTTTCCTTTATATGCCTACGATCATTCCAACATCTGAGATTGAAGCCACCGGACTGCCATCTTGATCTTGATTTATGTAAATCGGCAGAATTTTATTATTAAAATTAATTTGAATTTGAATAATTAAGAACTGACTGAAATAAAATATAAATATTAGATATCTGATAGTAAAATAAAAAAAAATTAAGAATAGTTTAACATTGGTGAATAGATTAGACCTGATAATCCGGCTTAATATTTTAATAATATGTTACGATAAGTACTGTTATATAGATCATGTCGAAAATTTAATAATACGGTATCATTCAATGTGTGCCGTATATATTTATGTAAGAATGTTTATATATTAATGTACTATGATAAAAAAAAAAAAAAAGATTAATTACATACGGCTCCCTATAAATATATCGAATAACAGATATATTTCTATAAAGTTTAACTTTTTATATTTATTCATTCAAAAGTCCAACGTTATTCATATATATTTTTCCGGTTTATTATCGTTAGTTCACTGTTTATTTTTTAACAGATTATATGTGAAATGACAATTTTACCCTTTCAAAAATATCCCTCCAAAAAATAATACAGAAATATCTGTAAGAATAAAAAAATAAATTTACCACACTAACTAACCAAGATTAAGTATTTAACCTCTGGTTAACTAAAATTTTCTAACAGAGATAGACGGTAGGGATATATATGAATAACGTTGGACTTTTGAAGGAATAAATATGAAAAGTTGAACTTTGTAGGAATATATCTGCTATTCGATATGTTTACAAGGAGCTGTATGTAATTAATCTAAAAAATAAAAATTACTTGTTTTTTTAAGTATTACTATATTTTATCCATTTATTATATATTTTTATTAAATTTTTTTATGTTTTATTGAAATAATCATTTACTAAAAATGAGAGTTTGGTAGTTTTTTTTTTTTTTTTTTTTTTTTTTCCAAAAATACCTTTTTTCTGAATTTTTTTATAGTGTATTCCTGATCCACTCTGAAGATTATCTATCTATCTCTTTTGCAATAACTGACTTAGATCCAAAAAAAAAAAAAAAAAAAAAAAAAAAAGTTGGAGCACGAGGAGGGATACCCATGGGCACTTTAACTAGGGACAGTCTGTTAAAGCAAAAAAATGAGTTGGAGCAGAAGCATGTTGGGGGGTGTGTGTTTTTTTTGGATTTAAAAAACTTTTGGATGAAAACACGCGAAGATATATTTCTCCGGTCCAAGTTATTATTATTGAAATTATATCTTAACAAACAAAGTAACATCCATGGAACTAGTTATCTCTTATAGAAAAAGGAAAAAAAAAAAAAAAAAAGAAATATTACATTTTCTTCAAATTGGATACCACCCAGTGCGGTATTAATTCTGTAGCTGAATTTTGTCGAATAGTGGATATTAATTATGTAAAAAATCAGCAACTGAATGAACGATAATCAAATATAAAAAATGCTAAATATATATTTCAAATCGGATGCATATTTTACATCCTATTTATTCTAGAATAAAATAAATTTTACTACTCGTCACTTCGAAATGATGAGTGGATAAATACTCATTCTAGAATGGGTAGGTTAGGTGTAGAATGTACACCTACGATCTCATTTTCGTGCTAATAAATACAGTTAAATTTTTTTTAAAAAAAAAATTACTAAATAACTTTTTTTAATAAAATTTAAAATTTTTTAATAAAAATATATAATAAATAATTAAAAAATTAATGGTTAAAAACATAAATATTTTATTATGTTAGTACATATGTATTTTTTTTTAACCGACATAATTTTTGATATGACTCCTTTAACTGTACTTAAATTCTTAGTTGAAACCCTCTCAATTTTTAAATACTTTTTATTTAAACTTTTGTACTTAGTTATAGTAGTAATTAAACATTGATCGGTCTAGTTTTACTTGCTAAATTATATAATAATTAATTCTTAAAAAAGAAAAATCAAAAGTTGTGGGTTTCCCAACCAAGCCAAGCAAGTCTAGGGCAATTCCTAAAACGCATATAGTTGAGGGGTCTCCGTGCATTTTGACCTTCCGACGCCGTGTTCAACTATATTTGCTAGAGTCGGCAACGAGAGATGTTTCGTCGCCGACTCCGGCTTACTTAATTGACCCAACCCATTCGTCTGAGTTTAAGCCCGTAGACCCGAACCACGTTCGTTACATCGATCGAGCTCGAACCCAATCACTCCGACCCAAATCTCTCTCTTTTTTTTACAAAAATTTCACCAAAGCCCCTCGCACTTCGTCGTCTTCTCCGAATCCAGGACATATTCTCCCTAATCCAAACCCTAATCTCGCGGTGCGTAGTCCTTTCCCTTTTCCCGCTTCTCATTGCTTCCTCTTGCTTGGGTTCGATCCAAGAACATGCACGCCAATTGTTCGATTCTTTGCCGCAGAGGACCAGTTTTTTTTTTTTTTTTTTTTTTTTTTTTTTTTTTTTTTTTTTTTTTACCCTTGAAGTGTAGTATCTATCTCCATAGTTTGGAATTTGAGTTCGATGGATTTCATGGTGTTAATTTATGTGATTGATTACTCGGTTAACTGCAAATTGTGGTCTCAGTATTTTTAGCAACTCATCTTGTAGGTGATGGTGTGATTAGGGTTAAATTTGACAGAAAATTTGATAGGATTTACAATTAAGAACTTGCTGAAGTTATTAGCATCATATGTTTACTTGGGGAGCATATAGTTCGATTGCTTGCTTTACAAAAATTTATGTTTTTGATTACATTTTGGGGTTCATAGTACTTAAAAATACTGTTACAAAACCGATGGAAATTACTTGTCCCTTTTACAGAATTAGGACACATTTTATTATTATTAATTGGATTATCTACTGTTATTTGTTTTTTATACGTAATATACTAATATTGTTGTAATGCTTTCATATATTTAAGTTACCTTTAGAAGGTTTATAGTGTGCTAATCCCCTCACCGGTGCTCGAAAATCCATGTCCTTAGCCTTAATCCCTCTGATTTGTGTTATATTGTGATCCTTTTGAGTTTGAGTGTTTTTTTCTTTATTATATCACCATGTTTGATAGAACGAAAAATGAAGTTACACTTTGTCGCAGTTCATACAGTTTTCAACAGGCAAATAGCTTTACCTGTTTCATTAACACTATCGAAGTTCGTCTAGTAGCATTTGGAATGTGTTTTTAATTCGCCAACTTGATTGTATACCATAAGTTGGTAAGCAGCGTGTTCTTCTTGAAGTCTCTCTTGGAAGGAAAGTTCAAATTTGCACGACTTTAAGCACTGATCTTTACTATCCCTTGCATGAGATTAATTGAAATGGTGCATTGTATAGATGATAGAGAAAACAACACTAAAAGGCGGCTTTTAAAAGGAGGCACTACTTTGCTGTAGAAAGCATCGGATGCATGACTTTATTGGCGAAGGAGAATCTAAATTTCGTGAAACAACTTATATTAGGTCTCCTTGAAGTTGTAACCTTATAATGTTGAAGATCTATGCAATCGGCAGGATACTTGGTTAGTCACATTTTTTGCTTGAAATGAATACAGGAGCTTACAATGTAAATCAAACTCTTGTCACATTTTTTTTTCTAGATGAACAAGGAAATGCGATTTAGTTATTACTTTCTTGGCTTACAACAAGGAGGGACCTTACCCTTGATCTGATTTATTTATGCGCATACTTTTAGATAACGATGCATGGTGATGTCATATTCCTAACTAAGATTGTAGGATTTTAATGGCTGTTGTCACTTACGCTGCATCTAGAAGGTGCTGAAGGATTTAAACGAAAGACCCCTGATAGTGCCTGTTGTCAATTCAGTAGAAGTTTTCGTGGGGCGAATTAATTAGCTGCTGAAACATCTACGTGCTGTTCCCATGCAGAAAACATGAAGGTCAAGATTCTTCAATGGCATGCGGTGGCCTCATGGACGTGGGACGCACAGGATGAGACATGCGGGATCTGCAGGATGGCGTTCGACGGATGCTGCCCGGATTGTAAGTTCCCCGGCGATGATTGCCCGCTCATTTGGGGCGCCTGCAACCATGCATTCCACCTTCACTGCATACTCAAGTGGGTGAACTCTCAGACCCCGACGCCGCATTGCCCCATGTGCCGTCGAGAGTGGCAGTTTAAAGGCTAAAAGGAATAACAAACGAGGCCTAAATTTGTTCGTTTTCGTCGGCTGAGATAACTGGATACGAATACTTTTGTTCAGTTCTATGTCGTCAGCTTTTCGCTCCAGTAATATTTTATGAGATTGTTGTTCCTGTAAACAAACAAGTAGTTAAGTTGTTTTGGAGAAGTGTTTTACAAAAATAGCCTTCTTATTTGCCAATTATCTGGATTTTGCTGTAAGCTGTTGTTTCAGTAGTAAATGAATCTTTCTCCAATCTTATGCCTTGGCTGATATCATTATCAATTTCTGGCTCTTTTAAGTATAAATTTTATGTGGATGGATTACAGAATTTTCTGATATTGTTATTGTAGCTTAAAGCAAATAAAAAGTAGGAAAAAAAAAAAAAAAAAAAAAAACTTTCAATTTAAAATACTGATGGCTCTCTATTTCTCTCTAAACACAGCCAAATTAAATTTTTGTTCAGAAACCTTCAAAACCTGTTTTAGATTTTATGATTATAATTTTCTGATGAACCAACACCACTGTCTTATTTTGTCAGGAACGACAGTGCAGAAAAGCCGGATTACAGCAAAGAAATCGGGTTTGCTGTATTCTGCTGTAACGCATTCTGTCCTCATGAGATTTCAGTGTCCTAATAATTAATTCTCAGTAGCATATAACTCCAAATTGCAGGTTTAAGTCAGCAATGAAATTTATCACAAGAAAAACTTGCAAGCTGCCAGTAGTAGTCAGTCAGGCATTCAGACAATACGGATTTTGTTTTGTTTTTTTGGATTCATTGAAAGTGAAGACGAGTGAAGTAATTTTCGAAAGTAAAAAAATATCAGTTCTGTAGCTATACAAACAAATAACAGATAAAAAAAAAAAAAAAAAAATTCACATAAAATTTAATTCACCCGAAAATCGACTTCAATTTGAATTTCACCCTTCATAAAAACAAGCAGGCCCTATATTTATTTGTATCTTTCATTATGTACATTATATATTAATTGTTTTGAAAATAAATTATATGTATATAAATAATTACATACATTTGGAAATATTGCATATTTATTTCTTTAAGCTTTAAAATATTTAAAAACTTATAAATATATTTCTGAACTGATCAAAACTTAATTATATTTTAGTATTGAAATTATTTTGTCGTTAGCTTGATCAATAATTGTGACAGATTGAAATAGAAAAATGCTTTTTGTACACTCCTAAGGAGGTGTATATCTTACACCCATCTATTCAAAGATTGAGTAAATTTCACTGGTCACATTAAGGTGACCAGTAAAAAAAGTCTCATCCTTGAATAGGTGGGGTGTACATCATACATTCCAAAATGGAGTATATGTTTAGCATTCCTTCTTGAAATAAAAACAACAAATTCAAAATTTTAAATAAATGTAACATTGACTAATTCAAATAGAATAAATTAAAAAAATTAGGTAGTAAAACCATATAAAATCTTAAAATAGTTTAGACAGCAGCAGATTCAAAGTGGTATAAGCACCCGTAACATCAAATCATTTACCTTGCTTTTGCTCGACCATAGAAAGGAAATTAACATCCAAGTGCACATCTGAGAAACTACACTTTGATCTCTCCGTGTGCTCCACCTCACTCAATAATATTTCTATAATAATAATAATAATAATATATCCTTAATTCTACGTTAACGCGTATAAATTAAGCTACATGTATATATATATATATATAATCCTTCATTGTTTGTTCATCTCTCTGTGACTCTACACATCATCTATTGCGATGGGAAAAGCTAAAGCAGCGTTGGGAGGCCGCGTGTGGCAGCTCCTGCGCCTGGCGTTGATGAAGGGCGGGGCGTTCCTCGACCTCAAGACGACGGCCGTAGGGCGGCGGAGTGTCCACGACCAGCTCCGGTACTACGGCGAGCACGAATTCTCCTTCGACGAGACCCCCGCGTTCCGGTTCAAAACCCCGTCGGTACGGTGGCAGCTGCTGCTCTCGCGGATCATCTCCTGCATTACTCCTGCAACTGCTGATCACTTCAACGACCACAACGACGGAGCGAGAAGTAGAGATCGCGAAGAAGCGTATTATGATGATGATCGTGACGATGACAATGGTGAAAATGGATTGGAGTGTGAAGAGGGAGTGGAGGAGATTGATCTGAGAGCTGAGGAGTTCATTACAAGGTTTTATGCGGAGATGAAACTGCAGCCTCAACTATCTTAATTAACAAGTTTATGTTATTTTTTTTTTTTTGGTTTGTTTGTGTACGTTTTTTTTGTATTTTTTCGCTTGGTTGAGATATAAAAGAGAATTAGTTGTACCGGAGATAAGTATAAATTTTGAAACAAGCTGGAACTAATGTAAATTTATGTTTGGTTGGATTTTAGATTAGTACCCGATATAAAAAAAATAGTGTTTGAAAATAATTGAAGAATAAGAGTAATAGAGAATTAACTTTTATGTTAAAAGAATAAAATATCTTTTTCTTTTTAGTTTTTTTTTTTTTAAATTAAAATTTCAAAATTTATTCAAATTTTAATATTTATTAATTTTAATTTTTATAAAAATTTTAAGTGGGAGAAAAAAAAAAGTTAATTTTTAAATTTTAAGTAGAAGTAAAAATTTTAATTTTTAAATTTATATAAATTTTTAAAAAATTATAAAAAAAATTATATAAATTTTAAAATTTTAAAATTAATATTATTTTTTTTAAAAAAAATAAAATAAAATTTTTAGATTTATTAAAATATAAAATTAAAAAAATTAAAATTTATAAAATTTAAAATTTAAAATTTAAATATTTTTTAAAATTTAAAAATTCTAATTAAAAAAAAATCAAAAAAAAAAAGAAAAAAAAAGAAAAAAAAGAGGCAAAGGGCCGAGTGCCTTGGAAAGGAGCTTATTCTGCGTTGTTCCGGGGAAGGGGGGAACCCAAATCCCCCCTCATACCGGGTTGTCCCGATTTTTATCTGGACAATCCGGTAAGAGGAGTAATAGGTATCCACACCTATTCCCCATCCCTATTTTGTTTGGATACAAAAGAGGATATCCCTCCTTTGTATTCAAACCAAACAACACCTATTAGTATACCTGATTTGTTATATATGTATATATATACACACATACACACCGCGCGTTGTAAAAATTATGGATAGGTTTTTAATCCGAGGGAGAGAGTTTTTGTCATGTAATTCATTTTTTATATATAGTTTTTGAGTATGTTTATAATTACATTTATTTATTTATTTATTTTGTGTTAGGTCCGGTTGAGTCGAAAAGTTTTGCCAAGTGCGCGCTGACTGTTGATCTGACCCGATCTGCTATCGGCTTCGGAGTATGATCCTCTGATGTGAATGCATCGCATACCAAATAATTAGTTCGATGAGAAATTTCTTCGACTGGGTTCTTCTCACTCAAACACCGAGCCAGCTTCGGCTTGGAATACCCGAAACGGAGGGAACCACGAAAGGTTTAATAAAAGACACTCGACCGAAAGAGCCGAATGATTTTGTATTATTCTAAAGGAACGGGATACAAGGTTCGATTACAATTAAGAAATTTTTAGAAAAATTATAAAACTAGCTGTAAAGAAATTAAAATTGTAAACTTAGGTACCGTTTGGATACAGGAAGGAAAAGAGGTTATCCCTCCATTTTACCTCAACGGTAAAACGGGAGGAGAAAACAAGGAATAGTTGTTTCCCTCTATTCCGGAATAATTCAGGATTGGGGCGGAACAGGGGAATAGCTGTTCCCCTCCACAGTTGTTGTTCCAATTTTTTTTTTTCTTTTTTAATTAAAGTTTTTTAAATCATAAGATATTTAAATTTATAAAATTTAAATTTTTTTTTATTTTATAAATTTTAAAATTTTTAACTTACCTTTTAATAAATATAAAAATTTAATTTTTAATTTTTTTTAAAAAATGAATTAATTTTTAAATTTTTAAATTTATACAAATTTTTTTATAAATTTTTTAAAATTTATACTAATTTTAAAATTAAAATTTTTCTCCCACTTTTATTTTTTTAACTTTAGAGAATTTTTAAATTTTATAATTTTTAAAATTTTTAACTTTAATTTTTAATAAATTTACAAATTTATAAAATTTTAAAATTTATTATTTTTAAAATTTATACAAATTTTTATTTTTAATTTTTAATAAATTTATACCAAATTTTTAAAATTTTAAAATTTATACTAATTTTTATATACAAAATTTTGAATTTTTAAAAATTTATAAAGTTTCTAAAACCAAAATTTTTTTAATAATTATTTTTATATATAAGTAAAATATAAATTTAAATATTTTTTTAATAAATATTTTTAATTAAATATTTAAAATCATACCAGCAAAATTTTTATCTTAAATTAAAAATTTAATCCCCGCTATAATTCTTATTCCTCTTTAACTTATCAAACACAATTTTTTTTATATCCAGTGCAACTCTTATACTTAACCAAACACAAAATTACTTTAGTTCCTACTTGTATCTGAACTTATGCCTATCACAAGAATAACTAATTTTCCCTTATATCCGAACAAAACGCAGCCTTAGTTTAGAAAAGTTGCAAATCTAGTTTAGAAAGCGGTAAATACAGTTATTGATCGAATGTATTGAATAGCAATGGTGGTTTCTGACTTACGCGATTGCAAGACTCCTATTTCTTTGATGGTTCACTTACTTATACTAGTCCGAACCGTGTGTATATCCGTCATTTCAATGTGATTTACGGTGACTCATCGCGTATCTCTCAACCATTTTTCTTTGTGGTCATCTCTTCTTGACTTAATAGTAGCTTTTTTTTGCCTACTTTCATCCCCGAGATTTGTGTACCGAGACGTGATCCTCAGCGATCGCGGGCGCCACTTGCCATACTTGCGTCTGTTACGAAACTAGCGCCCTATATTTTCGTCCATTTTTCTGTTAGGATCGATACTCCTGTGTCTCGATCTTCGTCTTCCTTGGGCTTATGGATCCGAGTTTTGATCAAATTATGATCTCGCTTTTATCCCTCGTTATCGATCGGCTGAGGGAACCGATGATCCTATTTTCTTCATGCAGCCGATCAGAGCCGGCCTTGGTCGAGATAAGATCGTTTCTTATCGGCCCAAGATTCTATCTGCTGACTCCTTTAGTCAATATTTGCGCCACGTGTTGTTTTACGATTTGACTGTGTCCCTTTTCATGTTGCGATATTTTTGGCTTCAACCGGTGCTTTTATACATGTATATATTTTACTCATTTGGTTAATTATGTTTAATGTGTTAGTAGATAATTAGTTTGGTCAATATATATAAAAGTAAAACAAATCAATTTGACTTTACCAAATTAAGTCAAGCTAATTAATCTACTTCCATTAATGCAACACCTGGTTGTATTTGGGTTAGGGTTTTAATTTTTTTTTTAGAGAGGTGTTAATTAATTATAATGATTGCCAAGGCCCTAATTAAGTTCTTAGATTAATTAATGGCGATCACCAAGAGCAATTTTTAGTTCATGCAGTTGTTTTTGAAGGTCTTAGTTAAATATAAAATATATAAATATTATTTTTTTTATTTTAATACCGTTTAGTATGATTAGACAATTTTTTTTTTTTTTTTTTTGATAAAATTATAGAAATTATATAGAAATCACGACTATTTTCATATAGCATTTTTTTCGAAATTTCAAATGGGACCTTAGATAATAGTACTGCTACACAAATCTTATCGGATTCGGATCCTTTACGGATCTAACCCGAATCCAACCTATTATTAATGAATCATTAAGTCCGCGAGAAAGGTAGGTGTGGTGGGCTCGGACGAGCGGATCAAACGGTATTCCGCCACGTGGAAATTACTGATTGGCATTTTTTTTCTTTATTTCAACCAATAGGGATTTTCCACGTTGCAAAGGACCGAAACTCGCTGTTCGGGTCAAACAGCGAATCGGAGCCCTCACGAGTCCCCTCGCCTCCTCGGACGAAGCTAATTCTCAAACGTTCCCATACGGTTTTCTATGCGGAGGCACTCAGCGTCGGTTCATCTTCGGCGTCGGAAATTAAAAAAATCATCACTAGTGGACAGATCCGTGCCCGCATATAGTTTTATATGCGGGGAGTCTGATGCGAGGAATCCTGGACTGAACCGTTCGGAATTTGAAATGGATCTCCTCCCTCTCCTCCCTCGCCCAAAAGAGCCGTTGGGTTTTTGTTGTTTTTTTTCCTTTTTTTTTAAAAAAAAAAAAATGTAATTTTTTCGATTTATAGCCCCAGAAACTGTAAACAATTTAATGCCCCAATCCCCACTCTCTCTTTCTCTCTCTTCCCCCTCGTTAATGGTTTCGAACTCCTCCTCGTCTTCTCTCTCTCTCTTTCTCTCTCCTCGTCGGCCCACGAATCGCTAACGCGAAACCCTAACCCTAGTTCGAGCTCCGATCGTAGTGAGTTGGGCGAAGAAGAACCCTGGATCTCCTAGGGCACTCTCGAGGTTAGTGAATCTTTGCTTGGGGTTCCCCTTGGGGGATGGGTTTGTAGGGTTTTGTAGCACGAGATGTGCCGAAGGGGGGATTAGGTGGTGGATGGTATTTGTTTTTGCTTATGGTTTTGTTGATTGAGGCGAAATGGTTTGGAAAGATGTTTTTTTTTTTTTTTTTGAAGTTTAATGTTTTGTTATAGTTAGAACTAGGTGTTAATCCCTTTTTTGAAAAAAAATTTCTGACTCGATCAGCATATCATGCTTTTACTGTTGGATTTTCCATTGTTTTTCTGATTAAATGTACTGGATTGGAGAAATATTTGGTGTATGATAATGAATCAGTTCCTTGTGGTGTGATTAATTTGTGGCCTTTGTAGGGATTTGATGGGCCTTTTTGGTGAACCTGAAACAGATCGCACCTTTTTCTTTGCAAATGTGGAAGTAAAATAGGCTGGGACTGAAGCGCACTGAAGTGTGGAGTGAGAATGGGAGCAGATAAGGGAGGCTCGAAGAGCGGTGGATTCTTCCATTTGTTTGATTGGAACAGGAAATCTCGAAAGAAACTGTTCTCAAATGTGTCACCTGGTAATTTTTATTCCCTATGATCCTTTATTTTAGTGTAAGTTTGATGATGTTTTATCAAGAGGGGTTGTGTTTAGCTCTATCATTCTTCCTTATACTATGGTTTGATCTTTCAGAGGGCACAAAACAAGGAAAGAGGAGTGAAGATAATTTGCCAACTACTCGGTTTTGTTTGGTGAGTTTTCGAAGTTTCCAAGTCTAAACATGGCTTTACTGGAGCCTCCTCAGAAGGGCTGTTGTTTGATTGGAGCTTTTCGAGGAAGCGCTAAATGCTTTCATATTTAAGTTGTGTCACTAGATTCTCACACACTAGAAGCTTAAGCTTCAAACTGGAGCTTGTGCTTTTGGGTCCAGATGCTGCCACTGCCCTAGGCTCTTGATTTTTAGTTTGTCTCCAAAGCTGTGCCAATTAGGCACGGAGTATACTTTCGGGCCTGCTTGGCTCGGCTAGAGCTTTTGTTCAATTGCTATTCAAGGAGAGTGCCCCGGCCAAATAGGCATATGCGGCTGTTATTGTTTTTGGGTCACATTAGTACAGTGTATTATAGTATCAATTAGTCACTCCTATTCACTTGTACTGTTATTTCCAGGCTGATGAGGGTGATAACATTGCTGTATCAAGCATCAAAGGAAGTAGCGATTACAGCTGTGCTTCTTCTGTTACCGACGAAGATGGAAATGGGACTAAAGTACCTGGAGTAGTCGCCAGGCTTATGGGTTTAGATTCAATGCCTGTATCAAATGTTTCAGAACCCTATTCCACTCCCTTTTTCGACCGACGATTGCTTCGAGACAACCATAGCCTCAAAAGAAGCCCCGAATTGAGCAAGAACGACCCATTCAATCATTTGATGAATAGGGGCGAAGGTTATATTAGGAAGCCAGTGGAGTCGAGGTCTCAAAAGATGCCGAGCAGCCCAATAGAGAGGTTTCAGACAGAGATCCTACCTCCTAGGTCTGCTAAATCCCTACCGAGCACTCATCACAAGTTGTTATCGCCAATAAAAAATCACGGGTTTTCCTCTGCCAAAAATGCTGCTCAAATTATGGAAGCAGCGGCAAAGATCCTCGAGCCGAGACTTCAAGCTAGTAGTGCTAAGGGGAAAGCCTCTTCATTTGGGTCATGTTCGGTTCCTTTAAAAGTTTGTGATCCAAAGGAGAGTATGATAGTCTCTCAGAGGACATCTAGGCTGTTACAGTTAAGTAAAGCGCCTGTTGATACAACCGATGTCAGGTTCTCTAGAGGGCAACCACTGAATAGGACTTGGAATAGCCCAGAGGACATTGTCATATTCAGGCCCTCTCCTGATCCTTATGAAATTAATGTAGGAAATGCAAAGGGTAAGGGAAAATCTATCAATTTAGCAGTCCAAGCAAAGGTTAATGTCCAGAGAAGGGAAGGTTTAAGTTTAAGCGCGCCAAGTATGAATAGAGGAATTCAGAAGGAGCATGAAGAATGTAGATTAAACCAACATAGTCGCAACCAACCCAACATTCAAAAGAGTAAGCATCAAAAGAAGCAATTGTCCGGCAATGCTTCCAGTGTCCTTAGGCAAAACAATCAGAAACAGAATTGCCCACAGAACAGAAACAAGCTAGGTGCGAACAAGTCCGTTGCTAGTCAGCAAGGGAGAAAAGTTTTATCTCTCGAAGCCTCTTCTGGAAAACACAGGAATGTAAATAAAGTTTCCGTGAATTCCAGAGTTGGTTATAGAAAAGATGTCGTCGAGACCACTGTCCCAGAAAGGGACGGATCTTCGTCAATTAACAAGGACTTCCCTCAGAAGAAAAGGTTGATTGCGAAGAGCTTTAGTGGTGAGAAGAGTACATTTGTGGAGAACTCATTCAGTAGAAATGAAAAACGTATCCAACCTAATGTAATGATTGACGAGTATACAAAGTGGAATAAGGATGATGGGCATTCTACAGATGTTGTGTCCTTTACATTCACCTCTCCGTTGATTAAGCCATCAAGTGGATCCAGATTGTCCTTTAATGTTGAACAAAATGCTTTAGATACAAAAGGTAAAAACTTATCGTCGATGGGATTTGATGTTATTAATGGTGATGCCTTGAGCCTTCTTCTGGAACAGAAGTTGAAGGAACTTTCATCTGTTGCTGAATCATCACATAACTTCAGCAAGGCTGGGAGCTTTTCGCCCTTTGGTTCTACTTCACGAGAACCACAATTTTCTAGTTCTGATTTTGCGAAGACTGAACAAGGGAAGTTTGAATTTGGGCCTTCCAAAGAGAAAACTAATATATTTGACTATTGCCTTTCCTCAGCCAATGGTCAGGTCTTCGGGATGAGCCAGAATTTACAGGTATGCTGTGCTTTCCAAGATTTTTTATCATTTGCGCAAAGTAAGGATTTAAGCGTCGTGGCACGGGGTCGTGCCGAAAACTTGTCGGCACGGTATGGCACGGTGCGTGCCGGGCGGTGCCCATCATGAGTGCCAGTCACAAAAAATACATGCGTGCCGACATATAATGGCATGTAATATTTATTTTCTTTAGCAACAAAATTTTCTAATTGTTTATTATGTATTTTTATCAAATATTTTGAACTTTATTGAAAAAATTACCTAATAATTTAAAGAAAAAAGAGTTTTGAGTTGTGCCATCGGCACGGGGACTGTATCGTGCTGGTATCTTGTTGGCACGATATGGCATGGTGGATACGGCACCCGTGCCGATGGATATTTAAATCCTTGGCGCAATGTTATATTTCCTTGGCGCAATGTTATATTTAAATCCTTGGCGCAATGTTATATTTCCTTAAATCTGTGATTGTAACTATTGCCACTTTCACGGAATCTGTATTTAACCTTGTTTGGTTCAGGACAGTGATCTTGTTTACTGCTCTTAGAAGGTCGTTAATCTACCCTGCAGTGGAGCATGCAAATTTATTTTATTGAAAATGCATCTTATGATCATTAACTGCTTAAGATGGAAAATGATTGAGACTAAGCATCTGTGGCATGATTCTAAATTCTATCATAATTTGGAGTTTTGTCCAGAATGAAGAGTAAGCATAGTAAAGACACCAAGTTATCCACATGGTTCAAATTTCTAGCTTGAATGATCGTGTATAACTAGATTCTTATACATATCATTATAATGGACCAGTTGACAATCAGTGGATTACTCAAGCGTGCATAGTAACGGCTGCAGTGTTGCACTGTTCATGTTGTTGAGTCCTACATTCTTAAGATTTTTCCTTAGTTGTTAGACTTTTCTGACCAAAACCTCAAATTTTTTGAATCAAGAATAATTAGCAAGATCCTAAAAACACAAGTCTGCGTGAAACTGAATTTGAATTCAATATCTAAAGTAGTTATCTATAGACTACACTACATGAAATATCTCCTTTTTCAAATCTTCATTTCCCATTTTAATTAATAAACATTGCCATTTTCTGACCGTGTAATTCCGTTGGTCTGAAATGAATAAAGAGTTCTCCCTTTGATTTGATTTGATTTAGACAAGTGGGTTATTATCATATTCATTGCTTTCGTCAATTGATAAATTTTTCTGAACCTCTTGAGACAAATCGTTAGTTTACTGAGGTGTTTACAGACTTGTTCTAAGGATTGCTTTCTTGATGGGTGTAACTTGTATTTTGCTACCTAGGACTGCCATATTGAGACTTTCATTTTATCTTTATTGCCCCTTTTCTTCTAACAGACTGTAATGTGAAGGAGGTAAAAAGATAATTTTTGTGAACAAGATGCCAGATGAACTTAACTGATTGCGCTTTCTTCTAAATGTCTTTCTTAGGTAACAAAACAGGGAGAATGTAGCAGTAGCTACGACACTCGTAAGGAAGAAGACGACCACCACCTTAGTCCCCTCTCTATACTTGACACCACCTTCTCAATTGAGAGTTGCCTCTCACTTGAGAGCTCAGGTAGCAGTAATGGTAAGCTGCGAGTCACGTAGTTATTTCTTTAATGTTTTTTCTTTTACCTGATTTATCTACTTAAAATTTATTACTTTTCCTACTGCAAGGGTTGAAGAAGTGCTCTTCCTCAGTCCAAGCTCTGAATATTACTTGCTCAAGCAAAGCATCATCAACTGAAGCTGAAATGGATTTATCCGATTCAGCTTCTTCTGCTTTCCAAGATACCTCAGATATCCTCGATACTATTACTGTTAGTGAAATTAAAACAAGCAAATTTGAGCTTCGGTACATCAAGGAGATACTATCCAGCACAGAATTGGGATCGGACGATCTTGGTTCATTGTTTATACGTCTTCATGCTGGCGAAAGTTTGGACCCTCTCCTCTTTGATAAGTTGGAAAGTAATCGAAGTAGAATTACAAACGGAAAAGAGATTGTGGATAGTAAAGCCAACAGAAAGCTGTGGTTTGATTGTGTTAATGAATGCTTGGAATTGAGGCATGGGTTCTACTTCGAGGCAGGATATAAGGCATGGAGCAAAGGGATAATAGCAACTAAAAAGGGACTCGAAAGAGAAATCTTCGATGAAATTACGGAATGGAAGAGCATGGGCGATTGGATGGTGGATGATCTTGTGGACAAAGACATGAGCACCCAGTTGGGTAAGTGGGTGGATTTTCAAAAGGAAGCATTCGAGACTGGTGTGGACATTGAGGGGGAGATTTTAAGCTCTTTGGTTGATGAAATTCTTGGAGATATCTGCATCAAAGTGTAGCATTGATTCTCCACAAGTGTAAGTTCATTGTTTCTATTGATTCCAGTTCTTGTTTCGCAGGCAGGTTTATTACTTTCAATGTTAGACTTATAATTCAGAATTAGTGCGCAATTCTGATTCCTAATCCATATCTTTGTGTGTCCATTTATGTTTCAGAAAAAGCTGAGAAGGAAGGGTACTGCATCAAGGTCGACTTCAGATCGGACCAAGCTTGGGCTCTCTCTGCCCAGCTGAGCCGGCTTTGGACCAGTTATTGGCCGTTCAATTTGGCCCAGCGCAAGTTTTTGGATGGTCTACAACAAGCTATTGAAGAGGCCACATAATGCAGACTATAAAAGGTTGATGTACTCTGATTTGTATGTGATTATTCTCCATCAGACACTGTAACAGCTATTTACATAATTAATTTTTCTGATCAGTTTAATGGTATAAACATATTCAGTGCCCTTAGATATAGGGCATCAGAGATTCAATGACTCAATCAATCCTATGTAAATTGGTCAGTACTTGATGCTCTTTGCTGCTTTGCTTATCTTATGAAACTATGGTCATTTGTTTAAAAGAGGTGTGGAAGGAAAAATTATACTCATAAAGGTGGTGGATAAGTTGTGCTCTACTAATTATGATCTTTTTTTTTTTTTTTTGCACAAGTTGTGTTTTCTGTAGATTGTGCTGTGCTGACTTATTCCATGTGATATGTCCAATTTAATTTTTTACTTTAGTCCCCTATATATATATATTTTTGTGTATATTGCCTCTAATTTTTATAATTTTTTGATTAGTTAGTCCCAATCGTCCAAAATTCACTTAATTTTGACATAGTAAACTATGTCATCTCTCGTAATACCCTACTTAGTAAACTATGTCATCAGGATTCAATAGTCTCTGATCAATCTCAACACTAATTTTTTAAAATTTTTAAAAAAGTTTAATAACAAATTAAGATTTTGTAGTCACATCGTATGCAAGGTCTTTGATGCAAGATTGGACTTGATATATTTTTTTTTTAAGAGAAAACTAGTATGCTATTTGTTCTATTTATTTTTTAAAAAATTAAATTTTAGCTAAAAATATAAAGTAATTAGACTTCAATAGCTGACTTTGATGCAATAATGGAAATGTAGGGTGAAAGTTAGACACCAATAATGATGTAATCTTTTTCCCCTTTTTTCCTTTATGTGATGTTTACATTTGTGCACAAATTAATGCCTTAATTAAATAAATTGTGGACAACATAAATATAATGATAAGGTTTTTGTAAATGCGAGCCCACATGCACCTCGGCCTCTTTCAATTTGAAGAGTTTACAGCTTTAATTAATTTTAGTGGGTGTTTGCCCTCACTTTTAAAAAATAATTTTGATTTTATTTTTTTTTATTTTTTTTTTTTTGTCTCAATAGGATGTTTGGAAATCTTATTTTCAAATTTTAATTTAAAATTTTTGAATTAGTTTTTTAATTTTAGAAGTCCAAAATCTGATTTTTAAAATTTGATTCTGATTTTAAACTTAAATTTTAAATTTTTATTTTTATTTTTATTTTAGATTTAATTTTTAAAAATTTATATAAATTAAAATTTAGCATTTTAAATTTAATTTATTTGTGATGCTCTAATTTTTTGGAGTCACGGATTCTAGAACTATTATAATTCTAGCACCTTAATTCTTTTAAGGCAAACCATCGTATAAAATACTATAACCAATTTTTTATTAATTCTCTTAACTTTTTAAATTTAACCACCGTCTAAAATACTATAGCAAATTTTTCAAGGTCTAACTACCGCTCAAAATACTATAGCCAACTTTCCAGAGGGTCACATATTCTAAAACTATTTTGGGTTTAGCATGCTTAACCCTTTTAGCCTCTTCGACCTAACCACCGCTCAGAATACTATAGCTGGGTTAAGAGGTTTAGCTCTATTATATCTTTTATATATAATTATTTCAAATTTTAGGAATACTACATTCCTCTCTCCTTTAAGTTATGACATTCACGTTAGGTTCAAGTACATTTGCAAGCATCAGAAGATATGAGATTTGTCACGCTAGTCTTAGCCAACCTTGTGGGGAGCTGCGCTCAACCCACAATGACTATCAGGCGGGAGTCGCGCTCTGTTCGTTGTATAACCTGGTTCAGTCGAGACTCATCCTATATTTTTCGCTTAGTGATTGTCTCTGATACCAACTGTGGCATCCTAACTTTCTTGGGGATCACACATCCTAAAACTACTCTAGCTCTAGTACGCTTTACCCTTTTAATATCTTAATCAACACAAAAAATATTATAGCCGTATTAAAAATTTTAGCCTTATCATATTCTTTATATTGGACTTTCAAAATTCAGAAATATTACATTATTTTTAAAAAATTCAGTAAAAAAAATATTATTTATAAACAGTTGGTGTAAATATACAAAATAGAAGTTATACTACAATAAAATATAAAAAGTATCAACGAGTCGATCAAGTCAAGGCACGGATATCTCGCTCTCTTTAAGAAGATTCAAACCCTTTAGGCAAAGCCCTCAAACCGATGCAGTAGAACACTAACTTGTCCTCTCTAGGATACCAACGACTCGACTCTCGTCGTGTGACTTCATCAACTCTGCACAAATAGATGAGCCCAAAGCTCCACAAAAAAAAATAAATTTCTTTAACATCTTTCTATTATAGTAAAATATAAATATAGAAGAAATAGTATATGAATTACTTTTGTTGTGTTGTGTTCTTTTCCAGGAGAGTAGAGAAGCTCTCTTTATATAGTCACCTCAGGTTTTAGAAGTTCCAACTTAATTAATTTCAGAATTAGTTACAACTTAGGGCCAGTTTGGTTCGAGGATAAATTTAAGATGTATAAATTTTTTTATACCTAGGATAATTTACTATTTCGAAATAATCAAATATAAAAGTTAAATTATTTTTGATTCAAAAGTTGGTATTTTCTGAAATAGATAAAATTATATTTGGTTCCATAATAGAGAATAGTGAAAAAAGATGATATAATTTTTATAAAAATACCAACTTTACCCTTATCTGTATATAAAAAAATTGATTTATATTTTATACTAAATTTGAAGGAATTTAATTATAAATAATAAATTATATTTTACCCGAAGCTTAATAATATTTTATATTTTATAGTATATTTTAGTAAATAATAATTAGTAAACAAAATTATAATACAATCCAGCATTTATAACTTTACCAAAGTTTTGAAAATAAAATTATTTTGAGTAGGCCATATAAAAATAAGTAATAATAAAATCGTAGATTACACTTATAATTATATTCTATTAAAATATAAACCAAATAAAAAATAATAATATTTATATGCACATTAAACAATGGAGCAATAGCATAATAAAAAATTCATACAATTATATATAAATAATGAGGAGGGTAAGAGGAATAGTAATTAGAAATAGAGTTAAAAAAAATTTCAACCTTTGCCCCTGGGATAAAAGGGTTCCAAATTTCTATTCCATAGGATAGAAGTGATAAATCTTAACCAAACACTACTTGTTTGCTTCGGGAATAAAGTAGGAATAACCCACTTTATCCCTCTATTTCAGTCAAATACTGGACTTAATATCAAATTTAATTTATCCCGATCTTAACGGATTATTTTAGAATAACCAAATAAAATTTTTTCCCTCTATCCTGTGGACTAGGGATTTGGGACCCATTTATCCTAGGGTTTGAATTTTTTTTTAACTCTATTTCTAATTACTCATTGCTCTCACCCTCCTCATTATTTTCATGTATTTATATAATTTTTTTATTATATTATTTTTTTTTGATTTGGTTTATATTTAAATAGAATGTAATTATAAGTGCAATCTACCATTTCATTATTACTTACTCTTATATGATCTTTACTAAAATATACTATAAAATATAAAATATTATTAGACTTCGGATAAAATATAATTTGTTATTTATAATTAAATTCCTTCCACTTTACTATAAAATATAAATCAAATTTTCTATATACAAGATTTCTTCAAATTCCCTAATTCCTTCAATTTTATATTTTATAAAAAATACAAAATTAATATTTTTATAAAAATTCTATCATTTTTTTTTTTTACTATTCTCTACTATTTCATAATTTTAACCGAACATAATTTTCTCTATTTCAAAAAATACTAATTTTTTAATAAAAAATAATTTAACTTTTATACTTAATTATTCTGAAATAATAAGTTATCCTAAGTATAAAAAAATTTATACCTCTTAAATTTATTTTTAAACCAAACGGAACTTTATATTCGGTGCATCCTTTTTTCATCAAGTTTATATTAAGAGAATAGTTAATTGCAACTGCACCTGAATGCATATTAAATAATATTATTTAATAGGCTAAATTATAGAAATTTTTTTTATAAAAATTTATTTTTTTTATTTTATTTTTCTTATCTTTTAAAAATTTATATTTTATTCTCTCTTAATTACGAAATTATATATTTATTTTTCTACGGCTGTGAGTGAGCCGTTTATTTTTTATAATATATTAGTAAATATACCAAAATTATCCTTCAAAATTCATTTTCTTCCCTGCTGCTGCTGTGTTCTTTTCCGGAGGACGGCGGAGCCACCGCCACCTCCATCGCCGCGTGTGCTCCGTGCTGCCTTGCTGCCCTGCTGCACGCCCTTGCCTTGGCCGCCCCCTGCCTGCGCCCATTCTGATAAGGTGCATCACCATTCTGATTATTAAATGCGACAAAAACAGAAAACCAAAGTACCAAAATTCAGATACATATGCTTCAACTACAACATCAAATGGATATTGCATTTTGATGATGAAAACAAAGAGCAATTTACATCTTTTCCCCTAACAATCAACAAAAAAACATAATAATAATGAACTTCTCTGTCTGATGAGATAATGGATAAAGAGAAACATCAAGTTTGAGTAAGGCATTATCAGCTTAATTCTCCTAATAAATGCGCTAAACCAAGTAAAAATGAACGCATTTTGAGAACTGAATAGTGCGTTTTCATGATCAAAACAAGAAAATTTCACATCTTTCAATCAGTTAACACAAAAAAAAAACCCTAAAAACAGTTGAATTATCCTGGTTTCCTTAGTTTACGGATCTAATTCATATTAAATATCTTACGAGGTAAGGGGCGAGAGAATTGAGACCGAGAACCACATCAGCGACATTCTCTGAAACCCAACACAAACAAAGCAAATTGGATCAAAGCACACACATAAGAAGGGTGAAAAATTAGAGTTTATGGCCACCTTGGGAATCGGGGACGAGGAGGGAGGTGATCGTGGCGCCGAAGTTGGTCACTTCGACGGCGATGGCGCCATTGCTGAGCTCGAAGAGCTCCGGCTTCTTCTCCGACGCCGTTTTCCCCCCTTATTTTGCGATCCTCGCCCTAAAGAGAGAGAGAGCGATCGTTGCCCTCTAAAAATATAAATTTTTATGGAAATGTACATCATACACCCCACCCATCCAAGGGTGGGGGTGTGATGATGGGTCACTTGATGTGACCCGTAAAAAGTATCGTCATCATTAAAATGGTGAAGGTGTATGATGTACACCCCTTCGGGGTGTACAGGTAGCATTGCTCTATTTTATTTAATAAAATATAATAATATAAATAATAATTTTATAAAATTATTTTAAAACAATTATTTTTTATCTAAGCTAAACAAAATAATTTATAATTTTTAACTAAAATTAATTAGGAAAATGCTATGTGTACACCCGTAAAGGGTGTACATCTCACACCCGTAAAGGGTGTACATCTCACACCCCCACCCATCTAAGGGTGGGGGTGTGATGATGGGTCACTTGATGTGACCCGTAAAAATTATCGCCACCATTAAAATGGTGGAGATGTATGATGTACACCCCTTCGGGGTGTACATGTAGCATTGCTCAATTAATTATATAAAAATTATACTTTTAATATTTAAGCCAAACGATTCTTAGTTAAATAAATAATGTGTTGGTTATTTATTTATGAATTAAAAATAATTTTAATTTTTTGTCCTGTAAAAATAAAGTCAGAAAACTAATAAGTTGAATTGGATGAGTCCAATAAGTTGAGTAGGACTGTAGTCTACAATAGACTTAACGGTAAGAGGCCCAACAATAGACCTAATATTCAGGTAAAATAAATCCGGTCGACACCCGTGAGCACTGTATTTGTATGCTTTAAGTGAATTAGCTGTGTATTTTTCACAGCTCGAGTTTTTCAATTTAATGATTAGTGCTAATGATCTGATAAGTGGTATAAGAGTTAGTGATACGGGTCCACAGTAAACCTAACGCCAGAACGTTTTTAAGTGAATTAGTTGATTAAAATTTTTAAAATTAATAATTAGCTACGGTCTAAACAGCTTTAATTTTATTTTTGCTTTACTATTAGACTATTGTTTTTGTAGTTAGATCCTACCTTACAAAACTACTGTTATGTTAATATTGATGGTTAATATAAATATTTAAAATATTATTTTTTAATAATTTAAATTTTTTAAAAATAATAATTATTTTATATAATTTAATACGACATTAAAAGTAATTTTTGTTTTTTTGCTTATTTTGTTTGATTTTTTTATTTAATTTAATTTTACGTCTAATAAATATTAAAAAATTTTAAATTCAAACATAACATAAATTATTAAATTAAATATTAAAAATATTATTTTTTAGTGTTATTGGGCATAAATATCTCATATTTAAAATTTACTTTCTGCCTGCTTAAGCTTATAAAAAAATATTAATATTTAAATGAAAAAGCATAGATTGTACGGCAGTCTTCAAGCTGAAGAAAAAAAAAAAGAGCAATACTACATGTATATCCGGAAGGAGTGTACATCATACATCTCCATCATTTTAATGGTGTCGATATTTTTTACGGATCACATCAAGTGACCCATCATCACACCCCCACCCTTAGATGGATAGGAGTGTAAGATGTACACCCCTTACGGATGTACACATAGCATTTTTCAAAAAAAAAGAAGAAAACTTGAAGGTACATCAAGCGTCTATCCACGCTACAATACCATAGAAATATTAAATTTTTGTTCCAGATGATTCTTAAAAAGAAAATGCTATGTGTACACCCCTTTCGGGGTGTACATCATACACCCCACCCATCTAAGGGTGGGGGTGTGACGATGGGTCACTTGATGTGACCCGTAAAAAATATCGCCACCATTAAAATGGTGGAGGTGTATGATGTACACCCCTTCGGGGTGTACATGTAGCATTGCTCTTCTTAAAATATGTATTGTACTTTTTAATTCTCCATTTGCTTACATCGATAATATATATAAAAAATTATATGAGTCAATCGTAATCGTACATTTATGCCATCAAATTATTAATTTTTTCACACTAATCTAATTATCATTCAACATTATTTTAATATTTAAAATTTTAAAAACATATCTAAATTATTATATATATATATGGAAAATGCTATGTGTACACCCCTTTCGGGGTGTATATCATACATCCCACCCATCTAAGGGTGGGGGTGTGATGATGGGTCACTTGATGTGACCCGTAAAAAGTATCGCCACCATTAAAATGGTGGAGGTGTATGATGTACACCCCTTCGGAGTGTACAGGTAGCATTGCTCTATATATATATATATATATATATATATATATATATATATATATATATATATATATATATATATATATATATATATATATATATATTGCGTATAATTAAATTTTCTAATATCACATGGGCCTATTAATTAAGAGGGAATTTTCTTACAATGATTTTCAAATAAGTGCTGTTATAACTTATAAATATTTCTAAATATATTCTATAACAATATAAGACTGCGTTTGGTTCGGATATAAGCGAAAATTAATTATTCCGAAAATAGATATAAGTTCAAGTAGAAGTAAGAATTATAGTAATTTTATATTTGGTTGAGGGTAAAGATTGTACCGGGATAAGAAAAATTATGTTTGGTAAAGTAAAGAGGAATAAGAATAATAGAGGGGATTAAAATTTATAAAATAAAATAAAAAAATTTAAAATTTTATAAATTTAAATATTTATAATTTAAAAAATTTTAATTTAAAAAATAATAATAATAAGCAATAGGTGGAACTGTTCCACTTAGGGGTGGCAATCCAGCTCGCTATTCGCGAACCAGCTCGTGTTCGGCTCGAAATGAGCTCGAGATCGAATCGCTCGTTTAGTAAACGAGCCGAATACGAACCGAATTTTTCAGCTCGTTTAATAAACGAGCCGAACACGAGCTGGGATCAGCTCGCTCGTGTTCGGCTCGATAACAGCTCGAATATATATATATATATATATATATATATATATATATATATATATATATATATATATATATATATATATATATATATATATATATATATATATATATTTTAGGCCATCAATTTTTTATAAATTTTAATTGTTAGATTAAAATTTTAATTTTTTAATTTTTTTTCAACTTTACATCTAATAGTAGGAATGAAAATTAAACTTATTGTTCGCGAGTCAGCTCGTGTTCGGCTCGTTAATAAACGAATTGAACACGAGCCGAAATTTTCAGCTCGATATTTAAACGAGGCAGCTCATGGTCGGCTCATTTATTAAACGAGCCGAACACGAGCCGATCCCAGCTCGCTCGTGTTCGGCTCGTTGACACCCCTAATTTCATCTGTAGGATAAAACAGCTGTTCTACTATTATACCAGAATAATTTAATATGGAAAGAACAACTGTTCTCCCAAAAGAATAACCCTCTTATTTTCTCCTATACAGTTGCCAAGACCTAAGTGAATATCAAAAGAGAAATGAAATAATAAAGGTTTTTTTTTTTTCTTTAATCTTAGGTTTTTTATTTACTTTACCAAGACAAACCCCTTTTTTTGTTTATTTATTTATTTATATTTTTCCTCCACTTTACGTGACGTGTGGAGTAGCCAAAGTGAGCAGCAGATCATCCAGATCAGCAGCAGCAGCAGCAGCAGTAGCAGTAGCAGCAGCACCCCTCCCTGCTTCTTCGTGCGACGACGTGTCGATTTGTTGATGTGTGTGTGGGTGTGGGTGCGTGCAGACCCTCCAGACAGCAGCAGCGACACTTTTTCTTTTTTTTTGCCCTTTCGGCGTTCGGCCGCTTCGCCTGCTGTCAGCCGCGACCGGCGCGGACCATGACACCCCACGTTGTGCAGTCTTCTCCTCCCATCAGCAATACACTGCCGTCAGTCACAACTCACAAGGGTTTTTTTTTTTTTTTTTTTCTTTTTGGTTTTATTTACACAATTATAAATATATTAAAATAAATAATTAATTTAAATTTTAAAATTAAAATATATTGTTGATTCATTTAATATATATATTTTTTTAAAAAAAAAATTGTGAGACAGAAGAGTGCTCTGCTCTGCACCAGCGAGACACTTCTTTGCATTGGCACGTGTGAATAAATTGCCGTTATCTTTAACGGAGGCCCGTGTGCGCGACAGTTGAAGTAATTTATTATAATTATTTAAAAATTTTAAAATAAAATAATGGCAACTCCAATAAATAAGAGCAAAGTCGGGGGTGTTTGCGATGCGACAGTTATCTACCCTTCACATTTAAAGCCCCTCCACTCCCTCCACTCCACTTCCCCCTTCGCCACCCGCCATTTTCTCTCTCTGTCTCCAACAACAACAACAAAAACCCTATGGAGCTTCAAAACCCTAGCCATGGCGGCGAGGTCCTCGACCCTAGCAATGGCGGAGGCGGAGGCGGAAGCGCAGGCGTGGGCGGGGCTGAGGAGGTCGATAGCTCCTGCTCCACCCCCTACGTGAGCGCCCCCTCGAGCCCTGGACGCTGCGGAGCCTCCGCGGGGTGGTTCTTCAGCGCCCCCGCCAGCCCCATGCACTTCGTCCTCTCGTCCCAACCCTACTCCGCCGCCGCTGGTGGCGGAAGCGGCGGCGGCGGCGGCGGTGACGCTGACTTCGAGTTCTCGGCGAGGTTTGCGTCCCCCGGGGCCGAGCCCCCAGGATCGATGATCTCCGCCGACGAGATCTTCCTCAACGGCCAGATCCGGCCGATGAAGCTCTCTTCGCATCTCCAGCGCCCTCAACGCCTCGCCCCGCTCCTCGATCTCGATGCGGAGGAGGACGACGACCCCATCGACAGCGCGACTTCGGCGGAGGGGGCGAGAGGGCGGGATCTGAGGTTGCGCAGCGGATCCGTCCATCGGAGGGCTCGATCCATGTCTCCGCTCCGAAACCCTAGCTTCCACTGGCACGAAGACGAAGACGCCGAAGGCGACGGCCGGGCGAAGGTTCCGGAAGCGGATTCGGATCAGAAGCGCGCCGAGGGAGCGGCTCCCTCCGCCGCCTCCTCGCGCTCCTCTTCGTCGTCGTCATCGTCGTCGTCGTCGTCGTCCTCCTCCACCTCCCGAAGCTCGAAGCGATGGATCTTCCTCAAGGACCTCCTCTACCGCAGCAAGAGCGAGGGGCGATATCGGGGCTCCACCAAGGATAGGTTCTGGAGCTCCATCTCCTTCTCCCCCTCGTCCAAAGAGAGGCCGAAACCCTCAAATCCTCCGCCGAGGCCGAGGGTCGCCGCCCCCGCCCCCGCCGCCGCTGAGCCAAAGAGGACGCCGAGGGCGGCTGCGGCGGCGGGGAAGAGGGCGTCGGCGCACGAGCGCCACTACGCGGCGAACCGTGCGCACGCGGAGGAGATGCGGCGGCGCACGTTCTTGCCCTATCGCCAGGGGCTCCTCGGGTGCCTAGGGTTTTCCTCCCGGGGCTACGGTGCCTTCCACGGCCTCGCCAAAACCCTAAATCCTGTCTCCTCCAGGTAACAGAGCGCGCCCCCATTTTACTGCAGTATTTGTATCATCCAGTAAAATTGTGTTCTTGTATAGTTTTTCCTCTCTCTATCTACTTTAATTGCTGTTATATCTCTTGATCTGTTGTCAATGTTGGAAATTTGTAGTTTTTTTTTTTTTTATTGTGAACCAAAAAAAAAAACTAGTAATTGCGTACGAGTTGTGTGATTCTTGTCGACACTTGACAGCCCTAGTATTAGTTTCTTATCTTGTTAATTGGTTGATAAATAAATTACTTAAAATAAGGTAAAATGTGTAAGGAGATCCCTCAACTTCTGAAGTAAGCTCCGTCACTGCTTTTTAACTTTTTTTATTTATTTATTTAATTATTTTAATCAATTATGTTAAATATTTAGTTAAAATTAATTATTTTGTTACCTTATTATTGTAGTTGCAAACGAAATTCATACTCATGCTAAAAAATAGTTAAAAGTGTAAATTTTGACCAAGCTATCAGTTAATTACATAAAATTTCTAATTTACTTGACTATAACAACTTAAATCAAAATAAATGAAAGTGACTGAGGAGTGTGTCAACTTAAATCAAAATAAATGAAAGTGATTGAGTGTAAATAAAATATGTTAAAGTTCAAAAACCTATTTCGAAAGTAGCTTATAGTCGTTGTTAAAGTTCAAAAACCTATTTCGAAAGTAGCTTATAGTCGAGGGGGTCTTCGTCTACTTTTACATTAATACAATGCATGTGATTAGGGCCCTGACATGCACGTGATATGTTGGAAGGTTGTTTAATATCATGCCACGAGTCATAATTAATTACTGTGAATATTCTTAATTAGTATTGGATTAAGTGACAATAATTGTACGTATTCTTGTGATATTGTCTTGATTTATAAGTTTGGGGGGTCTTAGTTGGGTCCTATTGTGGCTTGATTGAATAAGTCCTTAGCCTGACCCATTATCACAACTCCAAACAGTGCGCATTTATTTCACAATGCTTGCATTTTCTTGTAGAATTTGTATACATTATTGGATCTAGGTTTGGATCTAGGTGAGATGTTATTGTTGAACAACTAATGCCTATGGCAATAATTGAAAGAGGACTGATCCTTGGCCCATTGGGTTTAGCTAGTAATTGTGAGTTTCATAATTGTAAAATACGGTGTTAATGAAGCTCACAACACGTTGTCTTACCGACATATCGTATTTGTCAATGAATAGTGTTAAGTTTGGACTGTGGAGTCCCACAATGGAGAGCATTGAATAGCTGTGTCGACTCACTCGCATACTCACTCTAGCCTATGTGAGTGAGTCAGCACAACTGTTCAGATCACCAGTTTTGGAAAAAAGAAAGAATTTTACTAGGTCAATATCTTATCTTAGGCTTAATGCTGTGTTAACCAGCTCACCGCTCACTCTACCCAATGTGAGTGAGTCAGCACAACTATTAGGATCACCAGTTTTGGAAAAAGAAAGAATTTTACTTAATTAGTCATGTATCTTATGTCAGGCTTAGATATAATCCTTGTAGATGTTTCCTTGTTACTGTTCTAAAGCTTTCTGTGAATGACTTAGTTGACAAGAATTTTGCGACATAGCAGAACGTTAAGGCTTTCATTTGTGGAGGTTAGTCTGACACATATTTCTGGAGGTTATGGTCTACGGGCTACCTCAATATAAAAAGATTAGGGGTGCCATTGTGCTACCGTGCCATGTATGTCCGAGTCAAATTTTTTGGTGCGAACGATAACTAGCTCATTCCAGTGGCTCTTATCTAGATCGTTGTCTTTGAGGTTGGAGGTTTGATTCTTACTTACGCTTTCACCCTATATATTAACAACTTGTATTTTAGGGTAGCATTCTAGGAGATTTGCAGCAGAACTTTCAAGAAAATAAGTGAAAGGTTTTTTTTTTTTTTTTTTTTTTTTTTTTTTTTAATAACATTTATTTTATGTAGAAATAATAACACCTAATTGTTATTGTTATCTTATATAAAAGTATAAGAGCAGAAATTCTCTTTAACATCCTTTTAACATGAAGTTCTCATGTTGCCCTAAATTAAACCCTTCACCATCGTACATGGCTTAATAGGATTGGTTAGAAACAAATTTTATGTGAAGTGGAAAATGCTTTGGGTCCTCCACAAATGATCCCTTATGTTGTTGATATGTTGGCTAGTTTTGTGACACTTTGAATTGTGTGCATAAATTTATGAAAATCCTCGGCAATATATGTGCTAACATAATAATAACATGTAAGGGTGGCATCTTTGCAGACCCGTAGCTGCATTCATGTGAAATGACTGTTGCATAGAAACAACATGTGTTCTTTGTACGTAGCAAGTATGCCATCAAATCAATTCTATTGAGTCATGTGAAATAGTAAAAGGGTTAATCAAGAGCAGTATTATAATTTTATGTTCGAATGATGCGAAAAGAAATATTCATTTTTATACTTTTTTTTATGCAAGATGATGAAAATTTTGAATTGGATGTTTGTATTTCTATATGAAAAAACTATAGTAAAAAAAATTCTTTAAACCAGTCAAATGGTTGGCTTAAAGTTGGTGACGTTGATTGTTACTATTTTTGAACTGTGTACCGGACAATCTGATCACTCCACTTCATGGACGACAAATTATCATTAGGCCAATATTTTAGAGAGAAAATGCTTTACAGGGTGTTAATACACTAATAATATATAAGAATAATGTTGTATGGAATCTGTAGCAGTACTCATTTTGGAGACATGCAAGGGTTAGCGATTTATTCTTGAACTCTCTTAGGGCCCATTAAATTTAACGTCTGGCTTCTTTTGTGCGTGCTATCGATGAAGAGTTCAAGGAGCAGGTCATTTAAGTCACTGGAAATGTAGAAAATGTAGGAAATGTGAGAATTGTGGCGTGTGTGTCCTTTACGATCGTAACCTGCGGTTTATTGCGGTTGGTCCCCCATACATTCTCTTGTCCACAAATTGAGTGACAGACAAAACAGAGTTATGAGCCTGCTGCCTTGGTATTTGGCAGAGTAATGGTTCCTTTTGGCTGGTGCAGGTTTTATATAACTTTTCTGACGACAAAACCCATTTCGTAGCTGATTAGTCTAGAGTAATGGTCTTTATTTTTGGGAGCAGTGTTCCTACAGCATCTTGTGTAGAATTTTTTCTGCATGGAATGTACTCGAACCTTCATTCTAAATGGTTCAAATGCATTTTATTATCGATGATGAGCGGTGGGATCGTCCCGTGCATAAAAATTCTACACATGAGGCCGCAGGGAGTGAATATCTATTTCTTTTTCGGAGTAGTGCTATATACTTTCATGCATTGGTGTGCATATTGCTAAGAGTTTTGTTGCTTTCATACATGTAATGTAAGATATCACATGGGGCTTTTATATGCGCGCAATATTAGGCTTCTAAGGTTTTTTTTTTTTTTTTTTTTGAAGAATAAGATAAATTAACTTTTAGGATGAAATATATAATCCTAATAAATGATATCTGTCAAACTCTTTCAGGGTGCTAAAATTTAATCTTTAGCTTGCAATCACAAAAGAGGATTTTCATAGAGCATAATTTAACACTGCATAATTTCTATGGGGGCATGTGTCTCATGTAAGATCATTCACAGCTAAGCAAATATTGTCTTTTTTAGTAAAATATATATAAACAATTTTACTTTTTTTTATTTTTTATTTTTTTGGGTGGTGATATTAACCAGGGTGGCTGATTATTTCTTTAACTGGGATCGCTTGTTTGACTTGTTCTTATGCACTTTAGGATTACAACTTATTAAGGCGCGTTTGGTTGGCCCTTCGTGTTACCTAGTATTATAAATATATCAAAATATTTAAAATTTTTGAAGTAAATTACAATTGATATTTTATTATCGTATTTGGTGTGGATTGATGCAGTTCTTTAATATTAGATTATAATATATATAAAATTATTATATTTAATTTATTTTATTAAATTTAATAATTTTGATAATAAAGTATAGTTTATCTCATATTTAATATTATTTTTTTTATTAAACTACTAATTTAATATAATTTGTGTGCGAATTAATTTATAAACAAACAATATAAATTTAAAATTTAATAAAAATATAAAGTTTAATATTTTAAAAATAATAATTAAAATATAAATTTAAACTGTGATAATTAAGATATAATTTTACATAAGATATAGGATAATTCGTTATTAGTAATACAAGATATTTATCTATCGTTCTGTAATATTTAATATTTTTAAAATAATTTATCGAATTGTTGGTACTAACTATTAATTTTAAAAGCTCGAATTGTTAAAAATATATAATTAATTTATTTAAAAGTATAGCACAATGTTTACGGATCTCGATCTAATTTAATTTATTTGGGCATTAGGTTTATTGTTTGGTCTTTTGCAGGTTTATTGTAGGCTGTAGCTCAACTCAACTTGAATGTTAGGTTTATTGTGGATTGTAATTTTACTCAATTTATTAGTCTTCTTAGCTAATTATCACGGACAGGAAGGTGGGCTTTCATTCTATTAGTCTTCTTAGCCAATTGTCACGGGGCAGGAAGGTGGACTTTCAGCTTATTAGTCTTTTTAGCCTAATGTCGCAAGGCAGGAAGGTGAGCCTATTTCAACCCATAAATTAATAACCAACAATCTCTCCTCCACACCTGCATTGTGTGTGAATTGAATTTTTGTCACTGGTTTTTTTAATATCACATGTCGGATCATTGACGCTAACTATTAATCTAATTAAAAAGCTCGAGGTGTTAAAAATACGCAACTAATTTATTTAAAACGTATAAATATAACGTTCACGGGTCTCGACTGGACTCAACTTATATGGACGTTAGGTTTATTGTTGGTCCTCTTACCGTTAGGTCTATTATGAATCGCAGTCACATTCAGCTGGGACTCATCCAACTCAACTTATTTGTCTTATTGGCCTATTGTCATGACACAGGAAGTTGGACTTATTTTAATTCATAAATAAATAGCCAATATAATCTTATGCTATTTATAATGCTGTATTATTTATTAGATTACAGACTCAACGAACCAAACGTTTTGTAAAAGTTGCATGCATTCCAGGGATAACCTGATCCTAGCATTCCTCAAATTAAAATGTCTAGGAAGAGAATGAAACTCGACTCAAAGAGTTTAGAGACTAATCGTGCAATTTGCTTAATTAACAACTTATTTAGCCAAATGAAAGTGAAAGCCCAGTCCAACAAAATATTGGGCTGAATCTACTGCAAAAGCTGAAGATTCACCACGGCCTAAATTTTCTCGGGTCTCGGGTCTCAATTTTTGAGACGGCCTGATTCAACTCAGCCCAATCCGGCCCATAAAATAGGGCTGAGATGTACTCTATTGTGTATGAAAGGGCAGTTCGGGTCAAACTTGGAAGCTTTAAATTATTTATATACGAAATTTAAATTTTGAAAATCTATTACCTAAGCATGACGTTTAGCGAAAATCAGCCATATTGACAAAATTAGCGTTCAAAGAGAAACAACTCCTCGTATATTATATGTTGGTGCTCATAATATAGGGGTGTCTAATTATATGATCTGTGTCACTAGTAAAAATGGACTTGAATGTCGGTTCTCAAACGGTCTAATTATATGAGTGGAGCATAAATTAGACTTTTAACTTTGATCGAGATTAATTAACAAGTGCTAATCACAATTAGCAAATGAACAAAGCCACCACCTCTCTTAAGCTACGACTAAAGTTTGAACCAAATAAATGTGATATGCGTGATTTTTATGCAGAATTGGAGGTGGGGAAATTGATCGATCCACGTACGAGCAGTTCATATTTAACAGCTTCCCAGAATCATGCATCATAAATTAATTTGCCCATGTACAAACCTAATCATTCTCACTCTGAAGAGCAATTAACGCTACATCTGCAACCAAATTTTGATTATAATCTTACAGCATGTTCATTTAGAGATTACAATTTTTTACACTCTGTTACCAGGTTCGTAGATTTTCAGACTCGTAGGCGCATTCCTCCTGAACATATACTGCCCCCATGCACCCGGAACTTGATCCTGAAACTCGATGGTATATACTATCCAAAGTTGGTAGCTACTTAGAATAGAAATGTAATTAGACAACTAAGATTCCAACTCGAAAGTAGCCTGCTGTGTTGTCTACGGTGGTGCCCAAAAGGAGTTTGTTTGAACCCTCGGATAGAGGGTTAGAATACTGCAATCCTTTTTAGGTTGTAGACTCTCTCGATTAATTTCTCTTTCTCATCAATTGAGATGGCAAGAAATGTTCAATTCAAATCATACAGCATCTGAAAGAAGCCAACTAACAAGTAAGTCCTCATCGTACCCATCCTCACTCTCCCACACACATGGCCACATCTCTTCTCCCTCCTCCTCCCACAGCTTAGCCTCTAAACCCTTCAAATCCCAATCCATTTGCTCCTCCAAAACCCCCTCCTCTCCATTTCCCACCACCACCACCTCCACACAACTCTCTCTCTCCCCACGACTGTGAGGCCCACAACATCCCACGCTCTCCTCACTACTGCTTGCGCACAACAACACTGCCTCCATGTCCACCAAACTCGGGCTAAGGAGCTGATCACTCATCACCATGCCATGATCATCACACTGCTGCTCATCAACCCCCTCGAAGGTGATCACACTACTCGTTTGGTTTTGCCCCTCGTGCTCACTCTGCGCTAGAGATGTCGTGGGGCTCCTGTTACTGCCCACGGCCATGCTCATGCTCATGCTCGCGTTCCTCTTCATTGCCGACCTCTTCGTTCGTCCACCTCTGCGCCTCACCCCGCCGGAGAGTTTGGTGAGCTCACCGACGTCGCCACTGCCGCCGCCCGAGGAAGTCGACGGTCGGAAGCACTGGATACTCCTGCTCAGATGCGAGTTCCAGTAGTTCTTGATCTCATTGTCGGTTCTTCCCGGAAGATGGGTCGCTATGAGGGACCACCTGTAGTTTATTAAATATAAATACTAAAAATTTAAGCTTTTTTTTTTTAAAAAAAAAAAATACTTATTTTGTAAAATTTAATATGATATCAGAATAAAGCAAATACTTGTGAGTTCAAATACGGTCAAACTTTTAAAATTACTAAAAACTTTTGAGCTAAAAAAGTATTATTACAAATAAATATTAAAAACACAATTCTCCCACCTTTTACCTTTTGGAGGAAGGAAGCTTGAACATGAACTAGGTTGATAAATTTGTACAGTTTACTGGGACTATCGAAAAGGGATACGTAGTAATCGGTTATAATACTATAATGCTATACTATAGTGTTTGATAGTTTTGACTTAGCCACATAAGTTCGAATAAAATATTTATACTTAAAATTATTATTTTCAATGTACGTAAACAATAAAAATTTAATAGTTGGTATAGGATATTTCAAGATCAAAACTTGATTGATGTATAAATACTAAACTTTAAATTATTAATTGTTACTCCAATTATTATTATTATTGGAGTGTCTTGTCACTTATATCTCCATCCGATGGGTTCACTATCAGTTATATGTGCATATATGGGCGATGCTATCTGTACATTCCTGACGGGGTGTACATCTTACACCCCACCCCATCTCCACCTCAGGATGGGGTAGGGTGTAAGATGTACACCCCGTCAGGAGTGTACACTTATATTTACCCGTGCATATATATGTCCGTTGGTTCATAATTCATTTTCTATTTGAGGTTAACAATAAAATTTCATTAGGCTCAAATTTTTCCATAATTTTTTGTAATTTTAATCATAATTTATCTTTATTCGATGTTGGATTATTGAAAATTCAATCACAAATATGATCCGCATAGCACTTAGATCGGCCCAATCATAATTCATCTTTCATCAGATGTGGGGTTATTGAAAATCTGTCTACAAATATGGTCTCGCATAGTACTTAGCTTTTCTAATACCAATCCAATGTGAGACCAGCTGGTACTTGGAATTTTTTGGTGATCCGATCACATATATGACCCCGTATAGTACTTAGTTCTTATATTTTTAACTGATGTTCGATTCTGATATTAAGTATAACGAGTCGCTAATAATCATAATAATTCATTAGGCACAAATCATAACTTAAAATATTTAAGTTAAGTTATTATTACTAAAATGTTTGGTTTCTTATATCTTCAATCAAAATTTATTTTCATGGGATTATTGAAGCTATTACATATATATATATATATATATATATATATATATATATAGAGAGAGAGAGAGAGAGAGAGAGAGAGTGAGTGTGGGAGTGAATGAGCAGAGCTTATATGTTTTTAAAAGTATAACTCTTGTAAATTTTTTATTATTAAATTTATATTGGGATTTATGTTTTTTTTTTTTTTCTTTAGTTGATTTTACAATAGCATAAATTCAATGATAAAAAATTTACGAGCATAAATTAATTAGCTTATCCTTTTAAAAGTATATAAGTTCTACTATATATATATTTTTTCTTTCTCTCTCTTTAGTTGACTTTTAAATATCACAAATTTCAATACAAATTTAATGATAAAAAAATTACAAATATGAATGGACGTATATTTTTTTTTAAAAAAATATATAAACTCTATTCTCTCTATATATATATATATATATATATATATATATATATATATATATATATATATATATATATATATATATATATATAAAAAGCTTTGTACAGGACATGTGAACAAAAAGAGAGAGAGAGAGAAAAGAGAGAAATAAGTGAAGGGCTTGGAAAGGGTCCGAAAAGAAGAAATTAATGTACCCATCAAATATAACTCCTACGTACGTGCTGCATGTTCTATCATACAATAAAATATAAGCATATCTTTATTTAATACTTACATATTTACGATGTACACATCGCATTTAATAGATTTTGTCACTTTTAATTAATCGATACAAAGCGATCAAATTTAACTATGTATCTATTAATAAAAATTTTATTGCCGTTTATACCACTACCTATACGGTAATTAATAATAAAAACAAAAACGACTAGCTAATTTTCAAAGAACAAGTTTTTTTTTTTTTTTTTTTTTTACCTGTTTCCAAGAGTGGCATGGAGCTTGATGATGATCTCCTCCTCCTCCTTAGAAATGTTGCCTCTCTTAAGATCAGCTCTTAAGTAGTTTATCCACCTTAGCCTGCAACTCTTTCCGCACCTCAAAAGCCCTATTCAGATGGAAAAATCAACTCACATTAAGCGAATATGTATAGGAACATTCTAGTAAAAACTCATCTGCGTACGCAGTCTCTATTTTGGCTCCGCATTATATAACTAGCGTTCCAGTTTGAAGACTCATCAATCTCAGCTATCCATCATTTACTTTATTCAAATCGTCTATCATTGCTGCTCTCTCTCTCTCTCTTTTTTCATTTTTTTTTGAACGAAAAGTAATGAACAGTTCGAACTGAATTGAACCTTCACTTTTATCTTATTAGTGTGCCAGGGGATGGAAACTAGCAAGATGAGAGAGAGAGAGAGAGTACAATGCATGAGTGTTAAGGTTTCTACATACAAACCTGCATTCTTAGGCAATGATCTCCAAGATCCTTCACCATTAGCAGTGATATACTTCACAAGTTTCTCATCCTCTTCCTTAGTCCACCTCCCCTTCTTCAACCCCACCTTCTCACAACATGGTGCTCTTCCCATTTCTCCCTACAGAGAGAGAGAGAGAGAGAGAGAGAGAGAGAGAGAGAGGTACCTAAAGAGTGGCTTTGTAACTTTGTGGGTTGAGTCCACTGTGGTCTAAAAGAGTTGGTGTGTGAACATATATAAAACAGTCTCATGCTGTACATGCACATGTATTTCTAAGAGAGAGAGAGAGAGAGAGAGAGAGAGAGAGAGAGAGAGAGAGAGAGAGAGAGAGAGAGAGTGGAGAAAGGGTGTAGTAATTAATAAATTAAGGTAAAGAGACCCCTCAAAATTTTACTAAAAATAACAATAAAAATTTCATCAAATTTATTAATAATTTTATCAAATTAAATAATTTTAGCCATTTTTTTTTAGATAAAAGTAGACCAATTAATAGTTCGTAAACAATTAACAATGTCATTAGATTTGATAATATTTTTTAACTTGATTGAATATAAAAATTAAACTAAAAAATTTAAAAATTAAGAGTCCGAATCAGAAGAGAAGATTGTAGAGCATGTTTTTCAATGCCCGGGAGATGAGGGAGTCTCCATTAATTAGTTTAAACAATATTTTTTTATATATTCTAAATAGAATACATTTTATTTATTTTAGAATTAGACAAGAGTCTTCATTAGTTAATTAAAAAAATATATTTTTTATACACTTTAAATAAGATATATTCTATTTATTTTAAAATAAAATAAATTTTATTAATTATTTTGAAATAATTATTAATTAGATTTTCTAAAGTGAATAATATATATATATATATATATATATATATATATATATATATATATATATATATATATATATATATATATATATAGTCCGGCTGGAATACTATCGATAGCACCAAACAATTTGTGCTATCAAGTTTTTAGCCCTTGGATGAAGATATTTATGGTTGGGATTATAGTGGCCCCCTAAGATTTTTACTATTCAACCAACCACCTATTAAACCTTAGGAGACCACTATCATCCTAACCGCACATCTCTTAATCCAAGGACTAAAAACTTGGTAGCACCAATGACTTGGTGCTATCGATAGTATTTCAGTCTATATATATATATATATATATATATATATATATATATATATATATATATATATATATATATATATATATATATATATAGTCAGGCTACTATACTATCGATAGTAACAAGTATTTGGTGCTATCAAGTTTTCTACCCTTAGATCAACTCCTTTGATTATTTTCATCCGTTAGATTTTACTATTTCTCCAACCACCCATTAAACCCAAGAGCTCACTATCATCTCAACCATACATCTTCTAATTCAACGGTTAAAAACTTAATAACACCAATGACTTGGTATTATTAATAATATTCCAGCATATATATATATATATATATATATATATATATATATGAGTAGGGCTTATATACTTTCAAAATCACAAGCAAAATCATACTTGTGAATTTTTTATCAATTGAATTTGCTTTGAGATTTGTACTATTTATTTTTTCTTGCTCTCTTTTCATTGACTTTACAATAACATAAATCTCAATTGCAAATTTAATGATAAAAAATTTATAAACATATTTTTATTTGTACTTTTGAAAGCATATAAGCTCTACTATATATATATATATATATATATATATATATATATATTGTATACTTAAAATTGAAAGTATGTATAACGTGGCTCATTAGCTAATGTTCATCAAAATAAAATTAATATGAATAAGAAAGATTTAGCACACGGTGTACGATGCGACACGTGTCACATCTGGGCCACTGTAGTTGACGTGGCTTTACGTGTTACGAGTGTCCTCTTCACGGTTCTTATCCTACCACGTTGCTATTTTCACTCCCCCCTCTCTCTCTTTCCACAATGTACAAAGAAAATGAAACATAATTATTTTTATATATCTAGAAGGTTAAACACGTAACGTCATGCGATCGTAAGTATCACTATTTATTTTAACATTAAAATTATAAAATTATTTAAATTTTTATTTATAATTAGAGAAGTGCTAGGTGTACCCCCTAATGGGGTGTATATCCTACACCCACCCATCCTAGGGTGGGTATTCATCCACTCATCACTCGATGTGACGAGTGAAATTCACCCACCCCTAGAATGGATGGGTGCAAGATGTACACCCCATTTGGGATGTACATCTAGCATTTTCCTTATAATTATATGTCAGTTCACCTTAAAATTTGTCACTAAACTCATAAATTATCAATATCTCATTTTTCACTTTCAAAATACAATTTTTATTTTATCGTAATTATTTTATATAAAAATAATAATAATATTAAATAAAAAATTTATGTATCGAGTCGTTAATTTTAAAACCTCGTGACGTAAATACCACACAGTTCTTATTATACCACGTTGCTATTTTCACTCCCACCCATCTCTCTCTCTCTCTTTCAACATTGAACAAAGAAAATCGAGAGTATTTATTTTCATGTATCTCGAAGATTAAACACACGACAACGTAAGGTCATAAATATCGTATTTATTTCGATAATAATATTATAAAATAATTCAAACTCTCATTCATAATTGCATGGTGTTCAAAAGAATAAAGTCCAATTGACTAAACTCACAAATTAGCGCTTTTTAATTTTTCTTTTTCAAGATAGCTCCTTGTCTCATGTACAAGAAGAAAGTTTTTTTAGTTATTTTATATAAAAATAAAATAAAATATCTATGAATAATCAATATTCTATATATTTTTAAATATTTTTTAAATATTTTATTTAATTTTTGTTCAAATATATATAGTATATTTTTTTATTATTTAAAAATACTTCCGCGGTTAGTACCCGCTAAGTTATTTCAGATTAAATCCGAATTAAATATTTACTAAAGTTAAAAAAATTAGAATATTTATTTTACTCTTAATTCGAGAGCAAATAAAAAAAATTTGGTAAGGATAAAAATGTATATTTTTTTTAAAAAAAAACTTCAAATAAGAAAAATTCATGATGAATATGTTTAACAGGGCATAAAAATAATTTTACATAAATAACGATGGGTCCTAATAGCTTACTAATAACACTACAACAAAATTAGGTTATAGGGACACATGTTTGTGACACTTTTGTATAAGTGTCCTATCTATATTCCATCTATATCTAAAATTAGATTATAGGGACACATTTTTGTGACACATTATAAAAATGTGTCGCTATATACCCTAGCGACGGCACATATAGCAACACTTGCAATAAGTGTCGGTATTTTTGTCAGCGACACTTTTTTTAGATTTTAGAAACACTTAAAAGTGTCGCTATAGCCTAATTTTGTTGTAGTGTAAAATCTAACTTTTATAAATATATTTTAAAAAATTTAAAATATTAAAAACATATTTTTAATATTAATATTTTTAAAAAATTAATAAAAAGTTGAAATTTTTTCGGAGTAATTGTCCCAAAGATATTTGCACTGCTTGTAAGTATAAGAATAAAATTATTCTAAAACATCATTTCAATATATATATATATATATATATATATATATATATATATATATATATATATATATATATATATAATAGTATATTATTATTTTTTATTATATCCTTTATTATTTTATATGATACAATAAAAATTTAAAATATATTCTATATGACAAAACTGTTATAATTTTTTTTTTTTCTTTTACTCATGTACTTGGATGCAATGTGTAACTAAGAAACCTAACCATTTCGTTCTCCTTTTCTTTTGGACATTGCTAATTAATTAGGAAATGGACTTGCTATTTGTCTAGAATTATTATATTGACAAAATAAAAAAAATTAATTATTTTTTTGATTAAAAGTTCAAGTAAATTACAAAAAAACCTTTCTTGCACTTTGTTTGGCTCCAATAAAGTATAGTTTTTTTTTTTTTTTTTTCACCTAATTAGCAGCGTTTTAACACAACTTAAATTTTTTTTCTCTCTCTTTTCCAATTTTATTTTTACGCGAGATTTCTATACACCTTAACAAATATATGATTTGTATATACTATGAGTTATTGAATTAGGCTGCGTTTGATTCGGATATAAACGAAAACCGGTTATTTCTGAAATATGTATAAATTCAGATACAAGTATGAACAAAGTAATTTTGTATTTGGTTGAGTATAAGAGTTGTACCGCAGATATATAAGAAAAATTATGCTTGGTAAGTTAAAGAGAAATAAGAATTATAGAGGGGATTAAATTTTTAATTTAAGATAAAAATTTTATCGGTATGATTTTAAATATTTAATTTAAGAAATTTATTAATTTTTTTAAAAAAATTTATATTTTATTTATATATATAAAAAGTTATTAAATTTTTTTGGTTTTTGAAACTTTATAAATTTTTAAAAATTCAAAAATTTGTATATAAAAATTGGTATAAATTTTAAAATTTTAATAAATTTAGTATAAATTTATTAAAAATTAAAATTAAAAATGTAAAAAAATTGTATAAATTTTAAAATTAATAAATTTAAAAATTTTATAAATTTGCAAATTTATTAAAAATTAAAGTTAAAAATTTTAAAAGCTATAAAATTTAAAAATTTTCTAAAGTTAAAAATTTATAAATGTTAAAAATTTTAATTTTAATTGTCTCAAAAAATTACAAATGTGGGAGCAAAAATTTTAATTTTAAAATTAGTATAAGTTTAAAAATTGTTATAAAAAAATTTGTATAAATTTAAAACTTTAAAAATTAATAATTTTTTTAAAAAAATAAAAAAACTAAAATTTTAAATTTATTAAAAAGTAAGTTTAAAATTTTAAAATTTATAAAATAAAAAAAATAAAATTTAAATTTTATAAATTTAAATATTTTATAATTTAAAATTTTTTAATTTTTTTTTTTTTTTTTTAAAAAAAAACAGGTGGAACAAGTTGTTCACCACCTGTGGAGAGGAACAGCTGTTTCCCTATTCTTTTTTTCCGTTTGGGTATAAAGGATAATAAGAGATTATCCCCTTATACCAGTACCCTAACTACCCTAACGGGCCTTAGTGTATTAACTAAGAATCTTTGAATATAGTTAGAATCATGCTTTTCTCCTGTCCCTGGGACTCAGATTTTAGGGCATGGGTATGAATAAGACATTTTTGGCCTTTCTCATGGTTGTAGTTTAAGCATTTTAATATTTAGATAGTGAAATAATACTTTTAATATTTAGATAGTGAAATAACACTAAAAGATAGAAAAAGACACCCAACCATCAATGCCCCTGTAATTTGCTCATACAATTCTTGCTGAGCAACATTTTAATATTTAGATAGTGAAATAATACTTTTATAATATTTAGATAGTGAAATAATACTAGAGATAGAAAAAGATACCCAACCATCAATGACCCTGTAATTTGCTAATACAATTCTTGGTGAGCCCCATGTTAGATATGTTACGAATTCTGAAATTAAATTTTTAATTTTATTTTATTTTAATTATTTTATTAAATTAAGTTTGAATTATATTTAATTTTATTAAGATTATTTCTAATCTTAGCGAATTTGTATTACTAGTTGTATTAGGATTTAGTTACTATTATAAATATATCTTTATTGGATTAATTTGATACGGCCGATGAGGATGAGGATGAGGATGAGGATGAGGATGAGTATGAATATATTTTGGAATTAGAATTTTATAAGAGAGATATATTTTATAAACCACTTTGATTATAATGAAAGTTTCCGCTCCGTCTTTACTCGTGGATGAAGACCAGTGGCCGAACCCTTCTTCTCTCTTTCTCGATTTTTATTTTGATATTATTTTGCGCACAACGAACTATATCTTTCCGCTTTTTGTCATAACATGCTAAATATAAAAATATAAAAATAATATTTTATACTAATTTAAGATTTTGAAGAATAACGGCTGTTTAAAATTATTTAACATACTATCAAAGCAAAATATTCTAAATTTAAATCGTATCAGATTCCTAACATAATTAATTTTCTCTTATTTAATTTAACTTCCCTTCATGTACCTTAAGTTTTTAAAAAATAATAATTATTCTATATTAATTATTTAACATATAAATAATAATAATATTATTATTATTATTAATATTTTCTTGCAGTTTGGTCCTAGCCTCGGGCTAGGATGCCAAACTGGTATGATTTCAGTGTAGAAAAAAAAAAAATATAAATTTGATATAATCAGGGTCGTGGTATGATTTTTATCTATAAAAAAAAGAGCAATGCTACATGTACACCCCGAAGGGGTGTACATCATACACCTCCACCATTTTAATGGTGGCGATACTTTTTACGGGTCACATCAAGTGACCCATCATCACACCCCCACCCTTAGATGGGTGGGGTGTATGATGTACACCCCGAAAGGGGTGTACACATAGCATTTTCCTAAAAAAAAATATAAATCTGATTCTATATTATATAATATTTAAAAATTTAATTTATACTTTAAAATTTTAGATTTGAATATAATATATTTAAAATTCTGGTTTAAAAAATTATTTTCGGTTCGGATTTTCGAGTTCAGTTTTGGATTCGAATTTTCGAGTTCAATTTTGAGTTTTAATTTTTTTTTTTTTTGTCAGATTCGGTTTTGATTTGAATTTTTAAAATCCGACCAGTCAAATTTGTAAAAATCTACCATGAATCCAGACTGTTGATATCCCTACCTCAGGCTTCATTTGGGCTTGTTATATAGAAAGGATTATTTAAAGGGATTTTTTTTTAAAATGACTATATGAAATTTCAATATTTATCAAATAACCCTCTAAAAATTAAATTTGTAAAACTAACTCTCCTTTTGCCAGCTGGTCGCCACGGAGGCCAGGCAAGCTGAAAGCGCTGAAGCGTTCAGCGTCTTCACAAAAAACCTGTGAAGACGCTGAATGAATCAGCGCCTTCGTACTAGTGTTGAAGGCACTGATTCATTCAGCGTCTTCACAGGTTTTTTGTGAAGACGCTGAACGCTTCAGTGCTTTCAGCTTGCCTGGCCTCCTTGGCGCCTAGCTGGCAAAAGGAGAGTTAGTTTTACAAATTTAATTTTTAGAGGGTTATTTGGTAAATATTGGAATTTCATAGGGTCATTTTTAAAAAAAATCCCTTATTTAAACATGTATAAGAAGTTTGGTTGCTATTGTACTTCTAATCTTTTTTGTTTCAATAAAATTAAGTACATAAATTCACTCTTATAGGGCGGTTTATCCTGCTGGTAAAAAAAAAATCATTTACACTTGAACTTAAAAGAAAAAACTTTAATTTTGAAAAATTTTATACATAAATCACTACAACAAAACTATGTTATATCGACACTTTTAAATATTTCTAAAATCTAGCAAAAATACTGCTGAAAAAAATACCGACACTTGTTATTAGTGTCGCTATATGTGCAGTCGTTAGGGTATATAGCGACACATTACTGTAATGTGTCCTAAAAATATGTCCCTATAATCTAATTTTGAATATAGATGAAATATATATAAATAGAACAATTGTAAAAAAGTGTAAAAAAAATATATCGCTATGATCTAATTTTGTTGTAGTGAATTATTTTTATTTTACATTTTTGTCATATTCTCAAATACGATCTCTATTTATTATAGCAAAGAATCGGCCATCTCTAACGGAAATGGCAAATGATTTGGTGGTCAAGTTTCAAATTCGAAATCTAATTACTTCATAATTTTCAACTAAATATATTTTTTTTAAAAAAATAAATAAAATAAATAGTATGCCTTTTTTTTTCAATTTTTTTTTTATAGCAAATAAAATGTAGGAGGATACTTGACATTGTGCAAGTGTAGGCCTCCCCGCCAAAAAATTAAAAAAAAAAAAAAAAAAAATTGCAAGAGGATAATTAACTATGAGACTATAAAGTGTGTGATTTAGCCCCTTTTTTTTTTTTTTTTTTTTTTTTTTTTTTTTTTTAAATAAGACAGCAATTCCAAAATGGCATTAAATTGTTATTTATTTATTTTATTTCACAATTAATTATTTGACCTTAGAAACCAAACAAAGCTTTTAGGGTTGGTTAGGCGATAAGGTTTATGAATTTTTCTATACTCAGCGTGTATCATGATTGTCAAGTGTAAGAAATTTTTATTTATTGTAATCGTAAAATTCTATTTTGAATAATACTTGTAAAATATTACAACGTCCAGATAAATAAAATATACAGTCGAGAGAAAGCAATCCCTCACAAAACTCAGGTTTGAAAACGCTTTACACGTTTATAGTGGCAATATCAGTAAAAGTGCGTTCTCGTGAAAGCAACTCAAGGTAACCGTAAAACAAGATAAGAAATTTTCTATTTATTATAACTATTTAATTCTGTTTTGAATAATACTCGTAAATTGTTATAGTATCCACGCAAGTGAAACATACAGTCGGGAGAAGGCAATTCCTCGCAAAGCTCAGGTCTGAAGACGCTTTACACGTGTGTAGTGTCAACATCAGTAAAAGCGCGCACTCATGAAAGCAACTCAAGGTTGTTTGCTAGAGTCACAATTTCGCATGCGCTATTTTGAATAATACTTGTAAAATGTTACAACGTCCACACAAGTAAAATATATAGTCGAGAGAAAGCAACCCCTCACAAAACTCAGATTTGAAAACGCTTTACACGTTTATAGTGTCAATATCAGTAAAAGCGCGCTCTCGTGAAAGCAACACAAGGTAACCGTAAAACAGAATAAGAAATTTTCTGTTTATTATAACTATTTAATTCTGTTTTGAATAATATTCGTAGATCGTTACAGTATCCACGCAAGTGAAACATACAGTCGAGAGAAGGTAATCCCTCGCAAAACTCAGGTCTGAAGACGCTTTACACGTGTGCAGTGTCAACATCAGTAAAAGCGCGCTCTCATGAAAGCAACTCAAGGTTGTTTGCTCGAGTCACAATTTCTCAAAGCCCTTTGAAGCGCACGTTCCAACTCAAGGTTGTTTTCGCGTGTCGCAATTTCGCAAAACCCTTCAAAGTGCACCTTTCACTTTACTAACGCGTGTTCGACGGTAGGACTTTACGTTCCGATCTATGTAATTCAGTATTTCGTAAAACACAAATATTTCGAGCATCCTTACACGACAATAATATTCGTTATTAAAATAATGTAAAGAAGGAAAAAATTTCAACAACTTTCATAATATAACTTATTATACTTTACTACCCTACGAATAAAATGAAAGGGCTTTCGCAAGCAATTATTCAAACTATAATTTTAATTGCAAATTATCAAGAACAATCATAACAACCAAAAAGAAGAGGCCTAAAGTGTCATACTTAGAGCCACGAGATAGATAACTACTTAGAATTGAGCTACACCACGTCGACAACATTTTGAATTTTTTTTGATTTTATTATAAAACTTTTAGCTATTTTATATCAAAATCGAGGATTTATTTTAGGAACTAAGACTATGTTTGATTGAAAAATAAAAGGGGAATAACTTTTTTATCCCCCATTTATCCTCCAAATATAAAATAAAATTAGAGGGATTTGTTATCCCTCCCTTAACGGATTATTCTGGAATAGCCCGTTAAGGAGGGAGGATAACAATTCCCCCATTGGTGGGAATAAGGTTATTTTCATTCGGGAACAACTTTATTTTTATCTTTTTTTTTAAATTTTTTATTTAAATTTAAATTTAAATTTATAAAATTTTAAATTTAAATTTTTTACTTTTAACTTTAATTTTTTATAAATTTAAAAATTTAAAAATTAAAAATAAAAAAATTTATATAAATTTTGTATATATAAATTTTTAATTTTTTTATAGAAATTTTTTAATTTATAAAAATTTACAAATTAAAATTTTTGCATCATCTTTTACACATTTTTTGAAATAATTAAAATTTAAAATTTTAAATTTAAAGAAAATTTAAATTTTATAACTTTTTAAATTTTTAACTTTAATTTTTAATAAACTTATAAATTTAATAAATTTTAAAATTTATACAAACTTTAAAATTTTAAAATGTTAAATTTTTTAACCTTAACTTTTTTAAAAATTAAACGGTATTATTTACTAAAATATAAGTTTTAATTTATACAAATATTAATTATTATTTAATTAATATTTTATATTAATTAATTAGATAAAATATTATTATTTTAAAATTATAATTACTTTTGTTTTTTTACTATTTTTGCTTATTTCAAGAAATGTACCAAACACAATTTCAGTTATTTCTAAGAATAACAGCTTTACAAAATAAATACTAATTTTCTTTTATCCCTGACTATCTCGGAATAGCAAACTATTACAAAAATAAAAAAATTTATTCCCAAACTCATAATTTTCGAACCAAACGTTCCCGAAGCACTAGATCATTTAGTCCACAAATCGAACCAAATTTTAGTGAAGCACATTTTGCATCAGTTCTCGTGCATCAGGATTTATATTTTGCCTTAATCTTTTAATAATAACCTGAATTTTGAAGTGCTGCATATAGATTGCAAGTTGACGAGATTAGCTTTTAAATTTGTAGTGGAATTTTAATTAGGTAAAGATTAATATTTAAATCTATTAAAAATAAATTAATTAAATTTTAAATATTAATTAGTGTAGAAATTTAATTAGATTAGAATTTGAATAATTTTTTATATAAGTTATAAAAATAAGTATATGTGTCATTATTTTTTAATAATTATAGTGGTATAATTTAACCATATTCATATGATATGACTAAAGTGGTTATAATTTTGGATGGACCTACACTACAACAAAATTAGATTGTAGGAACATATTTTTATGATACTTTTATATAAGTGTCCCATCTATATTTTATTTATATTCAAAATTAGGTTACAGTTGCATATCTTTAGAACATATTATAATAATATGTCGCTATACACTCTAGCGACTGCACATATAGCGACATTAATAATAAGTATCGATATTTTTGTGAACGATATTTTTTTCAGATTTTAAAAATACTTAAAAATATCGTTATAGCATAATTTTATTATAGTGCTATTAGTGGATGGGTGTTAGAGGACATCTACAACATTTGTAGTCGGAGGTTATTAGTAAGATAGGAGACTTTTAGATCTATAGAAGACAAGAGAGAGTAAGAGAGATTTAAAAAAATGACTCGATTTGAATCTACTTTATATACAAGAGGAATCAAATGTAATTTTTTTTGCATAATGAATCTTATTTTACTTTTATTTTTATTTTTTTTCTCTTTTATGATTGTATTAGCTATTTACTGAAGAAATAAATTTATGGTAAAAAATTGATCTGATATTTTCGTTGTGAAATCCGAATAATCAATACCAGAGTGAGTACTGGATCAACCACACACTACTAAAAAATTAATCATCTGTGACTTTTATTTATACTGCTAAAAGACCAATAAATGTCGCTAATAGTTTTAACCGTGTGTGTATATATATATATATATATATATATATATATATATATATATATATATATATATATATATATATATATATATGACACCAAATGTTATTTACATCAATATTACTAAAAGTATTAGCAGTATTTATAATAAGCGCTAAACAACAAATACTAATACTGTCTATACTAATATTGCTAAAAGTATTAGTATCATTTATAATAAAAAAATTTATGTTATTAGAAACATTACGTTAATACAAATGCTAATATTAATTTTTTTTAAGAAATAAATTTTAGCTCGAACTTAAGACCTTGGGTAGGTACCACTTGCATTAGGGAGGTAGATACTATTAATTTGTTACATTTAGGATCATTTCTTTATAAAATGCTGAAAATTAACTTCGGTAGCGTTCACTAATTAATGCTGCTAATTTATCATATTTTGTAATATTAATAATAAATTGATATTAAATTATTAAATATAGCTATAATTATCAAGTAATATTATTAAATATATTAATTAGTATGATTTAGATAAATACTACGTGGTAACACTACGAAAAAAAAGTCCATTAAAACGTGCGTCGGCAAACCGACGCTTATGCCAAGTATCGGTAAAATATTTTCTGATATTTTAAAGCGTCAAAAAATTAAAAATAATAGTAAAATTTATTATTTAATAAATTAATTTAATATAATAAATAATTTATATGATGATGTTTTTCGAAGCGTCGATATTTGTTATATTATAGAGACACTTCGCTGTAAAAAAAAAGAAGTAATATTTAAAAATATTTTTTTTTTTATACTTAATAATACTTAAAAACGTCTTAATATATAGTCTAACAACGTATTTAAAAGTGTCGGTTAAAACGTCGGCAAATAAAAAGTCGCCGTGTATATACCGACACTTTTGCCAAGTTTTAGTAAAATATCTTCCAAAATTTTAAAACATCAAGATTTTTTTAAATTCTGATGTTTTAAAACGTCAAAAAATTAAAAATAATAATAAAATTTACTATTTAATAAATTAATTTAATATAATAAAAGATTTACATGATCACGCTTCTTGAAAGATCAATATTTGCTATATTATAAAGATATTTGGAAACGCTGTTCTCAAGCGACGTTTAAAAAACGTTCTTATATTAAACAAATTTTGTAGTGTTCGCCTTAAAAACTTTCTTATATTAAAATTTATTTATAGTGTAAATATTGTAAAATCATGAATTTATTATAGTGGCAGTTGATATCAAAGCGTGTGCCGACTTGTGAATTCGTAAAATCTAGTAAAACAACAAGAGTCGCAATGGACTATATATTAATACAGGGAATTAAGCTCAAATCGAAATCTCAAAATCTGATAAAATTTCCAACATGAGTCACAATAAACGATTGACACGGAGAAGCTCAAACCGAAATCTCGTACAGTAATACATCGAAATCATTTAAACAAATAATAATATTAATAGGCCTATATATATATATATCAATATCGTTTACAAAAGTCCTTTACACTTGAACTTAAAAAAAAAGCTTTAATTCTAAAAAACTTTGCATAATGTGTCGATTAATATTGCATACACTACAACAAAATTAGGTTATAGAAATATTTTTTTGTAATATTTTTTTACAAGTATCACATTTAAATTTTATCTATATTCAAAATTAGATTATAACGACACATTTTTGGAACACATTACAGTAATGTATCGCTATACATCCTAGTGACTGCACATGTAGCGCCACTAATAACAAGTGTCGGTATTTTTTTCAGCAATATTTTTTTTTTTTAATTTTTAGGGACACTTACAAATGCCGCTATAATATAGTTTTGTTGTAGTGATACAGTATAAATTTTATTTTACATTTTTTGTCACATTCTCAAAAACTCTCTATCTATTATGTTCTTGGAGAATGTGTCAAAGTATAGGATTAAAATTAATAGCAAATAAAATGTAGAAGGATACTTGACATTCACTACAACAAAATTAGGTTAGAGGGACATATGTTTGTGACACTTTTGTATAAGTGTCCTATATATATTCCATCTATATCCAAAATTAGATTATAGGGATACATTTTTGGGACACATTATAAAAATGTATCGCTATACACCCTAGCGACGGCACATATAGCAACACTTACAATAAGTGTCGGTATTTTTGTCAGTAATATTTTTTTTAGATTTTAGAAACACTTAAAAATGTCGCTATAGCCTAATTTTGTTGTAGTGATTGTGTTAAGTTTAGATTTCCAAAAAAGAAAAAATTGCAAGAGGATAATTAATTAAGACATTATAAAGTGTGTGATTCAACCTTTTTTTAAAAAAGGACAGCAATTCCCAAATGACCTTAAATTGTTGTTTAGTTCTTTTATTTAGAAGTTTATTTGAGCTTACGAGGTAAGGGATAAGATTTTGAATTTTTCTATGCTCAACGTGCATCATAATTGTCAAGCACAAGAGATTCCTTATTTATTGCATTCGTAAAATTCTATTCTAAATAATACTCGTAAATTGTTATAATGTCTACATAAGTAAAACATACAGTAAAGCGAAAGCAACCCCTCGCAAAGCTCAAACCTGAATACGTTTTACACGTGTGTAGTGTCAACATCGATAAAAAAGCGCGCTCTCGTGAAAGCAATTCAAGGTTGTTTTCGCAAGTCGCAATTTCGCGAAGGCCTTTGAAGCATGTACATGTTCCAAAACCCTCGCCCATAGCATAGGCTGATTTCACTTTACTAGCACGTGTGCCGCGTTAGAATTTTTCGTTTCGATCTATACAATTCAGTATTTCATAAAATATAAGCAATTTAAATATTATTAAAAATGAGCACATGACAATAATATTCGTTATTAAAAAGATGTAAAAGTATGAAAATATTTCAACATCTTCGTATTATAACTAGTTATGCTTTAGTAATCTTTGATTAAAGTGAAAGCGCTTTTGCAAGAATTCAAACTATAATTTTAACTACAAATTGTTAGGGCAATCCATAACAACCAAAAAGGAGAGGCCTAAAGTGTCATATTAATTTAGAGCAAGGAGATAACTACTTAGAATTGAGGTACACCACGTCCATAGTATTTTGATAATTTTTTGATTTTATTATAAAACTTTAAGCTATTTTATATCAAAATCGATGACTTCTTTTATTTCAAATCATACTTCAAATTTTCTATGATTTGATAATGAATAAAAATAATTTATGATGATCAATCATTAGTTTAAGATCTATTTAAACAAATTCATTTTAGTATATATATATATATATATATATATATATATATATATATATATATATATATATATATATATATATATATATATAGAGAGAGAGAGAGAGAGAGAGAGAGAAAGAGTAGGACTTATATATTTTCAAAAGTACAAACAAAAATATACTGGTGAATTTTTTAACATTATATTTGTATTGAGATTTGTGCTACTTACTTTTTATTTCTCTCTTTAGTTGACTTTACAATAGCACAGATTGAGCATATATTTTTGAAAGTATATCAGCTTTACTCTCTCTCTTTCTCTCTCTATATATATATCTAGAGAGAGAGATCTAGAGAGAGAGAGTACGGCTACTATACTTTTATAAGTACGATCGATTTCGTACTCATAAGTTGTTTTCGATGATAGAGTTTTCGAATTGATAATCCATACCGTTAAACATGATTTAGAGCATTTGAAATTTTTAAAAACTAAATTTCATAATTTCTCATCATCATTTACCCTACGATCAAAATATCTCAAAATTGATATTTTTTAACGGCCGATATAGGATACTCACTAGTTTAACGGTGTAAAATAATCGAAATAAGTTAAAATTTTTATAGAAAATTCTATTCACTATTTAGATAGAGATATATAACTCTGATCTTAAATTGAAGAATCCGATCCTCTATTTTTACGAAGTCGTTCGATTTTGACCGTTCATTTTATGCTCACTTGATGTGGACTTCATTATAATTTTGAAAAATTACAAAATTTAGTTTCTAGAAGTTTAAAGTGCTCTCGATCAAATTTAACGATATGAATCGTCGATTTTCAAGCTCCATTATCAAAAATAACTTATGAATATGAAGGGGTCTATACTCATAATTAAGAGTATAGTAGCTTTACTCTCTCTCCCCCCCCCCCCCCCCCCCCCCCCCCTCACTCTCTCTATATATATATATAGGGCAATGCTATCCCAAAATGGGGTGTATGATGCACACCCCATCCATCCAAGGGTGGAGTTTTCTCCACTGGCCACTTCGATGTGACCAGTGGAATTCACCCCACCCTATGATGGGTGGGGTGTAAGATGTACACCCCTAAAGGGGTGTACACTTATATATACCCATATATATATATATATATATATATATATATATAGAGAGAGAGAGAGAGAGAGAGAGAGAGAGAGAGAGAGAGAGTTAGGATGATATATTTTTATAAGCACGAAACTCTCCGTACTATAAGTTATTTTTTATATTGGGATTTCCGAATCGACGACCGGTTCCGTCAAACTTGATTTAGAATATTTGAAATATTTAGAAAATAAATTTTGTAATTTTTTGATATCATTTGCCTAGTAAATGAAGGGACTCAAAATCAACAATTTTAATAGTTTTGGTGAGCTGTTTGCAGGTTTAAAAGTGTATAAATATTCAAATCATGTAAAATTTTCATAAAATTTTTTTTATACTATACAAAACAAAATTAATATATTTACTCTAAAATTTTAATGTCATATATCATATTTTATGAGATTTTTATTTTCAGACGTTATTTTTGAACTTTTTATATGATATCAAAAAATTGTAAAATTTATTCTTTAGATATTTTAAATACTCTAAATCAAGTCTAATAAAATTAATCGTAAATTCAGAAATCGCAATATCAAATATGACTTATAAATACAGATAGCTCTATGTAGCTCCGTGCTTACGAAAGCATACCACCGGCATTAGTACATACTAACTGTCAAACAACTTATTTGAAAGAGCAACGCTACATATACACTTCCAAAGGGGGTGTACATCTTACACCCACCCATCTAAGGGTGGGAGGGTCACTTCATAAATTGTGAAGTGACCCCTCACCACACCCCACCCATTGGATGGGTGGGGTGTGCGATGTACACCCCCAAATGGGGTGTACAAGTAGCATTTTCCTATTTGAAATACAAGTCAGCCAATAAGAAATATTACAAAATCTTCCGCTCTTAGAGATGTCCTCAGCGTCAAGAAATATGTACTAGGGTGTATGTGCGACTCGCTCAGATCATAAGTTCGAACAAATATAACAATATTTTTTTAGGAATCAAGAGCACTGGATTAATTATTTCACAAATCAAACAATATTGGTTAAGACGTACTACAACAAAATTATGTTATAGTGATATTTTTAAGTATTTTTAAAATCTAAAAAAAGTCTCGCTGACAAAAATATTGATCCTTATTATTAGTGTTGCTATATGTGCTGTCGCTAGGATGTATAGTGATATATTTTTGTAATATGTCCCAAAAATATATCCCTACAATCTAATTTTGTATATAGATAGAATATAAATAAGACATTTATACAAAAATGTCACAAATTTGTGTCGATATAATCTAATTTTATTGTAGTGACGAGACTTAGTAAAATTTTAGTGAAGTACATTTAGCAGAGTCATCGTGCATGGGGATGTATTTCCTGCCTCAACCTTATAATATCAACTTGAATTTTAAAGCCCTGGATATATACAAATTACGAGTCATAATGAACGACTGATACAGAGAATCTCAAACCGAGCCGTTTAAAAAAAATTATAATATTAATAGACCTAATATATATACTTAGAGCAATGCTATATATATATTTTAAAAATAGTGTACATTTTATATTTTATCTATCTAAGAACGGAATATTTTTTGAACATCACTTCACAATTTGTAAAGTGATCTTTCACCACATCCCACCCTTTAGATTGATAAAATGTAAAATCTACACTCTAAAAAAAAAAAAGTACAAATATAATTTTTCATATACTAACTATTGAAAACTTATATCTAACTGAAATTTAGTCAATTTTAATTTTTATCAATATCATCACCATTTGAAAGTCCAAAAATGAAAAAGAGTGGAGACGTGGTGGTACGACAGGCGTGGCTTGGATGGTGACTGTAACGAAACCACGACAGGCCAAATTGACCAAATCCATTTTCAATTAATCTTTGTCGATCTTCTGGTGATTGGCCACATAATACGACTCATATGACAATGATGTAACGTTTAAGTATTAATTCTTAACTTTTGTCGCATCTTCCTTGCATTTTCCTTGCATTAAGTAACTGATAACTAACGCTTATGTTTTTTTTAAAAATAATAATTTTATTAAAAGTAAAATACAACTATTAATAATGCATTTTGGGATTAAAGCTGGATTATTCGGAGAAATAAATTGGTTGTTTGCTTCTTGGGTTGTTTCTCGCGATGGATCATTTTTTTCATATCAGCTTAACAATAGCTATTTGAACTTTATTATAAAACAAAATTTTATGATTTTATATATAATATTAAAATAATATTGTCGAAATATGAGTTTCTATTGGATGTTTCTAAAGGCACATAAATAATATATATATATATATATATATATATATATATATATATATATATATATATATATATGAAATAATTGTCTGTGTAATCCTGAAATTTGAAGAAATATCTGATTTACCCATTTTATTTTTTTCTTTCCAATATACCCTTCATACGTTCCACCGTTATTAAAAATATTCCTACCGTTTCTCTTTGTTAAGTTGACTAGAGTTAAACTAGAGTTAAATAATAATCGGAATTGAAAACTATCAGATATACCCATTTTGTCCGGGTTTAGAGTTTAGGGTTTTAAGGTTTAAGGTTTTAGGGTTTAGGGTTTAGAATTTTTTAGGGTTCTAGGGTTTAGGGTTTTAGGGTTTAGGATTTAGGGTTTTTTTAGGGTTTTAGGGTTTAGGGTTTTAGGGTTTAGGGTTTAGGGTTTTAGGGTTTAGGGTTTAGGGTATATTTGAAAGGGCAAAATATTAATTACACACAGATAACGGTAGTTCCAAACGGTACACTAACAAAGTTTAACTTCAGGGATGTTTTGGAAAGAAGTTGGAACGTAAGAATGGTAGTTTTAATATTAGCCTTCTAAGAGAGGTAAATCTGAAAACAGAAAAATTTTTAGGAGTATATAGAAAATTTCTCATATATATATATATATATGTATATAGTAGAGCTTATATATTTTTAAAAGTATAAGATAATTCATATTTGTAAATTTATTATCATTGAATTTTATTTGGAATTTATGCTTTTTACTTTATCTTTCTCTTTTTTAGTTGATTTTACAAAAACACTAATCCCAATACAAATTCAATGGTAAAAAATTTTAAGCATGAATTGTCTTGTGTTTTTAAAAATATATAAATTTGACTCTCTCTCTCTTTCTCTCTATATATATATATATAGAGAGAGAGAGAGAGAAAGAGAGAGTAGAGCTTATATGCTTTTAAAAGCATAAGCATATTCATGTTTGTAAATTTTTTACTATTAGATTTATATTGAGATTTGTATTTTTCACTGTATTTTTCTCTCTCTTTAGTTGAATTTATAAAAATACAAATTTCAATACAAATTTCAATACAAATTCAATGATAAAAAATTCACAAACATAAATTTCTCAGTTTTAAAAGTATTTTAACTTTTAAAAGTATTTTAACTTTATTCATATTATATTATACTACAATAAAACTATGCTATAGCGACACTTTTAAGTGTTGCTAAATACTAAAAAAAATACTGCTAGAAAAAATATCGATATTTGTCATTAGTGTCGCTATATGTTCAGTCGTTAGGGTGTATAACGACACATTACTAAAATGTGTCCCAAAAATATATCCCTATAATCTATTTTTGGATATAGATAGACTATAAATTGGACGCTTATAAAAAATGTCGCAAACATGTGTTTCTATAATCTAATTTTATTGTAATGTTAATTTATGTGAAACTTTGCTGACCGCGAAACCCAAACTCACTATACACTCTCTTCAGCTATTTTGTAGTTTATATGCTGTAGAATATAATTAATAAACACATGTAGTAATTGTTTATATTTAAAATTTTAAATGGTTAAATAATATAATATTTTTTATATTTTTATTTTTTTTATTAATTTTATTTTATGTATGTGCTCCGAACTTTTTAATTAGATTTAAAATGTACATTTGAATTAAATGAAAAAAAAAATTAATGAGATTATAAGCTACTAAATTTTTAAGCAACTATTTTTGTCTCAAAAAACTCAAAACTGATAAAATTAATATTTTTTGAAAACAACAATCCTTAAGTCCTTTTTTTTTTTTTTTTTTTTTTCTCTCTCTGTTTCAAAATGCACGCTTTTTTTTTTTCATTTTCTTATAATAATAATAATAATAATAATAATAATAATAATAACAATTTTTTGACGGAGGGTCAGAGTTTAAACACTTGGCCCAACTTGGTCCCTACATGGATTTAATTAAGAAAAAAAATCATTTAAACCATGGCATATTAATGATAATTAGAAAGGTGGTGACATAATTTCCTTTTAGAGCAATGCTACATGTACACCCCGAAGGGGTGTATATCATACACCTCCACCATTTTAATGATGGTGATATTTTTTACGGGTCACATCGATTGACCCATCATCACACCCCACCCATTGGATGGGTGGGGTGTGTGATATACACCCCGTTTTGGATGTACAAGTATCATTTTCCTTCCTTTTTTTAGCTAGGAACAAATAAAAGAACATCATAGTTGACCTTTTAAGTACGAAATCGCCACATAAGTCACGGCATATAATTGTTAGCGAGAGACAAATTAAATTAAGAACACTTAGATCGATCAACAATTAAAAGTAGTTGGGTTTAATTAATTAGTAACTAACTGCATTATTGTTTATCAGATGAGGGGACACAAATATATTATTTATTTAAGTTTCTCGTGATAATTGCACTAGACATGCCAATAAATGTGATGTTGTTACGTAGCCCTATTCATCTCTCGATAGGACTCGGACTGTAATTTCTAATCAATTTAACTCGATTCCTAGATGATTAGATTTGAGTTTGAGTCATTATATCTTGATGCAAATAATTAGAGTTTATTTTTTAAGGCTACATTTGGTTCGGGTATAAGTAAAAATTCGTTATTTCGGAGATAGGTATAAGTTTAAGTACAAATAAGAATTATAGTAATTTTGTGTTTGGTTGAGTATAAAAGTTGTACCGGGATAAGAAAAATTATGTTTGGTAAGTTAAAAAAGAATAAGAATAATAGAGGGGATTAAAATTTATAAAATAATATAAAAAAATTTAAAATTTTATAAATTTAAATATCTTATAATTTAAAAAATTTTAATTAAAAAAAATAATAATAAGCAACATGTGGAACAGCTGTTCTATCCTTATGACGGAATAACCTGTAGCTGTTTCCCCACACTTAAATACTGTTTGGGTATAAAGGGGAGATAACCCCCTTATCACCCCTAATACCGGTTGCCAAACGGAGCTTAAAAATTTATTATAATTTATGAATAAAATAATTAATTATAATTTGTACAAAAAAAATATTTAAAAAATTAATATACTACTGTAGTTAATAATTGTAAAATTTGGCGAATGAGCAAAGAACAATATTTCTTATAATTATTATTACAAAATTTATTTATAGTTAAAAATATTAATTATTTTTATTAAAAAGTTAAACGGTTTGAATTGCTCTACACCGATAAATAAGCAAATGGATTATATAAACGGTCAAAAACGGTCAATTTTAAAATCCTTTCATTACCATATAAATAATATTTAAAATTTATAAAATTTAGTTTTTAAATATTTTAAATACTCTAGATCAATTTTTCCACTTCCGATCATCGATCGATTCGGAATCTCTATCATCAAAAATAACTTGATAGAATAAATATCTATATCCTCCTAAAAGTACAGTAGCTGAATTACATATATACATACATATATACAAACATACATATATAAAGTCCGCCTACTATAGCCTTATGAGTACGATCGATTTCGTACTCATAAGTTATTTTCGATGTTGAGTTTCTGAATTAACGATACATACCGGTAAACATGATTTAGAATATTTAAAATTTTTAGAATCTAAATTTTATGATTTTTCGACATCATTTACCTTACAACCAAAATATCTTAAAATTGATAAATTTTAATGGTCTGTATAAGTGCTTGCTAGTTTAATGGTGTAAAACCAAAAGATCTTAAAATGGATAATTCTAAACGGCCTGTATAAGATGCTTGCTAGTTTAATGGTGCAAAAGAATCAGAATAGGATGAATTTTTGATAGAAAATTATATTCACTATCTACATAAAAATCTATAACTCCAATCTTAAATTGAAGAATTTGATTCTCTATTTTAAAATACCATTCAATTTTGACTATTTATTTTATACTCACCTGATGAATCTTATTATAATTTTGAAAAATTATAAAATTTAGTTTCTCTAAAAATTTAAAATATTATAGATCATATTTAACAATATGGATCATCGAAAATAACTTATAAGTACGAAGAGATTTAAATTCATAAAAGTATAGTACACATACTCTCTCTCTCTCTCTCTCTCTCTCTATATATATATATATATATATATATATATAAAGTTATGCTGGAATACTATCGGTAGCAAATGAGTTCGTTGCTACCAATTTGTTTTTTATGATGAAGTTTTCAAATCAACGATCGGCACTGTTGAATATGATTTATATAATTTGAAGTATTTAGAAACCAAATTTCAAATCTTTTCGACATCATTAACCTAATGATCAAAGGATTGCAAAATGTATAATTTTAATGGTCGATATAAGGCGTTTTCTCGATGTAAAGAAATCTAAATTGAATTTTGATTAGAAAATTATTTACACTATTTAAAACAAAATTTATACTTTTGATTTTGATTACAATGCTTCTATCATAACTTTTTAAAGGATATTAATTTTCAGTCGTTCATTTTTATGTCTGCTTGATGGACAAGACAATAATATCAGAAAAATATAAAATTTGATTTTTAAATAATTTAAATCATATTTCACGATATCGATCGTCGATTTAAAAATTGCATTATTGAAATCAAATTGGTAGCAACGAAGTTCGTTTACTACTGTTCAAGTTCAACTCTCTCTCTCTCTCTCTCTCTCTCTCTCTCTCTCTCTCTCTCTCTCTCTCTATATATATATATATATATATATATATATATATATATTGTTGGGGTTGAAAATAATGGTCTGAGATCGACCTCTTGGGGTGACCCTCCAAGTGTGATGCGCCGCGTGTCAAAAGGATCAAGCGATCGGGCCGAGAAGGGATCCACTTGGACGGGTTCTTCTCAATCAAACTCTCGCGACCGTCCGACCTTGATCAGCCAAATCGGGATATGGATATATAGAGAGTTCGGCCTAGAGTAGCCGAACCGGAATGTAGAGGCACAGAGGTGAAAAAATTACCGGCTAATTAAGGAACCGATTGTGGGATTTGTATTGAGTGGAGTGGGGTTACAAGAGCAACAAGGAACCGATTACAAGTTAATCTACTTCTAAAAAGTGCGGTAAAAGTTATCTAGGAAAGCAGTAAATGTATGTATGAAAGGTATTGAAAAACCAGGGGTGGTCCTGACTCTCAACGTTGCAGAACCCCTTTTTTTTCTCGATGATTCGGATATTTATACCCCCGAACCATATGTATATTCGCCGATTTTGAATAATCGACATGATTTGGGAAGAGTTATCGTAAATCTCTCAACCATTTCTTTTTTAGTCGAACTTTCTCAAATAGTGGTTGTTTTTTGTCCAAATTTATTCGCTTATTGTTGCGTTGGAGCGTGATTCTTGACGCTTTCCAATGTCGGATGCCGTTTGCCATTCCGGAGTCTGTTACGAGATTTGTGCCCCGAATCTCGTACTCTTTCTTTCAAAGCCTTTCCTTCTTCGACTCGAGCAGCCGAAACTTGACTCTGATCCCGCCTTCTTCGCCGCTCGACTGTGGTGGTCTGGTACTTATCTTCAGTCGAAGTCGATCCCGTATGAAGCGATCCTTTATAAGGTGATCGCCTTCTGGCTTTGGCCGCTTCTCCTGTTGGCTGATTCAAATGGCGCACGCGTTGCGTGTTGGACGCGATTGGGACTGATCCTAATCGGGATGCGAGTTTCTCTTTGTTGACTTCTTCTTCTGTCGACTGTCGTCTTTAACTGATGGTAGACGCCACGTGTCGCTATATATATATATATATATAGCGACACGTGGCGTCTACCATATATATATATATATATATATATATATATATATATATATATATATATATATATATATATATATATATATATATATATATATATATAACTAGGCTATTAGACTGTTAATAGTACCAAGTCATCGGTGCTATTATGTTTTTGATCCTTAGATGAAGGTATATGTGGTTAAAATGATAGTAGGTCCTAAGATTTAATATAATATTTTGACTAATCTAATTATTTTATTACCAAATTATCTAACTATTAAATAATTCACTGATTAATTTATTAAATTATTTGTTGTTAATTAAATTATTAATTAGCAATACTCATTATTTATTATTTCATTAATTAATCTATAGAATTATCTAGCAATAATTAATTAAATAAGCTAAACTATTATTTAATTAATATTTTTATGTTAATTAATTAGATAAAATTTTATTATTTTAAAATGGGTATATATAAGTATACACCCCTTTAGGGGTGTATATCTTACACCCCACCCCATTTTAGAATGGGATAAATTTTACTCGTCACTCGATGTGACGAGTAAAATAATACTCATCTCAGGATTACTCGTAGTCTTCTCCAGTTGTTGTATTAATTGTTGCCCCACTGCATATATGTTTGAACCTCGACTCATTTATCAAGTCGCTGTTGGCTTCATGGCGGTTCTATAACCCAAGATTCCATTAGATCGAGTCACATTCAAAATAATTAAAAACTGAATTGAGTGAAGTCATATTCAAAATAACGATAGTTTAGCTGAATCGAATACAATCAAAATTCATAAACGTTATGTCTATAGACTTCGAATTAACTTAATGTATATTTCTAATCGTTTGATTTTTTAAAATTAATAATTAGCATCAATAATTCGACAATTCTAATTTTATTATTATTATTATTATTTTAGAAAAATAAATCAAAATAATTGTGTTTGACAATGCTAAATTGAGAAAATTTAACCGAAATTGTTCTAAAAGAGTCTACTAATTATTTTCAGAATTATACATAAGCAAGATTTAGAATTAAATAATATAAAATAAACTCATCATAAAAATTTAAACTGTCAAATAATAATATTTTATATTTAAATGTTCAACACAAAAAATATAAGCAAATTGTTCGTTCATTTTTTTGTACCATTTTTTTTATTTATCTCTTGCTTTTGCTTATTCATGTGATGCCCATTTCTGTTTTTTGCTGAAGTCCGAATATTCTTTCTAAGTCGAAAGATTTATCCTTATTTGTTCTATAAAAAAATATATATTTAATATTTTTTTTTTATTGTAAAAATATTTTTGGTATAAATTATAAGAAATTTACAGAATATTGACGGAATTCTGACAGGAAGGGACCAAATGTATCAACTTAAATTTTTAAATTAATAAAATATAAATTTTTGAAATTCAGAAATAAATAAATAAATAAATATTTACAGAAAATTTTTACATAATTTAGCTTTATTCTATTTTAGATCCAATCACATCAAACAGCTTTTTTTTGTCCTAATTTTGCCTTGAGAAATTTAGCTTCTTTTTTTTTTTTGAGATAAAACTTTAGCTCTCTTTGAAAAACTTCTGCTTTACTGTCACGTCTTAATTTTGTCTCTATTTAAAATTTAATAATTATTTTTTACTTTAAAATTATTAAAAAAATATTAAAACTCTAGAGAATAGGACTACAATCATTGGATGGAGAAAAAACTAAGCGAATGGGAAGGTTTTCAATATAACTTTGTTGGGAAGCTTCCCACTGAATTTTTTTTTTTTTTTTTTTTTTTTTTTTTTTGGGGATATTGATTTTGTTTTGTTTTGTAAAACAACAAAAGGGACAATAAGTTGAAAATTATTTATTCCACAAATCGAACAACATTGGTTGAGAGGGGACTCGATAAAATTTAGTGAAACACATTTAGCACCGTGTATCAGGATTTATATTCTGCCTCAACGTTATAATATCGATCTGAATTTTGAAGCGTTGGATATAGATTACGATTCAGAATGGACGGCTGGGCTGATATAGAAAAGCCCAAACCGAAATAATCGCGTGCAGCAGAACTATTTTAAAAAATAATAATATTAATAGTCCTATATATATATATATATATATATATATATGAGCAATGCTACATGTACACCCCGAAAGGGGTGTACATCATACACCCCACCCATCTAATGGGTAGGGTGCTTTTAAGGGTTACTTGAAGTGACCCTTACCACACACCCACCCATTGGATGGGTGGGGATGTATGATGTACACCCCGAAAGGGGAGTACACATAGCATTTTCCTATATATATATATATATATATATATATACTTACTATGGAAAACTTAGATCTAATTAAAATTTATTCAATTTTAATTTTTATCAATTAAATTTATATACTTATTAGGGCCCGTTTGGCTTGGGTATAAATTTTTTTATATCTGGGATAGTTTGTTATTCCGGGATAATCAAATATAAAAGTTAAATTGCGATTTGTTCAAAAGTTGGTATTCTCTGGAATAAAAAAATTTATGTTTGGTTAAAATTATAGGATAGAGGAGAATAGTAAAAAGAGATTATAGATTTTTTATCAAAATACCAATTTTACCCTTACCTTATATATATAAAAATTAATTTTAATTATTATAAATTAATTAAAATCACAATTTAATTGTTAATAAATTATATCTTATCTAAATCAAATAATTTTTTATATTTTATAGTATATTTTAGTAAATAATAATTAGTAAACATAATTAGTAAATAAAATATAAAATAATTTTTTATATTTAATAGCATTATTATTAAATAAAATTAGAAAACATAATTAGTAAATAGTATATTTTAATAAATATAGTCTCAGATAGGAAGCTGAGCTAAAGCAAAAAAAAAAAAAAAAAAAAAAAAAAAAAAAAAAAAAATATTATTGTCCCTAGGTGTAAACCTTATTCCGTGGAATAGAAATTAACGAATTATTCTTGAATAACCCGTTAAGCTGAGAATATTTTAAACTTTTATCCCTATATTTTTTTTCCTTTTGTTTGGCAAGAATTGAAGGATAAAAAGATTATTCCCTTTTATCTCCAACCAATTAGTGTTACATCATTACTCAATTTTGATGGTCACTGTAATGAAACAACGACAGGCCCAAGTGGCCAAATTCATTTTCAATCTTTGTCGATCTTTTGATGATTGGCCACATATATATATATATATATATATATATATATATATATATATATATATATATATATATATATATATACACCAATGATAAAATAATGGTGTAACACTAAGTATTAATTTTTAACTTTTGTGGCACCTTCGCTGCATCAAGTAAATGATAAGGTATGCTTAATTTTTTTAGACTCCACTTGATTGGGGTATAAAAGAGAACTAATAAATTAGGAATAAGTATAATTTTCGTAACAAGTTGAAATTATTATAAATTTATATTTAGTTGGATATTAGATTAGTATCAGATATAAAAAAAAATAGTGCTTAGTAGGAAAATGAAGAATAAAATGAATAGAGAGTAGTATTTTGTGTAAAATAATTAATATATCATTGCTATTAGTTTTGTTTTAAAAATGTTAATAAAATTCTATATTTAATCTTTTTAAATATAATAAATATTATATACATTATTTAATAAATTTGATGATATGTAAATTTATATTAAATTTTTAATAATGTAAAAAAATATTTATATTGTCAAAAAAATTAAAATGCTTATATTTTGAGAAGGAAAATTTTTTAAAATTTAATACCAATGTAAATAAGAAATGCCTATAAAAATGTTGATTATTTTTACAAAAATCAGCTAATCAACATAATTGAAAATTTAATACTTTCACAAAAACCAATTAAAAAAGCTAGCACACAATAACGTTAATCAAATATTTGCTTGTAATTAGCATTAAATATAAGTCGATATTTATACATTACTTAAATATACATATTATAAAATTATTCAAGTATGTCAATTAAATTGATCATTAAACAATAACGATCTCACAAATGTACTACGGTAGAATTGAATTATCACGTCACACTAATAATTAAAATTACAGCCATACATAGAAAATAATTATTTTTAATTAACAGTTCGATTAACATAATATATAAACAAAAGAAACTATTTAACAACTTATCCAAGTGTATTGATATGTATACAACATAATATAACCACATTAATTGGAACGTTAAAAACTAATCAGCATATTCAAGAATTAATCCAACTTCTATTATTCCACAACTGCTCAGCAATACTAGTTCGAAGGTCGTCCCCCCGCCGTGAATCTGATGTACCGGGAAAAGTAGTTGTGTCTTCTTTTTCATTCTTTGTAGGCTGTGGGTCTAGCGTTTCGTTAAAATATCTATCATTTTTCTATTACCATCGAATAAAATTATGAATTACACAGCATGCCATTACAATTAGACACTGCACTTTATAGGGAAACGGTGTAGCAATATTTAAAATCTTGAATCGCTTCTTCAATATCCAAAGAGTCTTTTCCACCACATTTCTTAATTGCGCGTGCTGATAATTGTACAAGTCTCGCGGACTCCGATGTATGCGACCACGTGTGTTACTATCAAATTGACTCAGATGATAACTCCCGCCTTTATACGGGGCAAGAAATCTATCTGTATTCGTGCAGCCGAAATCGACCAAGTAATATTTTCCTGTAGATATAACAGAAATGTAGACAACATTTGAAAATATATATTTTAACCGATAATAAAGAACAAAATGTAATAAAATTTATTTTTAATAATACCATCAGGTACTTTAAAATCTCCGCTTTCACACGCCTATCTGAGTACCCGCATATCAGCGGCAGATCCTTCCCAACCGATGCATACAACGAAGAAGTTGTGCTCAAGGGATAGAGCAGCCATCATATTTTGCAATGTAAACTCTTTGCGACACCAAAATTGTGGTTGTTTGCTCTTTTCTACAATCACAGGGATATGCGTTCCATCCACCGCCCCAATTGCATTCTACATGTGTAAATGCAACAAAAAACTACATTAGTAATTTATCAATGGTAAAGTCCAAATTCACCTCAGAAAAGTTTTTGTCCCTTACCTTGAAATGATGCAAATTTGAATTTTTTCTAATTCTTGGATGCACTCCATAATTACTTGGCGGTATAGTTAAGTATTCATCTTTTAACATAATAATACCGCGGAGTACATTGTTAAAATGTCAACTAATTATTTTCACCGAATGCTGAAAAGTTTCTGCGATCATCCTATTTGTAATACCGTGTACTATACAAAATCGAAAAATTGCCAACTGTTCATCAGCAGTCATATTCCTTGTGCTATTTAAAAGCCCATTTCCGACAAGCTCATCGCGGAGAGCAATGAATGTCATTGTCGTCATTCTAAAATGATTGTACCCCTGGTCTGGATGACCACTCAAAATATCACAAATAAATTGATACCCAGTAAAAAGATGAGTACGACATGATTGTCTGCTTATTGTACTAACCGAATTTATGTATCCTTATTCATTGAGCATGACAAAGACTTGCACCCAATAGTCATCATCATCATCATCATCATCTAATATAGTCAACAAATTTGTAACAAAAGCCGAAGAAAATACAGTTCGATAAATTGAAGCATCCAGCAATGAAATTGTAGCAATTTAGCCATGTTTGATAGTAACTAGACATGGTATAACTTGTATAGATATGTACGACAAACATTCACTCGGTATTATAATTCAATCATCAAAGTGCACAGCTTTCATAAATTACAAAGGAGGTTCACAACATATTCCAAGTCATTTACAAACATTCAAATAATAGCTGGTTTAAGATTAAGAAAGTGTGATACTAAATATTACAAAGTCTGGTTTAAGCTAATCAAAGTGCGATATTAAATATTACAACGTCAGGTTTTAGCTAATCAAAGTGTGATACTAAATATTACAAAGTCTGGTTTAAGCTAATGAAATTACACATATACTAATCTTATCGGTTACTAAAACAACATACAAAAAAAAGAACTAAACTGAAATATAGAAATGCCCACATATGAGTACTTCACTACATGCCCGAAAAAATTGCCTAAACATTAGATTTTCTTTAGCAATCGCCATTCAACCCACATTAGTGCAAGTTCGTCATTCATTGTCATAAAAAGTTGTCGGTTTTTGTCTTCTTTCAAAACATCACCGGCAGCCAAAACCTTTTCATTGGTGAGCCCGAGCAGATAATAGATTCGGGTCATACAATCCTCGATACTCGAAATATTTGGTCGATCCTGTAACTCCTGATGATACATATGTCGTACTAGATCTAACTTATCTTTTCCAATCTGAACCATCTCTGCCACGGCATCACTGGTGCCTTCTGTTTTCTTTCTTATCCACCGTATGATGAAGGGTTTCTTCGTTGGGTAGTGTCGGGTTGTAGGGAATGAAGCCTTTTCCCAACAGAACTGTTCCCAGACCCATTTGTATTCTTGTTTGTAGGGTGAGGACTAGGCGACCTTGACGTGTGTGTACTTCTCGTAAAATCATTCATAGGTGGCCCAAATGATCCTGCTTCAAATGGAGTGGGTAAGAAATATAATGTTGACATTCTTGGGGCTAATATAGTATCTTCCTCACCAGGGGAAGATGAGGAGGTGCTAACTATGGTTGTGGTGGACGGCAACATAGAAGAAAAGTCATATCTACCGGTGGTCATAGTCTTCTCCGTAAGGAACTCAAGATCCTTATAAGGAGGAAATGACTTATCCCTACATTTGCCATAAGCAGGATTCTCCTGAACATAGGTTAGTTGTATCAGATTAGTAATAAAGAATGTATGCGATAATAATAGGTTGAAAGCAAAATGAATTAAAGTTACCGCGATCACCGCCTCCCAATCAGCACTATCGCCAGCCGTGGGAATGTTGAGGACATAGTCCCATCCCCACCTACTCTTGTTTACCAAGTAGTGGCACAACGTAAATGTTCGCTTGAGAACTTTCAGACGATTCTTTACTTGATCCTTGGTTAGATTGATATTATTTCTACTATTTAACTCGCTAACAATCCTAACCCACGCAAGGTTAGTGAAGGACCCATTTACGTTGTTGCCTAAGATATGTTCTTCAGTCAGCAACGATAGGAGACAAACATCCAATGTGTCGGTCCAATTCTGTGTGCACATCCACACTTGGGCGCGAGATCTACTACCACCTTTATTTGAAACTATATTGCCTTGGGGGTTCTCCAAGTTTGCTCGATTGGTGTGAGCGATCTTAGATACTTTCTTAAAAGGGTGCATCTATAGATAATGTACGTACTAATTTATATATTTGTCATGTTGATCTACAAATTCAGGTATGCTCAATAAATATGGAATTGCATAGCATAATTAGCATAAATAAAATCAACAAATGTATAGTAAGTAGTATGACAAACACGAGAAGCAAAATAAATATAGAATTGCAAAACATAATTGGCATAAATAATTTTTGTTTGTGGCATACGAAAGATTTAATTTTTACAAATTATTCTTGTTTGCACATAATTGGAATAGTAGTTTGTTATGTATACTGACTCAAGTGGTTTCCAACAAGTATGGGAATGCAGTGGATTGTAAATCCATGCCATTCATCAAACGCTTGTGTCAATCGTCATCATCCCCTAAATTTGTAAGAATCATCTTTCTTCACAGATCAAACATGCATATGTACCCGCCAACAAATTTATTTAATGTAAGTACAGAGCATAGTCATGGATGATGAAAGGCAAATGGCAACACAGGTTTAAGCATGCCATATGTGATATTGTATCGAACAAATTCATGTGAAAGGCAATCGAAATTATGATAGGCAGCCAAACCTTACTATCGGAATTACCTAGATGCAATACCCAACGATATCGGCACGATGTGCAGTGTCCGGAGCGTATCGAAAGTGTCGTTTACTCACAGTTTGCAACACCAAGAACGGAGCAAGCAAGACAAGTTGGCCCAACAGGAACAGAGCCAGACAAGTAGAAACTCAGCAGCCGCAACAGTAAACAAGAGGGAAGCAACAGGAGGCAAGCAACACTACAATACAGTACAGAGGTGCAAGCCGCAACAGGAGACAAGCAATAAAGCACGTCGGAACAGGAGGGTGAGAGAGGGAAGCCGTGACCACGCAAGTACACAGGAGCAAGCCGCAACAGGAGGCAAGCAACGAGGCACGCCGAAATAGGAAGGTGAGAGAGGGAAGCCGCCTCAACGCAAGTACACAGGAGCAAGCCGCAACAGTAGGCAAGCAACAAGGCACGCCGGAACATGAAGGTGGGAGAGGGAAGTCGCGTCCACGCAAGTACACAGGAGCAAGCTGCAACATGAGGCAAGCAACAAAGGAGCAAGATCTACACAACCGCAGGCTGGAACACAGATCGGGCCAAGATCTACAGCACCACAAGGCCAGAACACCCCGCAAACACAAATCAGGCCAAGATGTACAGAACCGCAGGTCGGAACAGGAAGCAAGCAACACGACTGTGGGAAACGAACCTCGGGGCAAGAGGGAAGCCGGGGGTAAAACCCACTTCTCCGAAGATCTACAAATCTACATATCTTCGGGGCAAGATGACTTTGATACAAGATGACACTATCTCGAGGAAGGCAGCAGGGATGCAAGCGATGGATCTACCAGCACTTGGGGCCAAGAGGGAGCGTAGGTTCGGAAAAGGACAACAGTGATGCAAGGAGGTCCGCGGTGATGACGAGGAGGTAGGGAGATCACGGTGAGGGCGAACAGGGCGGTGAGGGCGAAGATGAAGACAAAGCAAGAGGAGGAAGAAAATGTCACCTCGGTTCGAGTGCACTCTTATTCCGGAGGTGGGGGAGACTCTTGTTCCCCCACTTACTGGGTTATCCCTGGGATAACCTGGGTTATACCCGGGATAACCCGATAAAGGGGGGGAACAAGAGTCCCCCCTTGTCCCCCCCCTTATTCCGTATTTGTTTGGGTATAAAGGAAAGAATAACCCTCTTTGTATCCGAACCAGAATAATATATGGTTTTGTTCGAAATAAAATACAACAATTCGAACCCTAAACCATCATTACCCTTTTAGCTCATACAGTTCTTGCCGAGTTGTTCCCATTGTCTACTCCTTTCCTTTTCTTTTCCTTGTCATATATAATGCTTCAAAGTTGAGTGAGAGACACAAAACTAAAAATTATTAAAAAAAAAAAAATTGATTGATATTAAGTTGACTTTTTTTGAAACAATATTTTTTTTAAAAAAAACTTGTAGATATTATTATTATTATTATTATTATTATTATTAGGTCAATTTGTATAAAAAAAATTATTAGTTTTGAAATTTTATAAAAGTAGGTCATTATTTTAGATTTTACAGTTTCGATTCAAATTTTTTAAAGATTAATCAAAATAGACTTTTGCACTTTTCTCTCTCTCAATCTCTCATTCTTTTTTTTTCTCTTGGATTCTCATCCACTGCCTCAGAGATCCTCCGCGACAGCGATAGTAACGAGAGCGGCACCGTCTCCTCTTACTCTGCTTTATTTCTTCGCCAGTGCAGACATTGACCCCGACGCCGGAGGAGAAGGATGCTATCGTAAGCGCGGGTAAGAGAAGAAGGACAGAAGCAATAAGGTCATGGCCGAGACAACGCTATTAATAGTAAAGTATCCTAGTTTTAATAGCGCCAATGATTTGGTGTTATTAATAGTAAAGTATCCTAGTTATATATAGTAGAGCTTATATACTTTTAAAAGCATAAGTCCAACTATATTTGTGAATTTTTTATCATTGGATTTGTATTGAGATTTGTACTATTGTAAAGTCAACTAAAAAAAGATAAAGAAAAAGTATAATAGTACGGACCTCAATACAAATTCAATAGAAAAAAATTCATGAATATATTTGAGCTTGTAATTTTAAAAGTATATAAATTCTACTATATATATATATATATATATATATATATATATATATATATATATATATATATATATATATATATATATAACTAAGCTATTATACTATTGTTGGTGCTATTATGTTTTTGACCCTTAGATGAAGATGAATGTATATGTGGTTAGGATGATAGTTGATCCTAGGATTTAATGTAATATTTTGACTAATCTAATTATTTTATTACCTAATTATCTAATTATTAAATAATTAACTAATTGATTTATTAATTTATTAAATTATTTATAGTTAATTAAATTATTAATTAAGAATACTCATTATTAATTATTTTATTAATTAATATATAGAATTATCTAGCAATAATTAATTAAATAAACTAAATTATTATTTAATTAATATTTTTATACTAATTAATTAGATAAAAATTTATTATTTTAAAATTATAATTATTTTAAAATTATAATTATTTTATTCTTACTATTCCAATCCAACTATTCAAATACAATTTTTCTTATTATTCCAAAAAATAATTTAATTTTCATGCAAAAATAAAATTAATTTAACTCCTACTTATTTTAAAATTTATATCCATATTAAAAATAAATAGTTCTTATATATATCTTACATATATCGAATCAAATGCAGATAGAAAATTTAAGTGCAATGCTACCTGTACACTTATTTATGGGTGTACATTTTACACTCCCATCGATCCAAGAGTGGAGATTGTTTTACTTATCATTTTAAAATGATAGATAAAATTTATCTCACTTTTGAATGGATGGGATATAAGATATAAGTACACTCGTTTTGAGATGTACATAAAGTATTTTTTGTACACCAATAAACCACACCCTTTTAAAAATAAAAATATAAAATATGCATCCATAAATAAATATACAGGTAGCATTACTCAAAGTTTAATTATGACTTGGATTTATTTCGGTCTTGGCCACTTAATTAATGTTCTGTTGCTTTTACGAAAAGGAAAAAGCTAAGTGTACACCTCATTTGAGGATACTTTACTATTACGATGGGGTGAATTTTATTCGTCATTTCGAAATAACGAGTGAATAAATGTCCACCTTAAAATAGATTAGGTGTAGGATGTATACCCTAAATGGAATATAGGTACATGTAGCATAGCTCTTACGAGAAATACATGCGGAGCAAATAATGGCACGTTTGTACGAAGTTCTCTTTTGGTGGACACCTCCGCGTTGTGGTAGCTCCACTGCTAGATCACCAGCTTTATGTTACAGTCATATTTATCTCTCGCTGCCCCACTGCATAAATGTTTGAACCTTCACTCATTTATCAAGTCCATGTTGGCTTAAAGGTGGTCTTGTAACGAAAGATTCTATCAAGGCAACGGGACAAGTCATGCTTAAAATGATAGAAAGCTAGATCAGATCATGTCATATTCGAAATAATAAAAAATTGAATCGACCGAATAAAATTAAAATTTATAAATATTATATCTATATATTTCAAATAAATTTATTATATATTTCTAATATTTGAAATTAATGATTAACAACACCAACGATTCGATAATTCTTATTTTTTATTATTATTAATTTTTTAAAAAATATGAATTAAAAAAATTATGTTTGATGATGCTAAATTAAGAAAATTTATTCGAAAATGGCCTACTAATTATTTTAACAATTATACGTCAGCAAAACTTAGAATTAAATAATATAAAATAAGTTCTTCATAAAATTTGAAGCCGACAAATAATAATATTTTATGTTTTAATATTCAACACAAATAATATAATCAATTTGTTTGTTCGTTCTTTTGTTTTTTTTTTTTTTTTTTTTTTTTTTTTTTTTTCTTTTTTTTTCTTTTTTTTTTTTTTATCTCTTGATTTTGTTTATTCATGTGATGCCTATTTCTGTTTTTCGGTTGAAGTCGAAAGATTGATTTTACGTAAAAATTATTTTATTTCTAACATTTAGTAAAAAAAAAAATTTCAAAATCAACTATAACTTAATTAATGATCAATGCCTCCACCAACATCTAAGGCTCCAAAGCCCTTCAATTAATTTGATGGGCTCAAACTCCTATGTGGCCATTGTGGACAAGTCCATGTTGGACTCTCTCAATCAATTACTAACATCCACCACTACTACCGTACAAGTTGTGTTCTCCTACTAATTTATTACTCACTGCCCCCCTCTTTATTATTATTCCTTTTTAGATCCAACCACATCAAGAACTCCATTTTGTCCCAATTTTGCCATGAGAAATTTAGTTTTTTTTTTTTTTTTTTTTTTTTTTTTTTTTTTGGAAATAAAATTTTAATAGAAAACTTTCTAACGTTGACAAATTTTTGATCTACAATTTTGTATCTATTTTAAGATTTATTAAATATTTTAAAATTTTAAAATTTTTAAAAAAATATTAAAATTTTAGAGAATAGGATTACAATTATTGGATTGAGGTAAAATTGAGTAGCGAATAAAAAGGTTCTCAACATAGCTTTGTTGAAAAGCTTCCCACTAATTTTTTTTTTTTTAGTAGAGTTTATATATTTTTAAAAGTACATGTTAGATTCTTATGCAAATTAATGCGAAATAACTCAAGAAACATATGTAAATTATTAGATAATCGTTCATCTATTTGAAAACATTATAGACGCTTACCGGAACCCATACCTGATGAAACACGTTATCAGATTTTATCGTTTCTCAAACACCGACAATAAAATCGCCTGGATTGAGTGCTTCCAAGTCTAGATCCGTCGTCTAATTAATTTTGCTCTGAATGGAGGAGGGCAAATGACGGCAGGAATCCGACTCGGAACCACAACCCTTTTATATTCCTTATATACTACGTTTAATTAGGGTTCTATAAACCCTAATTAGACTTGTATTGGGTTTCTATACATTAATAGCCCATAACCAATAGATGTTTCCAGAGTCCATATTAAATCACTTAATGACTCTATTAAATTAGATAGCTCATAATATAATTATAAATTTATATATTAGCCCATATATAAAAAAAATTAAATCCAACAATCTCCCACTCGGGCTACATATTATATCTTGAAACAATTATATTATGCTATGTGCGACCCAGAATAGCTATCTTTTTTTAAAACATTTCCTTAATTACAATATGGTCCATCTACTATATTAGTATGAGATCAAAACGGTCTTTGTTATACAAATTCATAACTCGACCTATCAATGGTCGTCATACCAACATATTCAATAACATAGATCGAGTATAGATGTGTAACATGAAAATTACATGCAATGTGATCTTAACATGCCTATTTCCAACTGGTCCTAATTTATTTTTTAATGAGATCTTATTAAGTCATAACAGACAAAACTCATTCAGAATATGAAATAAACTATATACTTTATTCTGTAGAAAATGAACACCAAGTGTGCCTGAAATTAAAGAGCATCAAAATACAAACTCCTACTAAAACTACACATCATCAAATAATTTAACACCCATATGAGCAGTATGCTCATAAAACACTTTGGGCGGTAAATTTTTGGTGAGTGGATCCACAATCATAGAGTTTGTTCCAATATGTTGTATGCACACATGACCATTCTGAACTCTCACTTTAACAAGAATAAACTTAATGTCTATGCGCTTTGACTTTGATGAGCTCCTGTTGTTATTGGAATACAGTACAGCCGATTTATTGTCACAGCCATTCAAAATTTGCAGCCCAGTGACAAATTTTCGCAGCCATATCCCATGATTGGATGCCTCATAACAGGATATGAACTCAGCTGCAATAGTGGAAGAAGCTATAAGTGTCTGCTTAGCACTTTTTCAGGAAATAGCTCCTCCAGCTAAAAGATAAACATAGCCCGATGTGGATCTCCTACTATCTTGGCATCCCGCAAAATCGGAATCAGAATACCCGATGATCTCCAAATGTTCTGATCTCCTATATGTGAGCATGTAGTCTTTTGTTCTCTGTAAATAATGCATAACCCGTTTGGCTGCTCTCCAATGATCCATTCCAGGGTTACTCAAATATCTGCCTAATATCCCAACAATATACGCTATATCCGGATGCGTACACACTTGAGCATACATTAGACTCCCTACTGCCGACGCATAATGAATCTTTTGCATCTCATTCATCTCAAACTCATTCTTGGGGCATTGATTGAGATTGAACTTATCTCCTTTAGCAACAAGGGTATCTCCTGGTTTGCATTCTTTCATTCCAAACCTGCTAAAATTTTTATCGATATAGCTCTTTTGTGATAACCCAAGGATACCCCGAGAGCGATCTCGGTGTATCTGTATACCTAATACAAAAGAGACGTCACTAAGATCTTTCATTTCAAAATTCTTTGTCAGAAATCTCTTAGTTTCGTTCAATAAGTTTATATCGCTACTAGCAAGTAATATGTCATCAACATATAGTACCAAGAAAATAAATTTACTTCCACTGAACTTATGGCATACACAATCATCAACTGCATTTATCTCAAATCCAAACGAGATAATTACTTGATGAAATTTATGATACCATTGATGGGAAGCTTGCTTGAGCCCATAAATAGATTTCTTCAATTTGCAAACCATTTTCTTTGGATCGCCTGACACAAAATTTTCTGGTTGCACCATATAAATTATCTCGACAATGTCACCATTGAGAAATGCAGTCTTTACATCCATCTGATGTAGCTCAAGGTCAAAATGAGTCACAAGTGTCATTATAATCCTAAAAGAGTCTTTCGATGAAACCGGAGAGAAAGTCTCTTTATAATCAATACCTTCCTTTTGAGTAAAAACCTTCACAACAAGACGAGCCTTATATCTCTCGACATTGCCTTTTGAATTCCTTTTAGTTTTAAATATCCATTTACAACCAATAGGTTTCGCATCTTCAAGCAATTCGACTAGATCCCAAACATTATTGTCTTTCATGGACTTTATCTCATCATTGATGGCATCAATCCACTTTTGAGAATTAGAACTCTGTATGACTTGGCGAAAGTTGATTGGATCATCTTCTTTCAGTCCTACATCTTCCTCATGTTCTTGAAGAAAGATGATATAATCATCTGAAATGGCATTTCTCCTTTTTCTAGTGGATCTTCTTAATGGCATTTGCTCTTGAGGTTGTTGAGTTTGCTCTTCATAAGCAATTTCTTGATTTTGGACGGGGAATTCATTACCATTGTCTTGATTGTCCGGATTTGCTTCTTGAATAATGTCAATGATAGAAACCTGATCATTGTCAATAGCCACTGTAGGAAGAGAAACGAATTACTCTTCAAAAACAATGTACCTTATCTTATCTTCTCCCCCAAACTCAACTTCCTCAAAAAATCTGGCATTTTCTGTCACGCCCCGGCATCGAAACTGCGACCCGGGCTCGCCAACAGATCCGCCGCCCATACGGGAAGCCCCGTATAGACGAAACGACTAACCTGCAAAAGATCAACTACACTATACAGATATCAGAGCTGAAAAGTAAACTGCTGAAATGAAAATAAATACAAGTCCTCAAATAGTACATGCCAGGTCCTCACAAAACATAAGTCACTCCAAATCCAAAGCTCTCAAAGTAAAATATACATGAAATATCCCAAAATCACTGGCAGTACTGATACATCACCAACAGGAGTACATCTACTATCACGGGAAGCAGACTGGTAGGGATCTAGCTCGCGACTCCCTTACCTCGATCAGCAGGATCAGCAACTGGAGCAGCAGGAACTGGAGTAGAGGTCCCTGGGGAAAAATCATCATGGCGGGTGTGAGAACTACATCCCACAGTAGTTCTCAGTGGATACCGCCAACAAGCTCGACGGTCTGCCCACTAAGTCTACTAGAGGCATAAAGTAACAAATGCAGTACTGAAAGTAAAGGCTGGAAAAGAATAACTCAATAGCTACTATGCCTCTATCTAAATGCTCAAGAAGTGGAACAGATGGAAACATGATGCATTTACTAACTCTCAAACATGGTCACCCAATCTACACTGACTGCCACATGGGGTCCAGTCAAACCTGTGCCTACCTACTATCGTTACATCCAAGGAGGACCAGACTTACGTAGGGCGTCCGTGACTGCCAAAACTGGCCCAGCCAGAGAGACTGCGTCGACAAGTCGCGATAGCAAGTAACAAGCCCAGCTCCGGAGTGGCACTCGAGGGGCGCGACCCCACCGAGGAAAGTATTCGCGCATCTCTGTCGAGCTCAAATGTGGCTCATGCAGGCTATAGTCCAAATCCACGATCAACAAGATCGACAATAACCAACAACACTAACTCTCACTCACAGGCTGGAAAACCACACAGCAGGGACCCACCGTCGACTCAGACGGCTCCCAAAAATAAACACTGATATAACACTGCTACCAGACTCCACTCGGCCCCCAGGCGCGAGTGTATCATGCATCCCACAACAACCCGACCACTCGGCCGACTACCCGGGCGAGGAAACTCTAAGTCCAGGATAAAGTAATGAATGACAGTGTGGGAATGTCTAAAGCAATAATAACCTAGCCAAAGTTGGAGTTTTCTACTAGTCTGGTTGAACATGCAGCATATGACGGGAGTGCTAGGTCAAGTTCCAAGGATAACAATAATTTAACAGATTTTAGAAAGCAGTAAATCACATGATCATCAAAGTAAAACTGGGAACATCAATTCTCACATTTTTGCATGCTTCATAATACATACACTGTCACGCCCCGGAACCCGGGCTCGCCAACAGATCCGCCGTGCACACGGGATTTCCCGAGTACACGAAGCGCTGGTAACCTGCTCCGATATAATATGAACAATAACAGAGCATAATACAGAGCTGAAGTAGAAGAACCACATAGTGTCTCAGACTGGAACTATAAATAAAGCTGTAATAAGTACAATAATCTCTCAGCTCACCAAAGTAGTACAACCAGCTGGCGAAAACCAGACCTAAAATAAAAGAGGAATACCACAGTCTGAGTAAAGGGTGCAGCAGCTATCTAACAGCTCTCAGTCTCCCAGGAGATCTATCTATTCAGCGATCCCCTTACCTCGATCAGCTGCCGATGGCTTAGCAGCTCCCGCAGACGACTCTGCAAAATAAAGGAGAAGGAAGAAACAGAAAATAACAATGGGGGTGAGAACTACCAGGTAAACCAGTAGCCTCCCCTAGTGGGTAAAACCTCAACTCTGACGCACCCACTAGGACTACTAGAGGCAAATGGTAAGGTACATAAGGTACTGAAATAGGGAACTACCACTATTAGCATGCCTCTAAATGCGATACCGAAAGAAATGATTGTATGAATGCATCAGGAAACAGTGTCTGACCAAATAACCCAATCTAGTACCATCAGTAAAACTGATATTGCCTGCTTAGCGGAATCTGCACACACGGCTCGAAACCGCGGGATCGGCTCGCACGGCTCGCATCCCAAAATAAGTATCAGACCGGCACCCACGGCAGGGTCCAAAAAGCCTACCTCCGGAGTGGCACTCGAGGGGAGCGACCCACACGAGTAAAGTATCTCTGTATCAAGCATCTCTGTAACCAATGTCTCACAATAGCAGGACTGGATCATGACTATGATCAAAGTGGGAAAACTCCATCCACTAATGCAATAGTACTCAATAAATGGGAAACTCCATCCACTAGCAAAAAGCCCGATCCCCAATCTGATGCGACTCAACCCCAATCTGATGCAAGGACAAACATCCGGTCGACCGCCTACTGTCCGCGGTCACCGCAATACCCCACCAGTCGACAATCTAGTACAATCTCGACCACACTATCCTAAACCCCTGCTCATACTCGAGCAACAAGCATCTGAATGCAAAGGAGAGCAATAAAACATGTCAAGTCCCAATATGATAGTGTAGCAATAAATATGGGCTAACTAGATGCCCAAGCAAGCATGCAACTGTACCATTTAAAAGCTGTAAAAAGTGTCAAATATTTATTTTAAAAAGATTGATTTACTGTACTGATATAAAAGTTATTTGTATGCGAGATTATAGCCTTTGTCCCAATCACAGTGTCCCAAGATAAGTTATCATATAATCTGTGGGGTCATATTAAATTTTAGGAGAGTTCGTCCCAGCGGTTCTCATCAATTGTCATATTAGTTCGTCCCAATGGTTCTCATCAATTGTCATATTAGTTCGTCCCAATGGTTCTCATCAATTGTCATATTAGTTCGTCCCAATGGTTCTTATCAATTGTCATATTAGTTCGTCCCAATGGTTCTTATCAATATTTTAGGGGAGTTCTAATAATCCCAGTGAGCTTGTCAAAAATGAGGTAAGCAACAACCGCCCACCTCGAACAGCTCAAATCACACCCAAATAGTCTCCTGGCTGTCCACAGTCCCCTAAAACTGCTGTCTGCCGGAAACGGTGCCCTACAGCAACACACATTGCACAGGTTGTAACTATATTATTCATAAAAGTTGCGCTTTTGCTGTTTTTCAAATAGCACGAAAAGAAAGTAGTTTTTCACCTCTGTATAGTGCTCAGAAAAATCCAGAAAAATTACGGTTGTGTTCCTTGCGACGAGTAGATCGAAATCGACTCTTTAAACGCCTCGATCTCATGCTCCTACGCCAAGATAAAAATCGGAGAAGTCGATGCTGTCCAGAAATTTCCACAGCAACAAGGGGGGTCAAAGAGGCCTCGGGAACCATACCAAAAGTACGAAACAGAGCAAAGTGATCAACACGAAAATCGAAGCCTTACCTCTTAGGAATGCGCTGCCGCAAAAATCGTTCAAAAATTCCTCCTGGTTAGAGCACAGGAATTTTCCGACGGAACTGCAATGGAAATGGGCCGAAAAAGGGGAAACGTCGAAGTGCACCGCATCGCAGATAACTCGCTAAGGGGAACTCCAAAAATTCTGAAATTTTTAGGAGAGAGAGAGAAGAGAGAGAGGAACAACTTTCATATAGACCACAACCTTTGATTCTCTCTCTACGATTTGGAATGGTAGGTTGAAGAGGGAGGGGGATTTATAATGGGCCAAGGAATCTTCGGCTCCACACGGGATCCGGACAAAACAGGAAACACCGAAACGGACCAACCAGGACGCGCCACGTGTTCACAAAACAGGAAACAGCCTGTGCAAGTCCACTCAGATGTCGCCACGTGTCCCCCGGGTGCACATGCCTGGTCCCCGCTCCGGGTTTTCCGGAAAATGTCGGCCAATGGGGAAGCGCCACGTGTCACCAATCCCGCTTCCTTCTAAAAGCCGTCCATCCAATAAGTGAACGCCACGTGGCAACACCTATCTTCGGTGCTCCCTGTGCACGGCAAGCCCATGGACTCCGCAGCCTGCGCGCCTGCCCGCGCATGCCCGCGCTGCCCGCTGCGCGCTGCCGCGCTCCGTCGCTGCGCCGCCGCCTGCCGGTCGCCGCCGGCCGCCACCGGTTGCCGGAACAGTGATTCTGGCCGCCGGAATTACTGTTCCGGTGAACAGTACCTTTGCGTCGAAAAATAAAGTAAATATACCATTTTGATCGTTTTCGCGCGCTGAGTCCAAATCCGCCATCCTTTTCGCCAAATTCTCATCCGAAATTTTGTCGAAAGCTCCCGGAAAAGCCCACTTGCTCCGTTTTTCGTGCCGGATCTATTTTAAAAATCCATTTTCGACACTACTAGCTCCGATACACTGTGCGAGCTTCCTGTAGTCATTGTAATCACAGCAACAGTCTCTATAGAAGTCCAGATCATCACATCCTCCCCCACTAAAAAGAGTTTCGTCCTCGAAACGAGACTAAATTAAACAACAATCCTCAGTCTGATGTCTCAAATAGGTAGGGGTGGGTATCCCTCATCTCCGACTCGAGCTCCCACGTAGCCTCGCGCTCGTCATGATTGCTCCAAAGGATCTTCACATAGGGGATGGCTCGACTGCGCAATTCTTTCACTTCTCGATCCAGAATTCGCAGTGGGCGCTCCTCATACCTCAAATCCTCGCTAATCTCCAGCGGGGTGAAATCGATGACGTGCGACGGGTCGAAAACATACTTCCTTAGAGTAGAAACGTGAAATACATCGTCGACACCAGAAAGCCTCGGAGGAAGTGCAAGCCGGTAAGCAACTGGCCCGATACGCTCCAATATCTCAAAGGGTCCAATATATCGGGGGCTAAGTTTCCCACGAATGCCGAATCTCCTGATTCCTTTGGACGGCGAGACTTTCAGGAATACATGATCTCCACCCTGAAATTCTAAGTCTCGTCGCCGAACATCGGCATAGCTCCTCTGTCGGCTTTGGACGGTCTGAAGATGCTTTCGAATCACTCGGACCTTCTCCTCTGCCTCTATCAATACATCTGGTCCCAAGGTCCGCCTCTCGCCCACGTCACTCCAATAAAGTGGTGACCGACACTTGCGTCCATACAATGCTTCAAACGGAGCCATCTGAATACTCGCTTGAAAGCTATTGTTGTACGCGAATTCAGCCAAAGATAAATGTCGAATCCACCCTCCGCCGAAATCCAGGACGCAAGCCCTCAACATGTCCTCCAGGATTTGTATAGTCCGCTCTGACTGCCCATCAGTCTGCGGATGAAAAGCCGTACTGAACCTGAGTTGAGTCCCCAAGGCTATCTGCAAGCTCCTCCAGAAACGTGAAGCAAACCTTGGGTCTCTATCTGAAACAATGGAGGCGGGTACTCCATGTAGTCTCACTATCTCATCTAGATATAGCTGGGCTAGTCGCTCAAGTGGCCACGTAGTCTGCATGGGCAGAAAGTGCGCCGACTTGGTAAGTCGATCTACAACTACCCAGATAGCATCCGCTCCTCCTTGTGCCTTAGGCAGTCCGACCACGAAATCCATCGTAATGTGGTCCCATTTCCACTCGGGGATTGGGAGACTCTGTAACTTGCCAGCTGGCACTCGATGCTCAGCTTTCACCTGCTGACAAGTTAAACACTGGGCCACAAATCTCCCAATATCCCTCTTCATGCCTTTCCACCAGAAGTGTGCCTTGAGGTCCTTATACATCTTAGTCCCACTAGGATGTAGGGTATAAGGTGTATAATGGGCCTCTCGCAATATCTGCTCTCTAATCTCCACATCTATTGGCACACATCCTCGGTTCCTGTACCTCAGTACTCCCGAGGCATCCACCGTAAAGTCCCCTGACTGATCACTCAGAGTTTGATCTTTAATCCTGGTCAAGTGGGGGTCCTCACTCTGTTTCTCCCTGATCCGGTCCAGCAAAGTGGGCTGCACGACTAAAGACGTCAGTCTAGCAGAGACCCCAGGGGACACAACTTCTATCTCAAGTCGCCTCATTTCCTCTAATAGAGGCGCCTGATCTGTAATCAACATGGACAAACTCTGCACCGCCCTCCTACTCAAGGCATCTGCAACCACATTTGCCTTGCCCGGATGGTACAGGATGTCCACATCATAATCCTTTAGTAGTTCCAACCATCTACGCTGCCTCAGATTCAACTCCTTCTGGGTGAACAGGTACTTTAGGCTCTTGTGGTCGGTGTAGATTTCACAATGCTCCCCATATAGATAATGACGCCAAAGTTTCAGTGCAAACAACACGGCAGCAAGCTCCAAGTCATGGGTAGGGTAATTCTTCTCGTAATCTTTGAGTTGCCTTGATGCATAAGCAATTACCCTCCCTTCCTGCATCAACACACAACCCAGTCCGCTGTGTGATGCATCACTGTAGATCACATATCCTTTTCCCATAACAGGGAGGGAAAGGATAGGGGCGGTCATTAGTCTACTCTTTAGCTCCTCAAAGCTCCTCTGACAGTCCTCACTCCAGACAAACTTTACTCCCTTACGCCCCCATGCTATCTCACAAAAATCTAGTGTCAAGCGATCTGCTTAAGCACCCCAACGGCTCTTGTGCAACTCTCCCAACTGGGTCGAGGCACCACAATAACTGTCCACCAACTTTGGTGATTAACTCGCAAATCCTGCGGTGGCAATCCTTGCCATTACGCTGATCCGTCGAATCGGCGCCATAAAACTCTCGCTCTTTCGAGAGATCCTCGCACCTTGAAGCCTACTTTGGGCCTCACTAACTCCACTATGCGGCAACTCAGCCACACTCAATACGCCACACGGTTACTACCGTCATCAGAGGCAAATCCTCTGTCCGGCCTGTAAATCTTTCTTGCCCTAACCCTCAGGGCACATTAACTTGGTTCTCGCACATAGCGATCACTAGCGTTCTGTGAGTCGGTCTCTCACTGGACCTTTCTAACCACACTTTGCCAGCAAACTAGCTGACACTAGCTTATAACACCCCTTGCTAAAGGTGCGGGGTGCGCCGACAAAAGCTCGGCGGCCACTGCCACTCTCTACTGTCGCCCCTACATGCGGCGACGCCGTATACTCATACGTTGTTTGTGCAGCCTCAGCTTGCTGCACCATCAGCCACTGGAGCCTATCTATCTGCTCCAACTGTCACCCTGACGCCACTCTTAGGCGTCGGAATTTGTCTTCCTGTCGGCGGGGAATTTCCGCTGACGGCAAGAAGCCTGACCTGCTGATGGACCACACCAACAAGTGCGGTCACCTGCTATCGCAGCTCGTGTACGCCGTTTGACCCCGAGCCCTCACGTGACTCGAGTCAAAACATGCGCGTTTCCCTATGTGGTGTCATCGCCAATATGCACACCACAACGAAACAACTAGCCCAAATTTAGTCATTTGAGCAACGCGCAGTCTATATACCGACAAAAAGGCTCGTCGACTCAATCATGCGAAAGTATAGGAGGGTACTCATTTTCATCTCCAACATTACGTTGTCGGCCGCCAACGTAATATCCGAAGAATGAAAGCTCGTCGCCCTCGATCAGTCCCAACATCCTTTTTGGGAACAACAATAACCAATCAAATACTTTCGCCTAATAATCCACACACTCTCTCGTGCTAATCCCTAGGGTCTCCCTAAGGTTTGCTAACCACCTAGGACTACTCCTAGGCTCTGATACCACTCTAATCTGTCACGCCCCGAGTCCGCCAATTTGTACGGTTCGGGCACGCCAACAGACCCGCCAGTCAGGTAAGACCTTTTCCTACCCGAAAGGAACGGTAACATCCATAATAGCACAACAAGTGTATGCGGAAGCTCAATATCAGAGTACTAAAAATCACTACAAATTTAAAACTTTCATTCAATAACAACAGTTAATGCGGAAATGAAAGCATACAAGAGTGAACCAAGAATTTAATTTATTACACTTTACATTTCTGAACTTGCAAACAAAATTATTACAATTTTTTTACATAAATTCCTCACCATACAAGGTTCACTCAAGAAATATATAAAAGGAATACCTCTGCTAGACCCTCTAGGTCTCTATGCTGCTGGGCCCTTGCCCCTGTCGTATGCCTCGCCGTCTGCATATGAACAGTCTCGTCTGCTGTATCCATACCTGAACCTGTGGGGGGGGTCACCCAAGGGGTGTGAGAACTACAACTGAGTTCCCAGTGGGTTCAACCACCGAGAAAAAGTGTCCTACACCACTTGGTCCAATGGAAGCAATAATAATAGAGTGCTAGGAAACTAAAATCCTCGACATCAATATGCGGCTATGCAATATAATATATCACTACACTATCTATGTATACTCATCGACCCAGCACTACCCCGTCTAGCCACACTAGGCAACTAACCACCAACTTGGACACTATGCCGCTGTATACTGGGTTACACTAACCCGGCCACTTTGGCCACTCTCTATTCTTTTTATTCTTTACCTTATGGTGGTTTAATTTAAGTTAACCCTCAGAAATTCTTATCCAACGGGCCCCAGCCCGGTAGTCCTGCTACCATAAGATAAGATTTCTAAGGTTGCCGATAACACTCGCAAGTGTTACCCCGTCCTGCCGGGGGGACTTGTCATACGGGACACTGCCCGATAGGGTCACTGCCCAACTCTGACAAGAGTACTCTATCTACTTGTCATACGGGTCGCTGCCCGGGAGAGGGACCCTGTCCAACTCCTAACAGTTGTACGTTCGCCCCCGGAGGTACGCCCATTTTATTTCTTTCTTTTCTTTTCTTTCTCTTTTCTTTTCCTTTTTACTTTGGCACCTGGCCTCTTTGCTCTTAACACTTGCTTTTTGTCTTATACGAGCTTATAGCTCCCTTATTGCCACTGGCAATTTCTTTCTCTTTTCTTTAAGCATTTAGCTCTTTACTTTCACTTTTAGCCTTTCGAAAGTATCTCGTCCGACGGGTCACTGCCGAGGGAGTCCTGCTCCACAATGACGAGTCTCAAATTCGAAGGCGCCATTTGCATTCTCAATATCCTCTTTTAGCCGCTTTTAGCTTGCTATTAAACTTTACCTTTTGCATTTATTACCTCTTATCTTAGGTCTTGCCATAAGGATAACTAGAGAGTCTCCTGGACTCTTATCATTTCTCTTTCATTCAGTTAACTCAAATTGAAGTTAATGTGATAGTCCATTTGCCCAGACACCCTATGACTTTCTAGGGCTATATTTGTTTAATTCTTTAATCTTGGGATTTCATCCCACTTTCCTGATTCCTCACTGAATACTAGAGTTAACTTAACCCTATTATTCTGTTCCATTATTAATTTAGAGTTACACTGACTCTAATTCCTGTTTTCTCTTTCATATCTCCACACTTGATCCATCTTTCCATTTTCCTGATTCCTTATGGAATCCCAGAGTTAACTTAACTCTATTTTCCTGTCTGTGAGTTTAAACTCCCCTAGTTTACCTTAGGTTCCCTTTACCTAAGTTTCATGTCACACTCATTCTAGAGTTTCTTGATTCAACGTTGATCACTGGCTCTCCTTATGTTTTCTTTACCTAAGTTCCATGTCACATACGTCCTAGAGTTCCCTGACTCTATGTTGATCACTGGCTCTCCTTAGGTTTTCTTTACCTAAGTTCCATGTCACATACGTCCTAGAGTTCCCTGACTCTATGTTAATCACTCTATCCAGTGTCCTTAGGTTATCACCTAAGACAATGCCACTCGTCCAATCCTAGGATAACCCCTAGTTCGATGTCACTCGTCAAACCCCTAAACTAGGTTTTCTCCTATTCTTACTACAAACAAATTCTGTTCCCTTATGTCACATGATTCCTAGGGTTATACCCTAACATGATCACAATCATAAATAGCTAATCTTTTTCATGCATGCAATTATTTTCATCTCATTCATAAAACAGTATTTACTTTTACGCATGCATATTCATCATATAGCTTTGGCAACCAACAGTTGCACTTTTCCTCTGTGTCCATCTACACATGCACATTTATTCCTCTATCTCTGGCAACCAACAGTTGCACTTTTTCATCTGTATCCATTTACACAGGCGATCTTAATCATGATTACCTAACGCCTCTAACAGGCTACTATCATGCTTCGAAATCGAAAAGCAAAGGAGCAAGGGGAGAGGTCGCCCAATTTCGGCAGAATCCCCCACCTTGTGGTGTCCCCAATTGCTTGTAGACACTTGCAATTGGTCTTCGTGCGATTTCATTTGTTCCCTCGAGCTTGCACGCAAAACGGTGCACCTTCCTCGAATCTGCACGCAAAACGGTGCACGTCCACCAAACCTGCACGCAAAACGATGCACGTCACTAAAAACCCGCACGCAAAACGGTGCGCGTTAAATCAACCTGCACGCAAAACGGTGCATGTACCTCGAATCTGCAAGTAAAACGGTAGGGTTGCACGCAAGACGGTGCACGTTTTTCTAACCCTGTACGAAAAATAATGTATAATATTAAAAAAGTGCACGCAAAACGAGTCGGGGTTGAGGGTGAGGGACGGCGACCACGTTGATGTACGGAGATAAATTTTGAGCGCTTAAGCGAGTCGGGTTGAGGGTAAGGGGCGACGACCACGTTGATGTACGGAGATGAATTTTAGGCGGTTAAGCGAGTTGGGGTCGAGGGTGAGGGGCGGTACTTAGGGTTTTTTTTATTATTTTAAGCGGTTAAAAAAAAAATTACTTAGAGTTTTTTTTTATTCTTTTGGGCCGTTAAAAAAAAATCTTTATTAAAATTTTTTCAAAAAAATCTGTATTAAAAAAATGTATTAATTAGGGTTTTTTAAAATTTTAAATTTAGAATTTAGAATTTAGAATTTAGAATTTCAAATTTAGAATTTCAAATTTCAAATTTTAAATTTTAAATTTTAAACTTTTAATCCATGTTATGAAATTTTTAATTTTAAAATTTTAAGATATAAAATTAATAATTTTCTTTTTATTTTTTAAATTTTAAATAGAGATAAATCTTGTAGAATTGTGCATTATGCATCCAAACACTATAAAATTTAAAATCATAAAATTTTTTAATTACATGATTTCCTATTTTATTTAAAGCAAAACCACATATTATTAACTCCATAAATTTTTTTTTACTTAATTTGGTTGTTTTTAGTGACAACTTATTGTGCTCGTTGTTAATTTGGTAGCTTTTAGCAACGGCTTATTGTGCTCATCGTTAACTTGGTTGTTTGACTAGTTGCTTGTAACGACGATTTATTGTGTCCGTCGTTATTTTGGTTGCTTTTAGCGACAACTTATTACGCCATTCGTTAATTTGGTTATTTTTAGCGACAACTTATTGCACCCGTCGTTAATTTGATTTCTTTTAGTGATGACTTATTGTGCTCGTCGTTAAATTAAATGCTTGTAGCGACTGCGTATTGCATCCGTCTTTAATTTAGTTATTTTTAGCGACCATTTATTGCGCTCGTCGTTAATTTAGTTGCTTTTAGCGACGAAGTATTGCGCCCATCGTTAATTTAAGTTGATTACTTTTAACGATCACTTATTGTGCTCATCGTTAAAAATTAGTTGTTATAGCTCTAATTTCTCTTAGTGTAAGTGGTACTCTCAACGTAGTAATCAGATACTAACAATTAATCCTGTCAAATAATAAATCTTTCTTTGGATAGACTTATTATTTACACGGCATACTTGATAGTTGTTATATATTTATTACCACAATTGTATGTGAAGTTTGACCAAATAGTTACCTTCCTTTGGGCCAGTTACCATTCGCATAAACAACAAATACATACATCCAAATATTTTAAATAAACTAATCTACACCATAGATGTTACTTTGGCAACACGTTACTTCAATTAATCTATTTTAAAAATTGGACTTTTCAAAAATAAGAAAATATCAAAATTTGAATTTAATTTTCAAAATTATGTTTTGTATAAAGAAATCCAAAAAAAAAACTTTACTTTATGAACCGAAATTGTTAAACAATCAAAATTCGGAATCCAAAATGTCACAAATCAAACTATAATGCGAAAAAATAATAAGGATTCAAGACAATTTTTTTTTTAAAAAAAAAAAAAAAACTTAATTTCTGCCCTAGATCATCTTTATGGTAGAAAAAAGATTCAAAATAAAAAAAAAATGACATCTAACGATTTAAACATGTGAGGCTCTGATACCACTTGTTAGATTCTTATGCAAATTAATGCGAAATAACCCAAGAAACACATGTAAATTATTAGATAATCGTTCATCTATTTGAAAGCATTATAAACGTTTACCGGAATCCATGCCTGATGAAACACGTTATCAGATTTTATTATTTCTCAAACACCGACAATAAAATCGCTTGGATTGAGTGTTTCCAAGTCTAGATTCGTCGTTAATTAATTTTGCTCTGAATGGGGTAGGACAAATGACGGCAGGAATCCGACTCGGGACCACAATCCTTTTATATTCCTTATATACTACGTTTAATTAGGGTTCCATAAACCCTAATTAGACTTATATCGGGTTTCTACATATTAATAGCCCATACCCAATAAATATTTTCAGAGCCCATATTAAATTACTTAATGACCCTATTAAATTAGATAACTCATAATATAATTGTAAATTTATATGTTAGTCCATATATAGGAAAAATTAAATCCAACAGTACAAGCCAAATTAGATCCGTATTATTGTATTTTTTCTCTCTCTTTTTAGTTGACTTTATAATAACACAAATCTCAATACAAATTTAATAATAAAAAATTTATAAGTATAATTAGACTTATACTTTTAAAAATATATAAACTCAATTTTTTTTTTTTTTTTTTTTTTTATTAGGGTATCGATTTTGTTTTTTCTTGTAAAACAACATAAGGGAGAATAAGCTGAAAATTATTTTATATTTGTTTTAGTCACAAAGTCCATTTTAAAACAGAGGGATTTTAATCTTAAATAATCTCCAAAAGGGAGGGGGCATATCTTTAATTACCCCACCAATTTACGTCTAATTAGATAATTAAGTGTTAATTGCTGGATAAATTACTGACTTACTAATGCTATAAGGAGAAGTACTATCTTAAGACGCTTCCACTAGATCCTTTTTTTAACGCAAAATAAAAAATACTTAAATTTTTTATTTTTATTGCTCTTGCCAAAATCTACTGCACAACGATAAAAGCAAAACCAAATAGACACTTACTAGTTCAAAAACTCCCGCTAGGGAGCAACAAAAATAGAACCAACTGTAGCAACAAAAGTAAAACCAAATAGACACTTGGCAATTCAAAAAACTAATAAGTAATAACTATTGGGCTTTGCTAGGTGTACACCCCATAAGGGGTGTGCATCCTACACCCCACTCCATTCTAGGATGAATTTTTTTTACTGGTCACTTCGATGTAACCAGTAAAATTCACCTCACCCAAAATAAGATGAGATGTAAAATACGCACCTTTTATGAGGTGTACACTTATATATACCCATAACTATTTCCCATTGGGCCATGATACTCCATATATGATTGAAGCAGGTTCAATGTGCTGAAAAGTGTGGTACGTAGCATGCATGTTTTGCACTTCCATTTTTTAGTTGATTGCTGTCCTATGTTGTACTGTCACTATGCATGCATTTGCTTCTGTCAAGGCGCTTCACGTGTTCTCTGTAACCAGCGCAGATAATATCTGGAACCTCAAATTTAAAATCTACTTATTTTAAATTAATTTTTAGTTAAATTTTTTTAAAACATAAATAAATAAACTACGTTATCTTTTACACTTTATATTGATACATAAGATCAATCCCGCACTTCGATCACTACAACAATTTTATTTTATTACATTAATTTAATTGTATTAAAGATTAAATTATTATAAAATAATTTTATTGCAACAGTTTGTGCTGTTATGATAATACAATTTATATTATTTAGCTGTTTATAAAGTATAATTTATAGCGATGATTTGCAATGATTTTTGTTTATGGTACGTAAAAGATTATTATTTCAACTAATAATTATCAATTACAGTAGTATTTATTCTTGGAAAATAACAAATTTTTAGTGGTGGTTGCATGCGAATGAAAAGACAAATCTATATATAATATTCATCCCTTATTTAATTTTGAAGAATAATAATTATTTCAATTATTTTTTACTATTTATAGAGGATATATATAGAAAATAAGCGAAATGTTAAATAAATAAATAAATGGTATAGAATGGGCTGGATTTGGATCGGGTCGGGTGGGGTTAATATGGGCCTGTTATGTTTTTATAGGATTGATCCATACCCGGCTCGGAGTGAGCACTAAATCGGTTTAGACTACATTATACCAAACAAAACCGGTTCATTTTGGTCGGTTCAGTTCAATTCAATTTTATGCGAAAAACTGAATTAACCGATTAATTGTGTACTTTGAGTCACCAACTTTCGAGCCTTTAATAATAAAATATATGTTCATTTTAAATTATAATTAAATGTTGTAGAGTTTTACCATTTTTATCTTTAGATAAAAGATTTTTAGATAAGATTAATCATTTTTTCATATTTTTTTAGTAGTTTAATATGTTTTAATCGAAAAAATATATATATTCAAATTAAATAACCAAATCGAACCGACCAAATTATTTCGGTTCGGCAATTTTCTTTTTATATTCGACAAGCTCAGTTTTTAATTAATGTTGCTTGAACAAACCCACAAGATGAACGAATCAGCCCGACCCGTACTTCACATATAGTGGACCGGGTACGGGCCGGAGAGGCCCAATCTGAACCGATTAGATACCGAAATAATGTAATTATTTAGAATTTTATTTAATTGAATCAGCATGGAGAATAACTTGCATTCGAGAAAAAAAATTTAAAAAATTGAATAGAGAGTTCAAGTAAAATAAAACAAAAATGGTGGGTGACATTTCTTTGATTCGAGCCCTAACCCAATTATCCAATGGATCATGATGTTACAAAATGATCCGAGTAAATGATTAATTATTAGTGGTTTGCTCATTGACTCTAAAATGATTTCACTCTAATTGCTTGAGTATTTGCTTGAGTCTTTTAGTTATTTTTGTTTTTGTTTTTTGTTTTCCAATCTTATTTTATTTCCCTTTATGTTTTCTTTCATGTTTTCTATTTTTCTCCAGGTCCAACTATCTGGTCTTTATAATTTAGTTTATTTTTTTAATGAATGAAACAAGTAGCTTATTTTCTTTCTCTCAAAATCTTAATCCTACATTTGGGATCTTAGAGGAAGTTCATTACTAATGTTGAGAAAATATTTTGTTTATTTCAATATAACATATCGCATTGTGTAGATCGCAATGATTCAATTACTAAATAATTTTTATGATTTTATCGAAAAATATTTCTATATGTACTTCAAAATTAATATTCTATAAATCGAAATCACCAACCAACTATTCTAAAAGCATGTGCTGATAGGAATGGCGCACTTATCGCACTTAAGAGCTCAGGCGTAGCGCTTTACAAGTTTCGACCTGACTCAACCCATTTAGTCAACGTTAGATTTATTATCGAGCCTCTTACCGTTAGGTCTATTCTGGATCAAAACTCCACTTATTGAACCTATCAAACTCAACTTATTAGTCTATTGGACTTATTGTTATAGAAAAAAAGTTAAAATTATTTTAATTAATAAATTGCTACCCCCTCCCCGCCCCCCGCCCCCCCCCCCCCCCCCCCTCCTCCTCCTCCTCCTCCTCCTCCTCCCCCTAATACTCACGAATGGAAAGCGCTAACAAATTATCTCCAAAGCATATGCTGATAGGAATGGTGCACCCATCGCACTTAAGGCCTCTGTCATAATGCTTCACAGGTTTTGACCAGACTTAACCCATTTGAACTTTATGTTTATTTGGATATATTGCCAGGTCTATTGTGGATCTAACTCAACCCGCTCAACATATTCTTGATAAGCCAATTTTATCTGCAGAATAATTAGTGAGCAATATTTATTTGTCAAATATTCTCAAACATTTATAGTTTACTTACCCCCTTGAGCGATCGGACGATATCCTTCATTGTGGACCAGGAGACACAGGGACGGAGCCCTGTATAAACCTAAAGTGGCCATGGCCCATTTCAACTTTTCAATATTTATTTTATAGCCTTTTGATAGCTTATACATTTTTAATTAATTTTTAAATTATATAGGCCTATTTTATTAAAAAAAAAAAAAATGGTGCTAGCCAAGAGCTCTCTCTCTTTTTATGTATTTTATAAGTAAAATTGTACTAAAATTTATAGGACATTTTGAAATAAGTTCTTCAATTTTAAATATTTTATTTAATATATTCTTAATTTTTTAATTATTTTGGATGAGTTATTTTGTTTAACTGAATAAAATATTATACTAAATTTAATAGCTCTATTAGATAATAATCATTGATTGTTATAATTTTATTTACAAAATATTTAAAAATTAAATCACTTACTTAACTACTGTTCGAGCCGAAAATGTCGGTCGTCGGTCGGCCCCGGGGATTCGTTTGACCCTCTGAGTGTGATGCATGCGCCGCGTGCCAATAGATCAAACGATCGGGTCGAGGAGGGATCTGCTCGGCCGGATTCTTCTCACTTAACTCTCGCGTCCGTTCGGCTTAGATTAGCCGAACCGGGATATGGAGATAAAGAGAGATTGAGGACATCCTAGAGTAGCCGACTCAGAGAATAGAGACAAAGAAATTGACACGGCTGATGAGCCGATTAAACTTTATATTGTTTGGAAAGGAGATATATACAAGGAAGAGGAAATGGATAGAAATTACAAGTAATCTACTCTTAGAAAATGCGATAAATCTATCTAGAAAAGCAATAAATGCATATATGAAAGATATGAAAAAGTAGAGGGGTGGTCCTAGCTTACGAGATTGCAGGACCCCTTCTTTTTCGATGGTTCAGATATTTATATCCTCCCGAACCATGTGTATAATAATTGCCGATTTGAATAATCGGCGTGATTTGGGAAAAGTTATCGAGAAATCCTCAACTATTTTCTTTTGAGTCGAACTTTCTCAAATAGGATGGTAGACGTTTTTTCATCCAAGTTCGTCCACTTATCGACGCGCCGGAGCGTGATTTTCGGTGCTTTCTAATGTTAGATGTAGCTTGCCGTTTTCGGAGTCAATTATGAGATTCGCGCCCGAATCTCGCGCTATTTCCTTCAAAGTCTTTTCTTTCTCTGCTTGAGTAACTGACAATTGACTCTTACTGCGCCTTCCTCGTCACTCATCTTCCGTCAAAGTCAGCCCGGGGAAAGGCGATGATCTTCTTATTTTCGGCTACTTTTTCTATCGGCTGATGCCTTTGGCCGACTGGTGTATGTCGCGTGCTGCACTCTTACGCGATTGAGACCAGTTTTAATCGAGACGCGAGTCCCTCTTTGTGGACTCATTCTCCCGTCGGCTAATATCTTTAGCTGATGGTAGACGCCACGTGTCACTTTCTTAAGCGGCAAAAAATTTAGTCTCAACAACTACCGATAGATTTAGTAAAATTCTAAAGTTATTTGAATGGAATAATACAAATAAAATAATTATAAATTAAGCGAGTGTAAATCAATGCAAAAAAAAATAAAATTAATATTTTTTACTTGAAATATCTTATAAATAAATTTTTTATTAAAAATTACATATTTATCTGCAAAATGTTTTATTTGTATATATTTTGACTCCTCTCGTGATTGAATTATGACTTGTCCCTGAGGAAACTCGCATTTGAATACCAACTAATGTGAGCAATGATACTCTTTAGCCGTATTTGATTTCGGTATAAGTAAAAATTGTTTATTTATAGTGTAGGTACAATTTTTAGAATAAGCAGGAATAAAACTAATTTTGCGTTCGAATAAAAATAAGGTTATTTTCGAAAATAAGAAAAATAATGTTTGCATAGTTAAATTAAAATACTGAGAATAAAAATAATTATAATTTTAAAATAATAATATTTTATCTAATTAATTAACATAAGTTAATTACGACTAGATAACTCTAATAAATATTAATTAATAATTAAAATAATTAATAATAAGTATTATTAATTAATATTTTAATTAACTATAAATAATTTGATAAATTAATAAATTAATTAGTTAATTATTTAATAGCTAGATAATTAGTGAACAAGATAGTTAAATTAGTCAAAATATTAAATTTATTAAAGAATTATTACAATAATTAAAATTAAATTTACTTGAATTAAATTTGTTCTCAAGTAGAAATAAGTTTGTTTCAAATAAAAAGGTGGATTAGTAGTTTCAAATTTATACTAACTTGTTCCAGAAACCAAACACAGATATAACTTATACACGAATCAAATACAGTCCAAAGCTGGTTCCCAACCAAACGCTATTTTAATTTAGGTCAAAAAAAAGTAGCAAACCTCATCTATAGATTTTTCATTTCCCTTTTCTTTAATATGTCGTCAAGAGATTCTTAAATTTTGATGATGATACCTCCCTACTACGAAAAAGAAAATAACAGTGATGATGTAATTAACTGGCCCTTTTTATGCAGAATGAGGGCATTAGAATATTATAGATCAGATTCACCTCCATATGTGGTTCATGATCATTAATAAATTGTTTTGTATTTGGTTGCAGGTGAGATTGTTAAGATGAACACATCACTAATATTCGTTCACCAAAACCAGATATTATTCAGCTATATCATGATACTAACTTATTACCTGCGCTATTTATAATCTTTGTCGAACTATTATTATTATTATTCTACGTAAAGTGGAGGTTACAATCTTAAAATAACTCTCTAGTTTAAAAGTTTTAGTTGCTGCAAAGTAAAGTTACACGAGCTTGAAATGCAAAGCTCCCAACCAAGTACTTAAATTAAAAGATGAAATGAAATGTCACCCATGACAATGCCACATTACCTAACCCCTTGAGTTATTATCATGTCGCGCTTTTTCTTTGCATGCATGGTACACAAAAGGAAAGAAAATAATTATCAAATTTTTTTAAAAAAAAATTATTTTCTGTATACCTCAAAAGAGATGTCTATTTTACTCTTCATTAATTCAAGAATGAAATGAATTTCATTCATTATTTCAAAATGATAGATAAAAAAAAATTTACCCTTGAATGGATGGAAATGTAAAATATATATTTATAAATAATTGTATATGTAGCCTTGCTTAATTTTAAATCCCTTAGCTTTACCACCGACAGGTTTTTTTAACTTGTGATAGGAATATTAGTTACGTATTAAATACAAATTAAAAGAGTGTACGAAATTTGTGGATCTCTCGGCTTAAGTTTTTGAGCAGGGCTCCGAGCCTTCAATATGTTAAAATTTCATCCATACATTCAGATGAAATCAATTAATTTTGCATTAAGGTTTTTGAAAAAGTACGACTTAATTAATTAGTTGGGCTGATAATTATAATGAGTTTGACAATTTTTACTATCGGCACAGAAAACTTATAAACAATTATTATTTTTCACTTAAGTACCTGTTTTCAATTTGCTATTCTAATTTGAAAAACACTTGTCAATATCTACGCATCAAGTTTGGCACTCAAATTCAACTCTTTAGACCCTTGTTTTGATATTTTCAATTTTTTTTATTTTGAGATTGATTATTTCTTATTAATTTAGATTTAGTGATAAATTAAAATTTATTATCTTCAATTATAACAAAATTCGAATATCCATCATATATATATATATATATATATATATATATATATATATATATATATATATATATATATATATATATATATATATATATATATATATCGATATATAAAAATATTAGGGAACCACTATAATCCCATACGCATATCTTTTTATCCAACGGTTGAAAATTTGATAACACTAATTATTTGGTACTATCGATAGTATTTTAGCCGAACTCATATATATTTAATAACACTAATTATTTGGTGCTATCGATAGTATTCTAGCCGAACTCGTGTGTATATATATATATATAGCCCACCCGGTTGATATAATTAGTACTTTTGGCTAATAATTATATTTTAATATTTATGGAAAAACTGTGTTCTTCTTATATTTCTCGTACCGTTCTTATACTTATTCTGATATCTTGACTCAGTTTAATTAGTCTTGCGTCACTTTCCTAACGATTCAGCATTATCCAGCTAGGTCGTATATCTTTCAACGAAATGTATATCTTTCAACCGATTTCGTCCAGTTCTCAATTAGTTTATTTAGCTCTTTCAATCTGATTTATCTGACTGCATGACACCACATATATAGTTCAAACCGATTTCATCGGATTCTCATACGACCGTACATGATAAAAATAAATAAATCTATCAACTTAAGCTTTTTAATAATACCCCAATCCTTTAACTATGTAATGTACGTAGTAGCTAGGAAAATTAATATATATATATATATATATTATTGAATTAAATAGTATCCACCAAACTTGATGAAATGTGATGTTATTCATGCATTGTACCACCCAAAATTAATTGAGCCCCACTAGAAAGACCTTTAGTCATGCATGAGCAAACCTTTTCTTTTTCTTTTTGTCTTTTTTTGGTTTTTTTTAACAAAGAATTTTCTCGCATTATAACTTAAGTTCAATTATCTGGCATTAATTGTAACTTTTCAAGTTCAACAAACTCGAATTATCAGAAATATACAATCAATTTATTTAAAACGTATTAAATAAAACGTCTACCAGTTTCAATTGTGATTTAACCAAACCTTCATATCATGCAAAAATCGAATCTGTAATTTTTAGCTCTAATGTTATTTATCAAATCATTGACGCTAGTCATTAATTTCAAAAAATATGCAATCAGTTTATTTAAAACGTACAGACGCATTATTTATGAATTTTAATTGTGATCCGATCGAATCAACCTCAAGCCACTAATTTGAACTTCACTCGATCTAATCCAATCTCTCATCATTTCGAACGTGACTTCGTCCAATCTAATCTCCTACTATATGATAAGATGCAGGCACATTTAAGCCGATACATAGCCGAAGTTAATTTTATACAATTTTACCAACTTAATTTGACCAAAAAGAAAATTTGGAAACAGGTATAGTAGGCTTTTAAATTTCTCTGTTCATGGCCCCGACAAAATCGTTGTGTGGTCCCAATAGAAACCGTGATCGAGCACCAAACACCAAATGCACCTACCTATTTTACTGTGTTCAAATAAATTTCAACATTTTAAAAATCAAAAGTTTAAATCATTAAATATGATAAAAAAAATATCTAAAATGTGACTACTCATAAAGTTTTACAAAATTCAGAAACTGATTTTCTAACCATAATATTGTCGCAAATCAATGATCCACAATTTTCAAAAAAGAGAAATTTTAGAAACTTAAAAAATATAGATCTCAAAAAATTCTGACTTTTGCATATACTTTGCTTGTAGGTTATATATATATATATATATATATATATATATATATATATGGGGCAATTTTCTATATACCCCTAAAAATTTTCCTGTTTTCAAATTTACCCCTCTTAGAAAGCTAATATTAAAACTACCCTTCTTACGTTCCAACTTCTTTCCAAAATACCCTTGAAGTTAAACTCGGTTAGTGTACCGTTTGGAACTGCCGTTATCTGTGTGTAATTACTATTTTGCCCTTTCAAATATACCCTAAACCTTAAAATCCTAAACCCCTAAACCCTAAAACCCTAAACCTTAAACCCTAAACCTTAAACCCTAAACCCTAAAACCCTAAACCCTAAACCCTAAAACCCTAAAAAATTCTAAACCCTAAACCCTAAAACCCTAAACCCTAAACCCTAGAACCCTAAAAAATCCTAAATCCTAAACCCTAAAACCCTAAATCCTAAACCCTAAACCCTAAATTCTAAACCCGGGCAAAATAGGTATATCTGATAGTTTTCAACTCCGATTATTATTTAACTCTAGTTTAACCCTAGTTAACTTAACAAAGGGAAACGGTAGGAGTATTTTTAATAACGGTGGAACGTATGAAGGGTATATTGAAAAGAAAAAAATAAGAAGGGTAAATCAGATATTTCTTCATATTTTAGGGGTATACAGGCAATTATCCCTATATATATATATTGAGAGAGAATTGTAGGTTATAAATTACATTTAACAAAAGCTTACTCTTATGTATTGTTTTAATATTTTTAATAAACTGTGTAAAAAATCATCATATAATTTATAATAAATAAACTACCAACTAATGGTAGTTAATCAATGAATGATATATATTAGCATTGAAGGATACTTTGCCGACACATAAATTTTATTACTTTTTACATAAGGTTGATGTGATACTTTTTTATTAGTTCTCTCTTTCTACTATAATTAACTTTTTATATATAAATTAAACTTTTATTTTTGTCAGTTATAATTAGCATACAACTTGTTTGTTTCATCGAGCGTAAAGCTCATATTAAGGTAAATTTTCGGGTGAGACAGAGTTTAGATAATTTTTTTTTTTTTTACTGTTTAATTGTATGGCAGTGGAACTAAAGATTTTCAAATCTGTGATTTGTTTCCTAGAAAACAAATGACGTAAAAACTAGATGAGTGAGAAATTGATAAATATTTTATTAATTCTTTTTATTTATTTAATTTTGACTTGAAGTGGTCTGAAGAGGAACAATGTAAATTACTGTTAAATTAAATAAAATAATTATATTTAAAAATAACTTTATGACTGAGATTTTTATATTTTACTGTCACCCTCGTAACTGAATTTGAGATTTTTTTGATAAATTTATAATGTAAACTTAAATTAAATAAAAAAATAATAATTATGATAGGTTACACTTTTTGATAGGCTCATGGACTTGAATTAAATAAAAAAAAATTAGTAATGATAGGAGGCCGACGTGATTTGAACGGAGAGAAAATCAGTTATGGTAGAAGCCAGTGGTGATTTGAACTGAGAACGTTTTGTTCTGATATTATGTTAAATAATACGAAACTAGTATAGGACCCGCATTGTACAGTGGGTAGGTAGTGTCACGTCCCAAGCCCACAGCGGAAGCCTTCGGGCACACAACAGATTCGCCGCGCGTGCGAGGACGTACCACACACACGCGAAGCATCCAAACCTATCTTACAAAAAAATTAAAATTTATAGCTAAGTATGTATTAGAGCAAAAAAAAATAAAACTATACTAATATTTACCACTGTACAAAATACATATAAAATTCACCTCTCAAATAAAATAAGGCTAAATTACAAAAAACTCTCATGTAAAATCTCGCTTTTTTACTTTGCCCCCAGACTTTTAAAAACCTACACTTTATCCCCTCCTAATTACGGAATTATACACTTTCCTCCCTGTCGTCATCGTTCCGTAAGTGGTTGAAGGGTTGATGCTGTTGATGAGCAAGTCACAACTCCAATGACTGCAACGATGATACTGCAGCACATCAAATGTGGTCACAGAATCATTTACGGAACGATGATGGTAGTGGATAAGTGTATAATTCCGTAATTAGGAGAGAGCAAAGTGTAGATTTAAGTCATGAGGGAAAGTGTAACACTCCAATAATCCCAAATCGGATGGGAATGGAATTGTGAGTGGGTATATAAAAAGACAATGAACACTAGTAATAATAACTGAATTTAAGTATTTTTTGTTGTAGTTCGGACCCAACGAGCGAAATTTTATAGGGAGATTTTTTACAATTTAGCCAAAAAATAAATACAAATAAAATGCCCTGACCTAGCCAGCTACCAATAGGGTGGAGTTCGAATGTACAATACACAATAGGTTGGAGTCTGAATGTACAATACACAAAACTAAGCTACCAATAGGGTGGACTACCTCTATTAAAATAATGCTACCAAAAGGGTGGACTATCTCTATTAAAATAATATTATTAAAATAATGTTATTAAAATAATGCTGGGTGGGAACTGCTATCTACGGTGCAATTCTTTTATCTCGATCCAAAGCTGGCTCAGAAGGCTTTGAAAAGTAGACAACAAGCATGTGTGAAACTATAAAATAGTAGTTCCTAGTGGGTACGATCAACGACAATAACGGTCTACCCACTGGGTCTACCAAAGATAAGATAGTGAAACAACAAAAAAAGCGAGTAGCTGAGCATAATCGAAATAAAATAAAATACAATACTACACTATCATGTCTCTACAACCAAATCCAAAACATCCCTACCCAAACCCAAATGAAACAAAAAACCCAACACTCTCAAAAGCCCGGTCAAGGCCGCGCTGCCTACAAATATGCCACAATCAATCACTCTCTACTGTCCGGATTACACGCCAAGCGGTGCCCGTCAACAATAGACACCAGTCTACCTTCTAACTCCCTTTCTCGGGCACCTGGCCGATCAATCCCACGTAAAACTCAAAATAGCATCCAGGCTATGAACAAATGGTGACTCAACATATCACCAACGACACAAGACACAAACCCCAAGGTCAACTCACACATCCCAACAAAAAAGTATCTGTTAGGATTTGATTAGATTTGTAGTTGAATCCTAGTTGGATTAAGATTAATATTTAAATCTTAAAAGATAAGTTTGTTAAGATTTAAATATTAATTAGAATACAAATCTATTTATACTAAGATTTGGATAGCTTTTGATGTAAGCTATAAATATAGCATATGTGTTATTATTTTAAGGGGGTGTTAACGTGGTCACACCCATGGAGGTGGTGTTAAGATAGTCACACCCACGATGGTGGTAATACCCATGGAGGTGGTGGGGGCTAGGATTTAGCCACACCCATATAGTGGTATCCACAGCACGGTGGTGTTAAGAAGGATATACCCACGATGGTGGTAATACCCATGGAGGTGGTGGGGGCTAGGATTTAGCCACACCCATATAGTGGTATCCACAGAACGGTGGTGGTAATACCCATGGAGGTGGTGGGGGCTAGGTTTTAGCCACACCCATATAGTGGTATCGACACCCACGGTAGTGGTAACACCCATGGAGGTGGTGGGGGTTAGAATTTAGCCGCACACATAGTCTTCTAGGTTTATAGAAGACGAGAGAATGGTGAGAGGGATTCAGGAGGATGGTTAGGGTTGAAGCTACTCTATTGCAGAAGAGAAGTCTGTGTAATCGGCGTAATTCTTCTCTTGGTTAATGAATCTTATTTCACCCGCATATTTCCTTGTATTGGTTTTTCTTCTCTTTGTGGTTGTATTGGTTCCAGTTTTGTTGAGAGGACGGGTTTATGGTAAAAATCTGATTTGACGTTTCCGCTGCGGAATCCCAACTCTATGCGGTACCAGAGCGGATTGCGGTATCGAAGCGGATTGTGGATTCAGAGAATCTGGTACCGGAGTGAGTACTGGATTTTTCCAATAGTATTGCACGTCTCGAAACCCGTGCCCAAAGCACACACACAAAATCACTCACACTGTCACACGACCCACGAAATTTCAAGACAATGCAACCACTACGTCAGCACGACGTTGCACAAATATCACTATCTAAAAACTATTCATCTCTAATACCCAACAATACCAATGAAGGGTCAACGCAAACCGACAATATAGTTCCCCTGATAAACAGGCTAACCCAATCATATTATAAAAATAACATCTATCCCGTAAGTCGACACTAACACACAAAACACACTAAATCACTAATATAGATACCCTGATAAAAGATAAACTCAAACATTCTAAAATAAAGTCTATCTCGAAATCCGCGCACCTAAAAAACCCCCAAAACTATCTAGTAATAAAATAATAATATTTCTAAACCCCCAGTCCCAAATAGTCCAAAAACAAATAAATCATGCATTTCCTACATCTAAGAACAATAATAAAATAGGCAAAATCTCTACATCTTGCATATAGATATAATTAGTAATCCGTCATTCTCGGCGACACGGAACCCACTTGGAATGCAAATCCTGGCAGAACTAGGTCGGCAGAAAGATTGCACGCTCGACGATGATCACTACGCGTGAATGGCACAGCCATGACAAATTCGGAAGTATCCCAGCCAATCTCGCAATCCAGAAAACCTTAGTCCTTACAGTTAAAAGGGCAAAGAGTTCAAAATCCAATAACTACAATGAGCAAAAACCTAACACTACCAAAAACAACCCCAAAAAACACAAACAGCAATATAAAATAAGAGACACTTACCCCAAGATCGGCACGCCATTGGAACTCATGCGCGCGTGCCCGAGCTCAACTCCTCGAAACGAATCGCGCGCTCCACAACACTCCCCGCACGTGCACGACCTTCCTCTCCCTCTCCTTTGCGCTTTGCTTCACTCTCTAAAAGCCACAGTGGTGAACAGATGAGAAACAGAAAAGAAAGAACAAGGTCCCCGCAAGTTAAATAGGCGAAAATGGCTGATTCTGGTGCTTGAAACCAACTTTATGACACCCGAAACAACCATTTCGGGCGGCCAAATAGCACAGGAAGTGGCCCGAAAGTTTTGGGCCGCTTCAGTGCTAACAGCGGCCGCCCGGTCGCGCACCCGCGACCACTCCGAGGCCACCATGTGCTCGCGTCACGCCCTCACCCAATGAGGCGCCGCCACGTGGCGCCAACCACGACACTCGCGCATGCGCAGCTTCGCTTCCCCGCACGCGTGCCTCGTGAAGCGTGCCCACACACACACCTTCTCTCTTTAAAGCCTTCCAAAATGCACCCCGAGCTTTATTTTTTGCGCCGATTTGTTCTAGAATGGTCCTGGCTCGGTTCAGCAATCTCTCAACATGCTAAACGGCCAATCATACTGCGATTTTACAATTTACAAAGCCCAGTATTTCACATGTAGTATTTGAAATAATTAAAATATATAGTTATTAAAATTTAAAATTCAAAACTTTATAATTAAAGAAAGGAAAATGCTACTTGTACACCCCATTTGGGGGTGTACATCGTACACCCCACCCATCCAATGGGTGGGGTGTGGTGAGGGGTCACTTCACAATTTGTGAAGTGACCCCCGCACCCTTAGATGGGTGGGTGTAAGATGTACACCCTTTTTAGGGGTGTACATGTAGCGTTGCTCTTAAAGAAATACAAAGAAAGCTATATACTATTCTAATTAGTATACGTTGCAACAGGCAGGACGAAAATTTGTATAACACATGTGGTGAGTCATGCCCTAATTAATGGGTAAGGTGGCTCTTTCATAAACAATATTTTTTTGATGTGACGGTGTGACCCAGTATTTTATGAAGGAAAATGCTATGTGTACACCCCTTTTGGGGTGTACATCATACACCCCACCCATCCAAGGGTGGGGGTGTGATGATGGGTCACTTGATGTGACCCGTAAAAAATATCGCCACTATTAAAATGGTGGAGGTGTATGATGTACACCCCTTCGGGGTGTACATATAGTATTGCTCTTTTATAAAACGAGCAATTGCTTTCATGTTTCTGACAAATTTTGACTTTCTAATTTTTTTTTTTAAAAAAATTAATATTAAAAATATTTTTTTAATATTTTAAGTTTTTATAAATATATTTTTTAGAGTTAAATTTTACTAGTAAACTATTTGTAGCTGCCGTTGTCTTTATAAAATTATTATTTTATTTTTTAAAATATATCCTTTTATACATGTCCTTAAGGGATAATAGAAGTATTTTGAATTTTTGACTTTTCAAATAATATCCTCTTCTATCGTAACTAATTTTTCTTATTTGTCTTTAAGTTAAGAAAAAAATAAATATTTTAATTTTTTTTAATTTGGATAAAAATTTAACTCGAAATAATTTAACGAATACTAGCATATAAAATAACTAAAAAATATATTTGAAATAAAGAAATAAAAATAAACAAAATATTTCTAAAATATTAAAAGACACATAAAATATTATCCCTTAATAAAATAATCATATATTTTAAAATTTTAAATAAAAAATAATATTTATATATTTTATATTCAACCATTCATCACTCACACACAACTTTAATTGTGCGAAACATTTTTGTAAGGACAGTAATAGTGGACACTGGTACCATTATTTTCTCTCGAGGGAGGGAAAAACATTTTGGGACCCGACAATTCCGGTGCGGTGTCAGGCTCAGTCGCTCAGACCATGAATTAAAATTTGGTACGATATCTTATGATTTAAGACACCCACCCTCTGCATCAACCAACCACCTCAGTTTGGATCTGCTCTTCTTTTTTTCTCAATTCAAAGCAAACTATTCACAATAGACCACTCTCCACGCTGCTAATAAATGCATTTCCACTAGCTCCCATATTTTTTTGTTCACAGTTCACCTCCAATTCGATCCATTTTCAATATTTATTAGAAAGATGAAGCAGCCTCTCTCTTCTGCATCCTACTCCTCGGCTCTCAGGAAGGCCCGTCTGACACCGCTTCTCTTCACTTTGCTGCTCTTCTTGGTCCTCTTCTCCCTCCTCTACGGCGAGGACTTGGCACGCATCGCCGGGCGGGCGGAGGATCGGAACGAGAACCAGCCGATTCCGCAGCTCAGTAAGAATTTTTTTTCGAGAGAAATATAACATGCTATCTGTTTCGTTTATTTTTAAAATAAACTTAGTTTGAAATATGAAGCAACTAGCCTTCGAACTCGGATATTAATCACCAAGTTCCTTGCCACTTGCACTAGAAACGGTTGATAACTCAATAAAAATTAATTGTTATATTTTGTTAACATTATATCTCAATTACTGATCATTTCTAACGCAAATTGTTTTAAATTTAATTATAAAAAAATTAAACGAAATGGATAACATACTAATTTTCTATAAAATTGAATATTTACATTTGGATCATTTACCAACTAGATCTATCAATGGGTACAAATATTTGTACTGGATCTGCAACTGAATGGAATGGGACTGATAGAGATGCTAAATAAAGATGGTGGTTTCCATTATGGATCTAAAAAGAGGAAAGCCGCTAATAAGAAATTGGATTTGATCATGTTTTTTTGTTTGTACTCAAAAAAGTGAATCGGTTATATTAAATAGTTGGATTCCCCTTCTTTTTTTTTTTTTGCTTCGACTTTGAATAATTTTTATATTCGGTTGGGTTAATTGGATCAGTACGATTTTATATTTTAATTTTTTTTATCTAAATTTGATTCTGAATTTTGTAAAGATTCTTTCGAAAACCGCGACACGTCCAAGCTATAATTGACGTTATTGATATGTTCCGTCACTTTTTGCTGATCTTCATCATGCACGTACGTACGTAGAGCGCATTGTGATGGGCGGTGTCTGTTTGGTGGATAAATTTTGCAGTAGAGAGGAGGAAGGCGAGACCGCGGAAGTTGCCGTTCACGGTCGGGGAGGTCGGCGGAGGAGGCGGGCGGTGCGACGTGTTCAGCGGGAGGTGGGTGAAGGAGGAGTCCAGGCGGCCGCTGTATGAGGAGTGGGAGTGCCCGTACATACAGCCCCAGCTGACTTGCCAGGCGCGCGGCAGGCCCGACAAAGATTACCAGCGCTGGAGGTGGCAACCCCACGGCTGCACTCTTCCAAAGTAGGTGAAACTAATATTTTACTGGTTGGTTCAAAAGATGAACGGTAAATTTTATTTCTTGTTACCATAAGCGCATAAATAAAAATAAAATAAATTTTAAATACATAATAAAAAAATAAATTTTATATATATAAAAAAAAAATTACGAACAAAATAGTAAAATTTTACTATTTAAAAATAAAATTTTAATAATATTCTTAATATAATTACACAATCTCGTTAGGACAAAAAAAAAAAAAAACAAACAAAAAATTAAAGAATTTTTTTATTGCCTAATCCATTCGGACATGCATTCAATTTTTTTAAAAAATATTTTTTAAAAATTTATTATATTATAAAACTGTCGAGAAGCCTCTAGCGTATCCATTTCACCTAGAATAAATTTAATTCTTTTACCAACTGAGGTGGCAGCCGTGGTCCCCGGCTGCTCAGTGAGAAGTTGGATCAGCATCTGACATATTTTAGATCTGGCTTTTAGATCTGGCGCAGCAGCTGAGACGTTATTTAGCGAGTGATCGTCTCTGTCAAATATAACGATTCGATCTATTAATAATAATAATTTATTAAATTTAAATTATAATTTAAAATAATTAAGTATAATTATTATTATTTATAATTATGGTCATTATAAATTTAATCATAATTTTATATTCATCAACTGAAGTGTCATAATAAATAATATTTTTTAAAAAATAATTATAAAAATATGATAAAATTAGTATAAAAAAAATAATTTTTTGGATGGAGAGTGTGCACAAGTAACATGTCAAATTAATTTACTATCTAATCATTTAAGATCTTTTGTTTTTTATGTTAGTCTTATCATTTTGTATTTATGACTAAATTTTTTTTAAAAAAAATATGAATTTTTAGATTAAAAAATATTAAATTTATACCTATATATATATAAATGTGCAAATTATTAATTTTTATACCCAAATATCCAACCCAACATGAGAGCTAATTATTAGCTGCAAGCCTGCAACATTGTTGACATGACAATATAAATATACACGGATACTGGGTTTTTTAAATAATAATAATAATTATTATTATTATTATTATTATTATGAATTTTGCTATTATTTTTTAAAAACATCAAATAATTGATATTTTTAAATTTTTTAATGTTAAATCTATTTTTTTGACTAATTTTATTTTTTATATCAGGTTATTAATTATACCAATTAGACATTAAATCTAATGAATTTAGTATCATTCTTATCATGTATTTTTTTATCCAAAAATAAAAAATTAATAAACATCAATAACTTAATATTTTTAAAATATAGAAGCTCAATTCTATTATTATTATTATTATAGTAATTTTTTGTTAACCTTTTTACCTCTGAATTGTAAAGATTACCAGTTTAATCACTTGTTCTATATTTTTCTTTTTTGAATTTTGGGAAACTTGTTTGTATACACTATCAATTAGTTTTAGGGAGAGCACACTACAACAAAATTAGATTATAGGGACACATGTTCGTGACACTTTTATATAAATGTCCTATCTATATTCCATCTATATCCAAAATTAGATTATAGTGACACATTTTTGGGACATATTACAAAAATGTGTCGCTATACACCCTAGCGACGGCACATATAGCAATATTTACAATAAGTGTCGGTATTTTTGTCAGCGACACTTTTTTTAGATTTTAGAAACATTTAAAAGTATCGCTATAACCTAATTTTATTGCAGTGGCATGAGTAATTTGATTTAACCCAACCAGACTCCTTTCGACCTGATCTAATCCGACCTTAGCTCAACTCAAAGCCGAATGGAATTGGTTTGGGTTTACGAATTTTGCATTCGAAACTATATATGTTAGCAAAATCTCTATTATCTCTCATTCCTAACATACATATATAACGAATGTTATTAAATTGTGGCGAACAATTTAAACAGTTTCAACGCGACAATGATGCTAGAGGCTCTGAGAGGGAAGAGGTTGATGTTCGTCGGCGACTCGCTCAACCGAGGCCAGTTCTATTCGCTGGTTTGCCTTCTCCACTCCGTCGTTCCAAACGAATCCAAATCCATGGAGATTAACTTCGGTTCGCTCAGCACCTTCACAGCCAAGGTAACCTCGTTCTTTTGTCTCACTTCATTTTTCATTTTTAGTACTTTTTTGGGTCGAGTCAGGTCGGATCAGGTCAGGTCGAATTCTCTTTGCATGTAGAACTACAACGCTTCGATCCAATTCTACTGGGCTCCGTTCCTCCTCGAATCGAACTCGGATGACGCTATCGTGCATCGAATATCCGATCGAATCGTTCGAAGAGGCTCGATAAACAAGCATGGCGAAAACTGGAAGGGAGTTGATATACTGGTGTTCAACACATACCTTTGGTGGATGACTGGTCTCACAATGAAGATCCTGTGACTTTTTAGTAACCCTGATACCTTTCTTCTTCTTCTTTTTTGTTTCCAGCACTTTTAATTTCCTCTTTGTGAGTTTTTGAAGGTTAAATTTTGCACAATTATAGGGAAGGAGAAGAACCATTTAATGAAGCGAAAGATGTGGTGGAGGTAACAACCGAAGACGCATATCGAATGGCGATGAAAGATATGCTAACATGGGTGCAGGAGAATATGGACATGACGAAAACGCGAGTTTTTTTCACCAGTATGTCACCTACCCACCAAAAGTGAGTATTAGATCATTAGATATCTAATAGCTTAAGCTTTTAGAAAAATCGCATTAATACTATGATGAAATAATAATTAAGAAGTTCTAAGTCCAAATTATACCACTTTTGTCAGGTACTAAATTAAGGAAACATCTTGACTTATTCAATTTAAGGGTTAAATTTAGTTCCTGGAGTTTGACTCGGATTTTAATTCGGTAAAAATGTATAAGGAACCTCTCATTAATTAATAGGTTATTTTGTAATAAAACCCCTTTAATTTCTTTTTTTTACTGAGTTTTTATGGTTCATTAACACAAACACTTTGTTACATTTTATCGCTAAATTAGTATTAACAGCGAATTAATCAAAGTTTGTTTGCTTCAAAGCTGTTTAAAATATTAAATTTGATATGATAAAATTTTAACTTGTTCAGCTAAAATTATTTAATTCTAAAAAATTGATCAGTTAGAAGGTCTCCATAGAAAAGAGACACAGTTGAGAGGGCTATTTCATGCTGACCAAAGTGTTTGACAACGTAGTTTACGAATTTTGACGTGATGTCAATTTCACAACTTTAGTTGTAAGTTTCACAGCATTGTTTGATTTGATGTGAATGTCACACTCGTTCCGATGTTGATTTTTTGATTTGAAAATTTATTTAAATTTATATATACACAGGAGCCATGAGTGGGGCGCGGAACCGGGCGGTAACTGCTACAACCAGACGACGATGATTGAGGACCCGAACTACTGGGGTTCGGACTGCCGGAAGAGCATCATGCAGGTGCTCGGGGAGGAACTCGCGGAGTCGGACGTACCGTTGATGTTTCTAAACATCACGCAGCTGTCGAGCTACCGCAAGGATGCGCACACGTCGATCTACAAGAAGCAGTGGACCCCCCTCTCCCCGGAGCAGCTCGCGAACCCCGTGAGCTACTCCGACTGCGTCCACTGGTGCCTGCCCGGTCTCCAGGACACCTGGAACGAACTCCTTTTCGCCAAACTCTTTTATCCTTGAACTATAAGAGGTCGCGAACTATAATGATCTCTCTCCCTATTTCCAATTTGGACTGTGTATATTTTTCAGATTTTTTTTGCTCTTTTTGGCTTCTTTCTCTTTTTGTGATGCAACGTTCTAAATTGTAAATCGTTATTTAAACAGTAATGCTATATGTACACTCCAAAATGGGGATAGTAAATCTTGCAACTCTTTGTTCAAGGACAAAAATTTAGTCCTTGTATTATCAACTTTTTTTTTTTATAAATATTAAAAATCTAAAGGAGTTTGTGAACTCTCTATATATATATATATATATATATATATATATATATATAGAGTTCGGCTACTATGCTTATAAAATTACCAAACAATTAGTGCTGGTAAATTTTTACCGTTATATCTATCTCTTTAACTAATTTTATTTCTTAAATCATGCTATTCCATCAACCATCCACTAAATCTAAGAGGCCCGCTATCATTCTAACTGCATATCCGTTTATCCAAATATTAGAAATCTATAAACACCAATCAATAACTTGATACTTGTAAAAGCATAGGAGCTCAATTTTATATATATATATATATATATATATATATATATATATATATATATATATATATATATATATATATATATATATATATATATATATATATATAAAAATTAGGGTGGAATACTATTGATGGCACCAAATTATTGATGCTATCAATTTTTTAGTTCTTGTATTAAAAGATGTGCGGTTCGGATGATAGTGATTCCGTAGAGTTTAGTGGATGATTTGTTTAATAGTAAAAATTCTAGAGGACCACTATAATTTCAACCATACATTCTTTTATCTAAGCACTGAAAATTTGGTAGCACCAATTATTCGTGCTATCAATAGTACTCAAGTCGGAATATATATATATATATATATATATATATATATATATATATATATATATATATATATATATATATATATATATATATATATATATATAGAGAGAGAGAGAGAGAGAGAGTCCGGCTAGAATACTATGGTTAGCACCAAGCAATTGGTGTTATCAAGTTTTCAGCCGTTGGATGAAAAGATATGCGGTTGGGATTATAGTGGTTCCCTAAGATTTTTACTATTCAACCAGCCACCTAGTAAACCCTAGGGGACCACTATCATCTTAACCACACATCCTTTAATCCAAAGGCTAAAAACTTGATAACATCAATGGCTTGGTGCTATATATCGATAGTATTAATAGAGCCCGGCTATATATATATATATATATATATATATATATATATATATATATATATATATATATATATATATATATATATATATATATATATATATATATATATATATATATATATATATATATATATATATATATATAGTCCGGCTGCTATACTATTAATAGTACCAAATTATTAGTGCTATCAAGTTTTCTACCCTTAGATCAATCCCTTTGATCATTTTCATCCGTTAGATTTTACTATTTTTCTAACCACCTATTAAACCCAAGGGACCCACTATCATCTAAATCACACATCTTTTAATCCAATAGTTAAAAACTTAATAGCACCAATGACTTAAACGGACTCTATATATATATATATAGAGAGAGAGAGAGAGAGAGAGAGAGAGAGTATTTTTCTTAAGGAAAATGCTAGATGTACACCCCAATTGGGGTGTACATCTTACACCCACCCCATCCTGGGGTGGGTGAATTCTACTCGTCCCATCGATGGGACGAGTGGAGGAATACCCACCCCAGGATGGGGTGGGTGTAGGATGTACACCCCATTTGGGGTGTACAGGTAGCACTTCTCTTTTCTTAATTATTTAAATTTTGGCTTGGTAATCTAAGGCTTGTAGTGTGCAGAGGTCTCTGATCTTACGGATGAACAATTGAGACAGTTGGACCGAACTGAAAATCATTTTAGTCTAACCAAATTATCGGATTTGGTTTGATTTGATTGGATTTGCCACGAACCGTCCATCCATCTATCCTTCGTCCCATCACTTAAGGGAGGGAGAGGTCGGAGATCCAATAAAATTGGAGAAGTGGGCCTCGATCTGTTCGGCCCACTTATTGCCAATGTCGCCTTTCATTAGGTCCAGCCCACTTATGATCCATAATCAACTAGGCCTTCAAAAAAAAGAAAAAAACAAACAAACAAACAAACAAACAAACTTAGGCTAATAGAATTGATGGCACATATTAAACCCTTCTGGTTCAAAAAAAGGACATGGCTATACTACAATCCATTGCACATTAAGCATAATAAAAGCTACCATTCTTAATTCAAAAGGGACAAAAAAAAAAAGAAAAAAAGAAAAGGACCTATATATAATAATTAGTTGAAGACCACAAAATTAATTTAACTCGCAAAGATATTTAGCATGATGAGTGCATCATTCAATGACACGTTATTATTAATAACCCAAAATAAGCAAAGCGCAGCTAAGGAACATCAACAAGTAGATAGGAATCGTAATCTTGTTTGCATGATCAAAGCAATCGTCAAATCCATTGAATCCATAAGGATTATCGATATCAAAGTGCTCCGCGACATCAAAATTGCCTGAAACATATACAAGAATAAAATGTATTAATATTATCAGAGCATGATTTACGTCATAATTAAGTCTATGACCAAAGACACATTGATGATTATTTGTTAAAATGAAGGTTTTGTTTTGTAGACGAGCACTCATACTTTTAGACGGTGTTTGGATAGTTGAAAAATATCCCCGTTATACCTCAAGCTTATTGAGCTACTAACTACCCTTGCAATTTCAATGAACATGATAAAACTGTATTGTCCGCGAATGCGTTTAACGATTTAAAATGTTCAAATCAACCAAAAAGCTTAAGCAGATAAGTGAGACACCTCTCGCACATTATATACGGATCAAAATTTATTTCTCTTTATCCATTACGTGATTATTATTCTTGGTACAATTAACCCCGAAAAGTACGTAATATTAGGGGATTATTAATTAACTCACCTCTTTTTTGGGTGTGTCCACATCTTCTAATGAGAGCACTCCTCACATCTTTCACTGATGCTCCATTGTTGAATCTAAAGCTATTGTGTACATCACCTACACAAGTTAACACTAAATGTGTCTCCTCAAAGCATGGCCCCTCACAGTACTCATCTATTGCTTCTTGTGGAATGGTAACACTCCCTTGTTCATTCAATCTGAATGAGTCATTGCACCTGCTATAAACCTAGTAATTTCATTTCAAAAACAAGTATTAATTATTTATTTATTTTTAATGATCAAATATTAACAATAGCTCAAAAATTTTGTGTAAAGTTTGTGACTGAGTACTCACGGGGCGATAATCGAAGCATGATAATGCTCTTCCATGAATAATGTCCATTATTGGATCTGTTTGAGGTTATACACATAAATAAGATTGAGCAAATGAGCAAATTTCATGCTTGTCTTAATCGTAGAAGAAGTAGGTTATGATCTGGAGATATCTGATCGTCAAATGCTCCGTAGAGATTGCTATTCGGGCAATCCAAAATATTTAGAGTACTAACTATAGTGAAAAACATAAACATGATTTAGACGCCCAGTACTTTAGATTTACAAAAAGAAAAAAAACTCAACATAATACTTCTTCTAATATAACTTAACTGGTCATAAAATTCACCGTACCGGAGTCGCAAAAAGAAGAAGAGGAGCAAAACACAGCCACAAAAAGGCACCACCATCTCAAGGAGATACCAAAAGCCATTGGTGAAGGGGTCACTTGAGCTTTGTAAAATGAGAAGGAGAAAATGTGAAGAGACCTCTAATTTGGATTTATAACATCATTGCCTAATAATACCACCAACACTGGCCATTCTCTCACCAAACTACACCTATCCCCCACATTTCCTCTTTATTTTTTCACTCTCATCATTCTCTCTCTTGCTTTCTCACATAATCTAACAAAGTGTAATTTGTATGGCTTAATTTTTGGCTTCAAAATTTGTAACAAAATTCAAATGAAATTAAAGTTAGGGAGATTCATGATGAGTATTTTAAAGAGATTTTTGGATGTGCATGGTAGTTGTTCTTTTGCCAGAAAAGAAGGGATTTGGTGGGAAAATTAAAGAGAGGGATTATTAGTACAACCAATTATTTACACACTTTTCCACCTACCAAATTAAATAATTATTTCCACTCTTCTAAATTTATCTTCAAAGAAAATTAAAATAAAAAATTAAGTACATCAGAATCATCCAAAGTTTTGTCCGTTGCATATAGCGGTCTAAAGTTTAAAATTTTCATATATATTTTGCAATTTACTATCTAAATATATATTCTATCTATTTAAATTGCATTCCTCTTGGTTAATTTTTATACGTTTGGTGTTAAAATTCAATTTCTCAACTATAGGATTGAAGAAAAATATTTTTTATATACCTCAAAAGAGATGTACATTTTACACTTCATCCATCCAGAAATAAAATAAATTTTACTGATCATTTCGAAATGACCACCTTTTGGGTGTATGAGTATCATTGCTCAGAATTGAATCACATTGTTAAAAAAAACCCTTCTAATTTGTAAGTTGTTGGCGTGGCCCTTATTTTGTTCTGACTGTTTGCCTAGTAACAGCTACTTTACATTGATGGAATATAAATTTCGATTATTATTTGCAAAACTTTGAAAGTTTAGGTGATTATACGTGAATAGTCAAAAGTTCGGGCGTTCTGATGCATTTAATCCAAAAAGGAAAAAAAAAAATAGCAGTGACTTTTTTGCTTGCTTTTTTATAACAAAAAATGTGCTCACAAACTAATCAATAAAAATGAAGGGGATAAAAAAAGAACATAGCATAAAACAGAATAAATTGCACGTTTAATCCTTAAACGGTAAGATCGGTGACACTTTGGTTCTCAAACTTTAATTTATTATAATTTTTAGCTCAAACTTTTATAATTATTATAATTTTTGGCTCGAATTCTTAAAATTATTACAATCCAAGCACACAATCCGATTTAGTTAATTAAATATTGGTATATTGTTGATGTAAAAGTAATATAGCATCTTAATTGTCATCGTATGATCAATCACGAGACGTAATTATAATAATTTTGAAAGTTGAGATAAAAAATTATCATAAATTAAAGTTTGAGGGCCAAAGTGTCATCTGACTCATAGTTTAAGCATGCAAATTATCTGATAAAATAAAAAACAGAAGCAATACCAAACAGAGGCCGAAAACAGATTCGGGCTTGGGCCAGGCCCAGCCCTATCTTTGGCCCATGAGTTGTACGGTCCAATTTATCCTGGGCCCAAAGGGCCCAATCTAAGGACAAGTAAGGGGTTTTTTTTTTTTTTTGTGTTTTTCTCAGTATAACTACATTGATTAAAATTGCCTCATAAATTCTAAACTTGTTCTATTTACAATTCACTTTGCTATATATATATATAGATGACTATTGCTGAAAGCAGAAGCTGAAACAAAGCCGATCGAGCACGGCCTAATATGTTTCAATCCGACGGTCCAAAATTCAAAGGCCTTGGAAAATTTTAAAGGCTTTCGACCTCGAGCCCAAAATTTGATGGACCGCTTTATCGGGCCTGTTGGGCCTTTAACTAGGCCAACTGTGCCCAAATTTGATTGAAATTAGATTCACTGTTTAAAATATAATAATAATAATAATAATAATAATAATAATATTATTATTATTATTATTATTTATTATAAATATATAAATTCTGAATCTTTAAATGGTGATGCGCCAACTCCTCCGTTGCTTGGGTTTCCTTTTTTGAGAAAATGCAGTATGCTGCCGCTTCATTCAATACGGAAGTGAACTTAGCAACTGAGTAGCCAGTTTCTGCAGTAGAGCAGCCGGGCCCACAAAAAAAAAAAAAAAAAAAAAAAAAAAAAAAAAAAAAAAAAACCCAACTAGGCACAGAATCTAAAATCTGGTCCAGTTGCTTGGGTTTCTATTTCGTAAGTTTAGATGGTTTTGCGCTCCCAGTTGGTTTCAGACTTCTCATATTGTTCTTCTCTATTCAATCTATCTCTTTGCCGGACAGATGCCTCTAGGCGGTGAGGTGACGGGGACTCTCCGCAGCTTCTCTTATCACCCTTTCCTCGCCCATCTCATCTCTCTTTCTCTGTCTCTCTCTCTTCACTTGCTAGGTACAGTAAGATCTTTTCCCAATTTTGTATGAAATAATATTTAAAAAATTTAATATTATTTATATTTTACTATTAGATGAAATAAATATTACAAAGTAAAACAGTATAATCACGTGAGTTTTCATATTCAAATAACTATTTTAAAATACGATGTGTGCGCTTTTAGTACCGATTAATATATATAATGGCTTAATAATTATTATTATTATTATATATATATATAGAGAGAGAGAGAGAGAGAGAGAGAGGAGAAGTTATATATTTTTAAAAGTAATGGAATTGTTTGATCTTAAAAAGGATCTTTTATAATTTCGCACGTAAGAGACTATTTCTTAGTTTCGGCCGGTCATTAATAATTTGATTATTTTTAGATAAATTTAACTATGCTTGTAAATTTTTTACCATTAAATTTGTATTGAGATTTGTAGTATTATAAAATTAAATAAAAAAAATAGAAAAAAATACAATAGCATAAATCTCAATATATATATATGGAAAATGCTATGTGTACACCCCTTTCGGGATGTACATCATACACTCCACCCATCTAAGGGTGAGGGTGTGATGATGGGTCACTTGATGTGACCCGTAAAAAATATCGGCACCATTAAAATGGTGGAGGTGTATGATGTACACCCCTTCGGGGTGTACATGTAGCATTGCTCTATATATATATAGTGTCCAGCTACTATACTATCTATAGTACCAAACATCTGGTGCTATTAAATTTTCTACCCTTAGATCAACTCTTTTGATCATTTCTATCCGTTAGATTTTACTATTTTCCTAACCACTAATTAAACCCAATGAATCTATTATTATCTCAACCATCTATCTTTTGATGCAAAGATTAAAAATTTTATAGCACTAATATTTCAGCCCCTCTCTCTCTCTCTCTATATATATATATATATATATATATATATATATATATATATATATATATATATATATATCTTAGTTGGTGTTTCTTCTAATATATAATATATACCACAGCACAAAAACAACGTTAAAGAGCATTGCAATCCACATGTAGTTTGGGAGGAAAACTCCATTCCCGTTGTTTGTCGCGGCCGCGTGTTTCCAGACTCACCCGGAGATCATCTGTCCCGAAGTAGTGAGTGAACCTGCGAAGCGCAGAGGAGATTCGAATTATATGTTTAATTTTCAATGCAAAAATAATAATTTCTTCTTTTGTTGATTTTTTTATTTACGAATATATATATATATATATATATATATATATATATATATATATATATATATATATATATATATATATATATATATATATTATGATCCTGTAACTATGTAAAATTGAGTGAATTAATATTCATGATATATTCCTAAAAAGGCCTTGATTATATATCCTGAAATTAAGCAAAGTTCGCAGGACAGGAAAGATATTTTTTGTTGCATTTTAATTTTGCATATGAACCCGTATTAAATATGCAAATATTGCATTAGTGTTGAGGCCAAGATATTGTCACGTGGTTGGAAGCACGGTGCAGATAATCATTCTGATCAGACCGAATTAGAAAATGACACTGGCTCAGAAAATGATCAGATGACTCAGCCGATAGGGGTGTAGACCGGTGAAAAACACGTTTTCGATCATCTCCATTAGAAAAGTTGGGTCATCAACCTTTTCAGTCGATTCGTAATAAAAGTTAAGAGTATGATCGGGTCTCGACTCCATGAGTCGAAGAAGAATACAGATCGAGATATAGAAGGAACGATTCTTAAGATAGGAGGTGGGGCGTGAATTACTTGTTCAGCAAGTAGCGTCCTGTATCAACGATCGCCGAGGATTATGTCTCGGCACGCGAATCTCGAAAATAAATGTAGGCGGAAAAGGTGTTACTTGTTAGATGTATGCTCTAGAAGTCAACTTGGACGACACATATATTCTTTATATGATATAAATTTATATTTTACATTTTACATTATGAATGTTATTGGATTTTTATTTCCATTCGTATTGTGTATGTGTCTATGAATTGTCCAAAGAATTAATAAGATGATGATACGTATTCTCAAGAGTTGAGAATTTGAGACATGTATCATTAGTGATTAATTTCTAACTGCTCCCGATCGATGGATCATCACGGGGACAGTGATTGATCCGGTGAGATTAGTGCACAGTCGCTTCCCTTTTAGGGTAGACGAGTCTCGAGTCAACAGTATGGGGACACTGGAGCGAATGTGCAGGTGGTTGTTGGAGAACAAGGGTACCGAGCGTGATCATCACGAGAAGTCACTTAGATGTCTACTCACTCGTCAGTGACTTACTCGATGTTGCAGTAGTGTGACTGGTTCTTTGACCTGCGGTGTCTCAGCTATTCACAATGGGGTTACTATAGTTTGACTGTACATACACTTGGTCCCTAGCCATTTGGGTCCTTGCAGTGGGTGCATGTTGGCTACAGTAGGTTCGTTGTAGGAATAGGGTGTACACCTATATGGAATGTAGGAATAGGGTGTACACCTATATGGAATCTATTGCCCTCAGTAGAGAAGGGAGTTAGTCCTATGTGATTTATGAGACCGAGTTTAGAAAACCTTGGCCAAGGCGTAGTAAATAACGGAAAGGGTTTCCGATATTAGAAACTCGAGTCGAATAAATTTGACATATGACAGACGGTAGGGTTTGACGAGCAATTCCATGACCTTCGTCTAGTTGGAACTCCGGATAGAATGATTGTATCACAAGTTAACTGCACCTAGAGGTTCAGTATTCCATTCTACTGGAATGTCACTATATGCTGCTAGGCGTCACTGGTGGATTGTGGGACTCACGAGAATTATCTGGATGATCGATAATTTTTATTGGGCTGAGTTTGAATAGTTCTAACCCACTGAAAAGAGTTTCAGCGATATTGTTGATGGTGATCACAATATATCTCACTACCAGATAGAATAGAACCTATGGGGTCACACACATAAGAGGTTATGACTGATCGGATAGTTGGATCGCAATTTTTGAATCGCCTGAGGACTTAATTGTCAATATGTTGATAATTGGACTAATTTATAATTGTTACAAATTAATAATATTAAAGTGCAAATGTTGCAAGAGAGGACTTACTAATAGTTAGTAAGTTGTGAAAGTACTTAAGTGCTAATGTTGCATTAATGATTTGATTTGATCAAATTAGGATTGAGTTCAAGTCGAATTAAATTAGGATTTAATCGATTGAACCGATTAGGAATAAGATAAACTTAAATCTAATTTTAAGTTTATCTTAATGTTTATCTTAATTATTATAAAAAGGGATTATATCTTCTTTATACATATGAGTTTTTATTAAGAAAAAAAAATTCCACGATAATCAAATTGCGGTGTAGATCTCCCCGCGCAAAGGTGAATATTAGATTTCCTTTTCCTTTTAATCTTAGAAACATGAGGGATCCTGTTTTTCGTGGTTTTTGATATCAGATCTTAAGTTTTTCATATTTGTCTTTTTGATTTCTTTTTCCGCTGCGTTTATTTTTGCGCAAAACCTAACATTACTATCCGTTTGAAAAGAAAAATTTTCGAAGGGAAAGTGATTAGAAGATACGTACGATTTTTCGAGAACTGTGTCGTTATCCAAAAGCAACATTTGATTCTAAAGTTCGTGCGAATATAAATAAGCAAACTATCTTCGAAAAAAAAAAGTCATGCAATCATGTAAGCCAGCGACCACTCCAGCATTTCAATACTTTCAATAATTCCTACATCTACTGCTTTTCTAGACTACATTTACAAATTTTTTTTACTGCTTTTCTTATAATTTTTCTAAAAGTAGTGTTAACTGTTAAGCTTGTAATCGAACCCTGTAATCCTTTTTGTCTTGAGCAGTACAAAGTGATTCGGTTGTTTCGGCCAAGTAAATTTTTTTAAGAATTTTGAGTTTCAGTCTGTTTTGGCTCTCCCAAGTCGAAATTCGCTCAGTATATATTTGAGTGAGAAAAATACGATAGAGTGGATCTCTCATCAACCTTATAGTTTGGCACGCGATGCATTCAACCCAAAAGGTTATTTTCGAAACCGATCACAAATTGGACCAGATAAACGATCGAAATTTGTTCGACGAACTTTTGGACCACAACAATGAGTACACTTGAAAAGTTGGTATCTGCATGAGTGCCCATGCAACCCCTATGAAACCTTGATTATTTATGCTCATGTCCTCTATCTCTTGATCACTATACATGCACAGATGCTACAATTAATCTTGTTTATTTATATCATACATGCAACAACTAAAGTTTTCCTAGCAAAGATCAACTTTTCCGAAATGTTTACGCCATTTTGCAATTTTGTATGATATGATGATGCCCAGAAGATCGATTTAATTGAAAAGGACTTAGAATTATACTCAACGCATATATATATTGTTGACTAAAATTCAAAATTTTATTTATTCTTATTTTATTTTATTTTTATTATATTTTATTTTTAATTTTCTTTTAACGCGCAACGCCCGCGCGTAGCGCCCGTTACGCGCGGGCGTCACTTGGCTTCGCGGGCGCAGCGGCTTCGCACCGTTCCGCTCTTTGCTCCAACGTTAATTAGAACGTGGCAACGTTCTAATTAACGTTGGCTATCCACCTGTGTGTATATATATATAGATATATATATATACATGTTGACAGGAACAGGGGCAGGTGGTGCTAAGTGAAGTTAAAAAGGTTTTTGCAGAGAGAAAGAAAAAGAAAGGGTTTGAGTGAAGTTTGTTTCTCTTAGAAATTTTTCCGTCGATTTCATTTTGGGTGTCGAAGAAATTCCGTCAACCTCTTCCGCGTTCGTGTCCGTAGGAGGAGGAATTCCGGTCGTATCTTGGGGCGGTGTTTTCGACTAATTCCGCACGAAGGAGGGAAATACGCCTTAGGACAGTGCCCAGCGCGCTTCCGGAACTCTCGTGTCAAATTCTTTGTCGTACATTTGGATTTAGCGATTATCTGTAAGTCTAATTTATTTTGTTATCACAAAGTTTTAGTTGGATTTTAATAACAATCAAAATTCTGTTGTGGTAAATCCCAACAATCTAAGGCGTAATTCCTTTTGATTGTGATTAAAATCTGACGGTGCTAATCCGTTAAGAAATATATTTTGCATATAATCTGTTTGTCAACTTGATTGTATGTTTGTCATCAAAATTTAAATAAATTGGGATTAGCATTTTTAAATTATATTCGCATATAATTTTATTTGCAATTTACTATTTTTTTTTTCTTCCCCGAATACGTTAATTTAAAAAAAAAAAATAAAAAATAAAAAATAAAAAAAAATAAAAATCAAGTCGCATATCTATCTTGTACGTAAAATCTTGTTTTTTTTTAATATTTTTTTAAATTAATTGAAAATTTATTTACTGTTTCAAAAAAAAAAAAAAAAAAAAAAAAAAAAAAAAAAAAACTACAGTAAATATATAAAAATTTAGTTACGGAAAAGAAAAAAAAAAAATATTGTTATTAGCTTGAAAAAAAAAGGCATATTTATATATAATTACAATTTTTTTAAAATTATCTTAAGTGCCCATTGAACCTGCAACCTTAGTCTTGTGGCAAAGACACTTAACCTGTAAGCTCAAAACCTATTTTATATTTTTTTTAGTTTTAATTTTATTTTATTTACTGCAGTTTACATATTTTGTTTGATCGCATTTAAATTCGAAAATAATTTAAATCAAATTTAAATTTAAAATTGTTTGGGCCATCTGTTTGCTGCTGAACGAACTTTCATAATAAACTAATTGTGAATACTTAAACCCTAAAATTTTTTTGGATGACTAGGGTAGAAACCTTAAACAACATGTTTGTTTGTCTAAAAAGGTTTTTTGAACCTTTTTTGTAGCTCATTTTTATCATTTCGATTTTCTTATTCCCTCAATTAGATTGTCCAAAATGGCTTATGTTGATTCTTCTAGCCTTAAGCCAGAAAAATTTAGAGGGGTAGGATTTTTAAGGTGGCAAGAACAGTTAGAGGCTTGGTTAATTACCTTAGGCCTAATAACTGCAATTGGCAAAACACCTCCCTTTCCTACTCCTAAAATTTTCTTCTACTCCTTCTGTTGATTCTTCTAAATCTACTACCTCAGTTACTGAACCTGTATCTGACAGATCCCCGAGGAAATTGAATTTCACTGTAGATTTAGAATACTAAGTTGCCTTTCAGATGAACTTTATGAAACATATAGGAAATATTTAACTGCCAAAGATTTATGGTGTGCTCTAGAAGATGCTTACATTAGAGATAATGAAGGCGCTGCTAGATTCACCATTACTGATTTCAACAATTTTAGAATGGTAGAGAACATTCCTATAAACGATCAAATTCACCAATTTCAAAATTTTGTCCAGAGATTAATAGAAATGGATCAACTTAGATGACACCTATCAAGCTACCTGCCTATTGGACAAATTACCCCCTTCCTGGTCAAGATTTGCCCATGAACTTAGAAGAACTCAGGGAACTCTTCAACTTAGATCTGTAATTCAAGCTATTAGAATAGAAGACCAATATCGACTTAGAGAGGTTAAACCAACCGACAACAGATCAAACTTAAACTTGACCGAGATTTCGAATCATAGCCATGAGTCTAAACCCAAAGGTAAAAATTTTAAGCCTAAGGGTAAAGGCTTTAAGGGTCAGAACCCAAACCGGAACCCAAACCGAAACCCAAACCGTACCCAAAAACCCTACACCTACCAATCTAATGGGAATAAGAAGAAAGATGGATTTTGTTACGTTTGTGGCCGGGACAATCATTTTGCTTCAAAATGTTTCTATCGGAAAAAAGAGAAGGTTGTCTACAAGAAGGGCCAAACTAATCAGAACAATTATCCTAAACCTCAAGTCAACATGGTTGAGGGTGAACCTTCAAACTCCACTTTTAGGTCAGTCTCCTTTATACCTAATGTTAACCTCACCTATCATGATTTAGATTGGTGGTTAGATTCAGGAGCCAACGTCCATGTTTGTACTAATAGGTCCCTATTCTCCTCCTATCAGGACTCAGGTGGAGGATGTGTGACTGTTGGAGACGGAAAAGCTGTCAATGTGCTGGGGATCGGAACAGTCAAACTGAAGTTAACTTCTGGAAAGACTCTGATCCTTCACAATGTGCAGCATGTTCCCGAGATCCAACGGAACCTGATTAGTGGATCTTTATTAGTGCAATTAGGTTATAAGATTGTACTTGAATCTAATAAAAATTGTAATTTCTAAGGGGGAAATGTTCATTGGAAAAGGTTTTGTATCTGACGGTTATTCAAACTGAATGTAATTTCTTTTGTTGATAATAAAATTTTTTCACATTCAGTGTCTACTTCTTCTTCTACTGTGTTAAATACTGAATCTTGTGATGTATGGCATGGCAGATTAGGGCATGTGAACCTTAAATCTATTCTGAAAATTGACCAATCTTAATCTCTTACCAAAATTCAAGATTGATTCCAAATCTAAATGTGAGATTTGTACCCAAGCTAAGCAGCCTAGAAAACCTTTTAAATCTGTTCCTTATAGGGATACCCAGATTCTTGAACTAATTCATAGTGATGTCTGTGATTCTAATAGAGTACCTACCCGTGGAGGCAGTCGCTACTTTGTGACTTTTATAGACGACTACTCCAAGTTTTGTTACACCTATCTCTTGAAGACCAAAGATGCAGTCCTCTATAGTTTAAAGTCTTTAAAGCTGAGGCTGAAAACCAATTGGATAAGAGGATTAAAATTCTAAGTTCTGATAGAGGAGGGCGAGTATACTTCAAATGAATTAAACCTATTCGGCGAGGAACATGGAATAATTCATGAAGTAACAGCTCCTTACTCACCTCAATCTAATGGTGTAGCTGAAAGAAAGAACCGAACCCTATTGGACATGGTTAATGCCATGATTTTAAGCTCTGGTGTACCTCAGAAACTTGTGGGGGGAGGCTCTTTTATCAGCTTGTTACATCCTCAATAGGATCCCTCTAAGGATAGAACCCAGACACCTTATGAATTTGGAAAGGAAGAGCACCTAGGTTGAGTTACTTCCGAGTGTGGGGGTGCTTGGCTAAGGTATCTATTCCTGAACCCAAAAGAAAGAAGATTGGACCTAAAACTATAGATGCTATCTTTATTGGATATTCCTTAGATAGTAATACCTATAGATTTCTTGTGATCAATTCTGAGATTTCTGAAATTTCCAATGATACTTTGATTGAATCTAGAGATGCAACTTTCTTTGAAAATATTTTTTCCTTTCAAAACCCGCATTTCTAGATCTGCCCTTGATTATCAGTCTACTTTTGATCATGCATCTATTACTGATCATATACCTGCATCTGATTTGCATTATAGTTTAGATCTGTAGAACCTGATCCTATTCCTGAATTAAGGAGAAGTAAGAGAACTCGCTTTGAGAAGAACTTGGAGAAGATTTCTTTTACTTTCTTATCGAAAGT
>CM055081.1:7193567-7328567 GCA_029204045.2 Tillandsia leiboldiana
GCTTAGTGTTGAGGCCAAGATATGGTCACGTGGTTGGAAGCACGGTGCAGTATAATCATTCTGATCAGACCGAATTAGAAAATGACACTGGCTTCAGAAGATGATCTGACTCAGCCGATAGGGGTGTAGACCGGAAAAACACGTTTTCGATCATCTCCATTAGAAAAGTTGGGTCATCAACCTTTCAGTCGATTCGTAATAAAAGTTAAGAGTATGATCGGGTCTCGACTCCATGAGTCGAAGAAGAATACAGATCGAGATTAGAAGGAACGATTCTTAAGATAGGAGGTGGGCGTGAATTACTTGTTCAGCAAGTAGCGTCCTGTATCAACGATCGCCGAGGATTATGTCTCGTCACGCGAATCTCGAAAATAAATGTAGGCGGAAAAGGTGTTACTTGTTAGATGTATGCTCTAGAAGTCAACTTGGACGACCATTATTCTTTATATGATATAATTTATTTTACATTTACATTATGAATGTTATTGGGTTTTATTTCCATTCGTATTGTGTATGTGTCTATGAATTGTCCAAAGAATTAATAAGATGATGATACGTATTCTCAAGAGTTGAGAATTTGAGACATGTATCATTAGTGATTAATTTCTAACTGCTCCCGATCGATGGATCATCACGGGGACAGTGATTGATCCGGTGAGATTAGTGCACAGTCGCTTCCCTTTTAGGGTAGACGAGTCTCGAGTCAACAGTATGGGACACTGGAGCGAATGTGCAGGTGGTTGTTGGAGAACAAGGGTAACCGAGCGTGATCATCACGAGAAGTCACTTAGATGTCTACTCACTCGTCAGTGACTTACTCGATGTTGCAGTAGTGTGACTGGTTCTTTGACCTGCGGTGTCTCAGCTATTCACAATGGGGTTACTATAGTTTGACTGTACATACACTGGTCCCTAGCCATTTGGGTCCTTGCAGTGGGTGCATGTTGGCTACAGTAGGTTCGTTGTAGGAATAGGGTGTACACCTATATGGATGTAGGAATAGGGTGTACACCTATATGGAATCTATTGCCCTCAGTAGAGAAGGAGTTAGTCCTATGTGATTTATGAGACCGAGTTTAGAAAACCTGGGCCAAGGCGTAGTAAATAACGGAAAGGGTTTCCGATATTAGAAACTCGAGTCGATAAATTTGACATATGACAGACGGTAGGGTTTGACGAGCATTCCATGACCTTCGTCTAGTTGGAACTCCGGATAGAATGATTGTATCACAAGTTAACTGCACCTAGAGGTTCAGTATTCCATTCTACTGGAATGTCACTATATGCTGCTAGCGTCACTGGTGGATTGTGGGACTCACGAGAATTATCTGGATGATCGATAATTTTTTTTATTGGGCTGAGTTTGAATAGTTCTAACCCACTGAAAAGAGTTTCGCGATATTGTTGATGGTGATCACAATATCTCACTACCAGATAGAATAGAACCTATGGGGTCACACACATAAGAGGTTATGACTGATCGGATAGTTGGATCGCAATTTTTGAATCGCCTGAGGACTTAATTGTCATATGTTGATAATTGGACTAATTTATAATTGTTACAATTAATAATATTAAAGTGCAAATGTTGCAAGAGAGGACTTACTAATAGTTAGTAAGTTGTGAAAGTACTTAGTGCTAATGTTGCATTAATGATTTGATTTGATCAAATTAGGATTGAGTTCAAGTCGAATTAAATTAGGATTTAATCGATTGAACCGATTAGGAATATAGAACTTAAATCTAATTTTAAGTTTATCTTAATGTTTATCTTAATTATTATAAAAAGGGATTATATCTTCTTTATACATATGAGTTTTTATTAAGAAAAAAAAATTCCACGATAATCAAATGCGGTGTAGATCTCCCCGCGCAAAGGTGAATATAGATTTCCTTTTCCCTTTTAATCTTAGAAACATGAGGGATCCTGTTTTTCGTGGTTTTTGATATCAGATCTTAAGTTTTTCATATTTGTCTTTTTGATTTCTTTTCCGCTGCGTTTATTTTTGCGCAAAACCTAACATTACTATCCGTTTGAAAAGAAAATTTTCGAAGGGAAAGTGATTAGAAGATACGTACGATTTTTCGAGAACTGTGTCGTTATCCAAAAGCAACATTTGATTCTAAAGTTCGTGCGAATATAAATAAGCAAACTATCTTCGAAAAAAAAAAGTCATGCAATCATGTAAGCCAGCGACCACTCCAGCATTTCAATACTTTCAATAATTCCTACATCTACTGCTTTTCTAGACTACATTACAAATTTTTTTTACTGCTTTTCTATAATTTTTCTAAAAGTAGTGTTAACTGTTAAGCTTGTAATCGAACCCTGTAATCCTTTTTGTCTTGAGCAGTACAAAGTGATTCGGTTGTTTCGGCCAAGTAAATTTTTTAAGAATTTGAGTTTCAGTCTGTTTTGGCTCTCCCAAGTCGAAATTCCGCTCAGTATATATTTGAGTGAGAAAAATACGATAGAGTGGATCTCTCATCAACCTTATAGTTTGGCACGCGATGCATTCAACCCAAAGGTTATTTCGAAACCGATCACAAATTGGACCAGATAAACGATCGAAATTGTTCGACGAACTTTTGGACCACAACAATGGAGTACACTTGAAAAGTTGGTATCTGCATGAGTGCCCATGCAACCCCTATGAAACCTTGATTATTTATGCTCATGTCCATCTATCTCTTGATCACTATACAGGCACAGATGCTACATTATCTTGTTTATTTATATCATACATGCAACAACTAAAGTTTTCCTAGCAAGATCAACTTTTCCGAAATGTTTACGCCATTTTGCAATTTTGTATGATATGATGATGCCCAGAAGATCGATTTAATTGAAAAGGACTTAGAATTATACTCAACGCATATATATATTGTTGACTAAAATTCAAATTTTATTTATTCTTATTTTATTTTATTTTTATTATATTTTATTTTTAATTTTCTTTTAACCGCGCAACGCCCGCGCGTAGCGCCCGTTACGCGCGGGCGTCACTTGGCTTCGCGGGCGAAGCGGCTTCGCACCGTTCCGCTCTTTGCTCCAACTTAATTAGAACGTGGCAACGTTCTAATTAACGTTGGCTATCCACCTGTGTGTATATATAATATAGATATATATATATACATGTTGACAGGAACAGGGGCAGGTGGTGCTAAGTGAAGTTAAAAGGTTTTTGCAGAGAGAAAGAAAAGAAAGGGTTTGAGTGAAGTTTGTTTCTCTTAGAAATTTTTCCGTCGATTTCATTTTGGGTGTCGAAGAAATTCGTCAACCTCTATCCCGCGTTCGTGTCCGTAGGAGGAGGAATTCCGGTCGTATCTTGGGCGGTGTTTTCGACTAATTCCGCACGAAGGAGGGAAATACGCCTTAGGACAGTGCCCAGCGCGCTTCCGGGAACTCTCGTGTCAAATTCTTTGTCGTACATTTGGATTTAGCGATATCTGTAAGTCTAATTTATTTGTTATCACAAAGTTTTAGTTGGATTTTAATAACAATCAAAATTCTGTTGTGGTAAATCCCAACAATCTAAGGCGTAATTCCTTTGATTGTGATTAAAATCTGACGGTGCTAATCCGTTAAGAAATATATTTTGCATATAATCTGTTTGTCAACTTGATTGTATGTGTTGTCATCAAAATTTAAATAAATTGGGATTAGCATTTTTAAATTATATTCGCATATAATTTTATTTGCAATTTACTATTTTTTTTTCTTCCCCGAATACGTTAATTTAAAAAAAAAAAATAAAAAATAAAAAATAAAAAAAAATAAAAAATCAAGTCGCATATCTATCTTGTACGTAAATCTTGTTTTTTTTAATATTTTTTTAAATTAATTGAAAATTTATTTACTGTTTCAAAAAAAAAAAAAAAAAAAACAAAAAAAAAAAAAAAACTACAGTAAATATATTAAAAATTTAGTTACGGAAAAGAAAAAAAAAAAATATTGTTATTAGCTTGAAAAAAAAAAGGCATATTTATATATAATTACAATTTTTTAAAATTATCTTAAGTGCCCATTGAACCTGCAACCTTAGTCTTGTGGCAAAGACACTTAACCTGTAAGCTCAAAACCTATTTTATATTTTTTTTTAGTTTAATTTTATTTTATTTACTGCAGTTTACATATTTTGTTTGATCGCATTTAAATTCGAAAATAATTTAAATCAAATTTAAATTTAATTGTTTGGGCCATCTGTTTGCTGCTGAACGAACTTTCATAATAAACTAATTGTGAATACTTAAACCCTAAAATTTTTGGATGACTAGGGTAGAAACCTTAAACAACATGTTTGTTGTCTAAAAAGGTTTTTTGAACCTTTTTTGTAGCTCATTTTTATCATTTCGAATTTTCTTATTCCCTCAATTAGATTGTCCAAAATGGCTTATGTTGATTCTTCTAGCCTTAAGCCAGAAAAATTTAGAGGGGTAGGATTTTTAAGGTGGCAAGAACAGTTAGAGGCTTGGTTAATTACCTTAGGCCTAATAACTGCAATTGGCAAAACACCTCCCTTTCCTACTCCTAAAATTTCTTCTACTCCTTCTGTTGATTCTTCTAAATCTACTACCTCAGTTACTGAACCTGTATCTGACAGATCCCCCGAGGAAATTGAATTTCACTGTAGATTTAGAATACTAAGTTGCCTTTCAGATGAACTTTATGAAACATATAGGAAATATTTAACTGCCAAAGATTTATGGTGTGCTCTAGAAGATGCTTACATTAGAGATAATGAAGGCGCTGCTAGATTCACCATTACTGATTTCAACAATTTTAGAATGGTAGAGAACATTCCTATAAACGATCAAATTCACCAATTTCAAAATTTTGTCCAAGAGATTAATAGAAATGGATCAACTTTAGATGACACCTATCAAGCTACCTGCCTATTGGACAATTACCCCCTTCCTGGTCAAGATTTGCCCATGAACTTAGAAGAACTCAGGGAACTCTTCAACTTAGATCTGTAATTCAAGCTATTAGAATAGAAGACCAATATCGACTTAGAGAGGTTAAACCAACCGACAACAGATCAAACTTAAAACTTGACCGAGATTTCGAATCATAGCCATGAGTCTAAACCCAAAGGTAAAATTTAAGCCTAAGGGTAAAGGCTTTAAGGGTCAGAACCCAAACCGGAACCCAAACCGAAACCCAAACCGTACCCAAAAACCCTACACCTACCAATCTAATGGGAATAAGAAGAAAGATGGATTTTGTTACGTTTGTGGCCGGGACAATCATTTTGCTTCAAAATGTTTCTATCGGAAAAAAGAGAAGGTTGTCTACAAGAAGGGCCAAACTAATCAGAACAATTATCCTAAACCTCAAGTCAACATGGTTGAGGGTGAACCTTCAAACTCCACTTTTAGGTCAGTCTCCTTTATACCTAATGTTAACCTCACCTATCATGATTTAGATTGGTGGTTAGATTCAGGAGCCAACGTCCATGTTTGTACTAATAGGTCCCTATTCTCCTCCTATCAGGACTCAGGTGGAGGATGTGTGACTGTTGGAGACGGAAAAGCTGTCAATGTGCTGGGGATCGGAACAGTCAAACTGAAGTTAACTTCTGGAAAGACTCTGATCCTTCACAATGTGCAGCATGTTCCCGAGATCCAACGGAACCTGATTAGTGGATCTTTATTAGTGCAATTAGGTTATAAGATGTACTTGAATCTAATAAAATTGTAATTTCTAAGGGGGAAATGTTCATTGGAAAAGGTTTTGTATCTGACGGTTTATTCAAACTGAATGTAATTTCTTTTGTTGATAATAAAATTTTTCACATTCAGTGTCTACTTCTTCTTCTACTGTGTTAAATACTGAATCTTGTGATGTATGGCATGGCAGATTAGGGCATGTGAACCTTAAATCTATTCTGAAATTGACCAATCTTAATCTCTTACCAAAATTCAAGATTGATTCCAAATCTAAATGTGAGATTTGTACCCAAGCTAAGCAGCCTAGAAAACCTTTTAAATCTGTTCCTTATAGGGATACCCAGATTCTTGAACTAATTCATAGTGATGTCTGTGATTCTAATAGAGTACCTACCCGTGGAGGCAGTCGCTACTTTGTGACTTTTATAGACGACTACTCCAAGTTTTGTTACACCTATCTCTTGAAGACCAAAGATGCAGTCCTCTATAAGTTTAAAGTCTTTAAAGCTGAGGCTGAAAACCAATTGGATAAGAGGATTAAAATTCTAAGGTCTGATAGAGGAGGCGAGTATACTTCAAATGAATTAAACCTATTCTGCGAGGAACATGGAATAATTCATGAAGTAACAGCTCCTTACTCACCTCAATCTAATGGTGTAGCTGAAAGAAAGAACCGAACCCTATTGGACATGGTTAATGCCATGATTTTAAGCTCTGGTGTACCTCAGAACTTGTGGGGGGAGGCTCTTTTATCAGCTTGTTACATCCTCAATAGGATTCCCTCTAAGGATAGAACCCAGACACCTTATGAATTTTGGAAAGGAAGAGCACCTAGGTTGAGTTACTTCCGAGTGTGGGGGTGCTTGGCTAAGGTATCTATTCCTGAACCCAAAAGAAAGAAGATTGGACCTAAAACTATAGATGCTATCTTTATTGGATATTCCTTAGATAGTAATACCTATAGATTTCTTGTGATCAATTCTGAGATTTCTGAAATTTCCAATGATACTTTGATTGAATCTAGAGATGCAACTTTCTTTGAAAATATTTTTCCTTTCAAAACCCGCATTTCTAGATCTGCCCTTGATTATCAGTCTACTTTTGATCATGCATCTATTACTGATCATATACCTGCATCTGATTTGCATTATAGTTTAGATCCTGTAGAACCTGATCCTATTCCTGAATTAAGGAGAAGTAAGAGAACTCGCTTTGAGAAGAACTTTGGAGAAGATTTCTTTACTTTCTTAATCGAAAGTACTCCTTCGTCTTATAAAGAAGCAATGAGTTCTCCTGAAACTTCCTTTTGGAAGGAGGCTATAAAAAGTGAGATTGAATCAATTATCTGTAATAACACTTGGATTCTCACTGATTTACCTCCTGGTTGTAAACCCCTAGGATGTAAGTGGATCTTTAGAAAGAAACTTAGGACTGACGGATCAGTAGAGAAGTATAAGGCGCGACTTGTTGCTCAAGGTTTTCGACAAAAAGCTGATGTCGACTACTTTGACACTTATGCGCCCGTTGCTCGCATCGCTACTATCCGAATTCTTCTTGCATTAGCATCCATTCATAAACTTTTGATTCATCAAATGGATGTCAAGACCGCTTTTCTTCATGGTGATCTTGAAGAAGAAATCTATATGACTCAACCTGAAGGTTTTTCTGTGCCTGGTCAAGAGGATAAGGTGTGTAAATTAGTTCGCTCTCTATACGGACTAAAACAAGCACCTAAACAGTGGCATGAGAAATTTGACAGTGTTATAGCTTCATATGGATTTCTGACCAACGATTATGACAACTGTCTCTATTTCAGGAGATTTGATGATCGTTGTGTCCTTCTTTGCCTTTATGTTGATGACATCCTGATTCTTGCTCCTGATCTTGATCTGATTAACCAAGTTAAATCCTTTTTATTGACTCATTTTGAGATGAAGGATCTTGGTGAAGCAGATGTAATTTTAGGGATGAAGATTATTAGATCATCTGATTCGATTTGTCTAACCCAATCTCATTATACCCAAATGGTTCTTGATAAGTTTGGTTATTCTGATTGCTCTCCTGTATCTACCTCTTTTGATCCTAGTGTTCAACTTGTGAAGAACACTAGTAATCCTGTGAATCAGGAAAGATTTGCCCAGATTATTGGTTCTCTGATGTACCTAACCAATAGAACTAGACCCGACATTGCCTATGCCATATCAAGATTGAGTAGATATACTAGTAGTCCTAGCATGATTCATTGGATTGCTCTGGAAAGAGTATTTCGTTATCTTAAAGGTACTCTTTCTTTTGCTCTTAATTTTATTGGCTATCCTGCTGTAATTGAGGGATACAGCGATGCCAATTGGATTTCTGATTCTTTGGACATTAAATCTACTTCAGGCTATGTTTTCATTCTTGGTGGTAGTGCAGTTTCTTGGCAATCCACCAAACAGACTATAATAGCCAGAAGTACTATGGAGGCTGAGTTGGTTGCCCTTGACACTACTTGTCTTGAAGCCGAGTGGCTTAAGAACCTTTTATCATCAATTCCATTAATTTCTACTCCTATTCCACCTATTTCTATTAGGTGTGATTCTCGAGCTGCAATTGACTTTTGTAAAAAGAAATTGGTAAATTCTAAAGCTAGTAGACATATTAAATTGAGACAAAAGTCTGTTAGATGGCTAACTTCTCATGATGTTGTTTCTTTAAGTTTTATCAGATCTGATCAGAATCTTGCAGATTGCTTGACGAAAGGCCTGAATAGGACTAAAGTCCTGGAGTCATCGAGGGGGATGGGGCTTTGCCCGTAAAGGGCCTTCCTGCAGTGGGAACCCAACCTTTGTGATAGGAGATCCCTTGAAGAAGGTTCAATGTGGTAAAAACAAGCTGTCAGGTTGGCCAAAGAGCACTTTCTACTGTTTTATAGAAGAGTTTATCTCCAATTCCTATCCCTATGATGAGTAGTGCTCTGTGTAGTGGTTGAGGTTGAGTTTATAACTCTTAATGGGATCCAAGGCGGTAATTTCCGCGAGATGTGACTCTACACACATCCCTGGAGGAAACCACCTATATAAGAATATTCGTACAAGGCCGCGACTATGAGATATGGGCTGTCCATAGAAATTCTTATGAAAAATCAAGATACTGTGCATGGCCTTTAATGCACAGACCCGCGACGGAGATTTCTGTACTGTGTGTGTGGTAGTTGAAATCAGGGTCAAAGGAACGTAGTTCAAGACCTGGTTCACTCCGATTCCTTCTGATGGAAACTATCTACACTAAGTGAGGTCAAGTCTCTTAAAGATACCTTACCTATTACACAGTATAAACACCCAATAATTTTTTTTATTTTATTTCGTAATTTTGAATTTTGTGGGGGATTGTTGACTAAAATTCAAAATTTTATTTATTCTTATTTTATTTTATTTTTATTATATTTTATTTTTAATTTTCTTTTAACGCGCAACGCCCGCGCGTAGCACCCGTTACGCGCGGGCGTCACTTGGCTTCGCGGGCGCAGCGGCTTCGCACCGTTCCGCTCTTTGCTCCAACGTTAATTAGAACGTGGCAACGTTCTAATTAACGTTGGCTATCCACCTGTGTGTATATATATATATAGATATATATATATACATGTTGACAGGAACAGGGGCAGGTGGTGCTAAGTGAAGTTAAAAAGGTTTTTGCAGAGAGAAAGAAAAAGAAAGGGTTTGAGTGAAGTTTGTTTCTCTTAGAAATTTTTCCGTCGATTTCATTTTGGGTGTCAAAGAAATTCCGTCAACCTCTTCCGCGTTCGTGTCCGTAGGAGGAGGAATTCCGGTCGTATCTTGGGGCGGTGTTTTCGACTAATTCCGCACGAAGGAGGGAAATACGCCTTAGGACAGTGCCCAGCGCGCTTCCGGAACTCTCGTGTCAAATTCTTTGTCGTACATTTGGATTTAGCGATTATCTGTAAGTCTAATTTATTTTGTTATCACAAAGTTTTAGTTGGATTTTAATAACAATCAAAATTCTGTTGTGGTAAATTCCAACAATCTAAGGCGTAATTCCTTTTGATTGTGATTAAAATCTGACGGTGCTAATCCGTTAAGAAATATATTTTGCATATAATCTGTTTGTCAACTTGATTGTATGTTTGTCATCAAAATTTAAATAAATTGGGATTAGCATTTTTAAATTATATTCGCATATAATTTTATTTGCAATTTACTATTTTTTTTTCTTCCCCGAATACGTTAATTTAAAAAATAAAATAAAAAATAAAAAATAAAAAAAAAAAAAAATCAAGTCGCATATCTATCTTGTACGTAAAATCTTGTTTTTTTTTAATATTTTTTTAAATTAATTGAAAATTTATTTACTGTTTCAAAAAAAAAAAAAAAAAAAAAAAAAAAAAAAAAAAAACTACAGTAAATATATAAAAATTTAGTTACGGAAAAGAAAAAAAAAATATTGTTATTAGCTTGAAAAAAAAAGGGCATATTTATATATAATTACAATTTTTTTAAAATTATCTTAAGTGCCCATTGAACCTGCAACCTTAGTCTTGTGGCAAAGACACTTAACCTGTAAGCTCAAAACCTATTTTATATTTTTTTTTAGTTTAATTTTATTTTATTTACTGCAGTTTACATATTTTGTTTGATCGCATTTAAATTCGAAAATAATTTAAATCAAATTTAAATTTAAATTGTTTGGGCCATCTGTTTGCTGCTGAACGAACTTTCATAATAAACTAATTGTGAATACTTAAACCCTAAAATTTTTTGGATGACTAGGGTAGAAACCTTAAACAACATGTTTGTTTGTCTAAAAAGGTTTTTTGAACCTTTTTTGTAGCTCATTTTTATCATTTCGAATTTTCTTATTCCCTCAATTAGATTGTCCAAAATGGCTTATGTTGATTCTTCTAGCCTTAAGCCAGAAAAATTTAGAGGGGTAGGATTTTTAAGGTGGCAAGAACAGTTAGAGGCTTGGTTAATTACCTTAGGCCTAATAACTGCAATTGGCAAAACACCTCCCTTTCCTACTCCTAAAATTTCTTCTACTCCTTCTGTTGATTCTTCTAAATCTACTACCTCAGTTACTGAACCTGTATCTGACAGATCCCCCGAGGAAATTGAATTTCACTGTAGATTTAGAATACTAAGTTGCCTTTCAGATGAACTTTATGAAACATATAGGAAATATTTAACTGCCAAAGATTTATGGTGTGCTCTAGAAGATGCTTACATTAGAGATAATGAAGGCGCTGCTAGATTCACCATTACTGATTTCAACAATTTTAGAATGGTAGAGAACATTCCTATAAACGATCAAATTCACCAATTTCAAAATTTTGTCCAAGAGATTAATAGAAATGGATCAACTTTAGATGACACCTATCAAGCTACCTGCCTATTGGACAAATTACCCCCTTCCTGGTCAAGATTTGCCCATGAACTTAGAAGAACTCAGGGAACTCTTCAACTTAGATCTGTAATTCAAGCTATTAGAATAGAAGACCAATATCGACTTAGAGAGGTTAAACCAACCGACAACAGATCAAACTTAAACTTGACCGAGATTTCGAATCATAGCCATGAGTCTAAACCCAAAGGTAAAAATTTTAAGCCTAAGGGTAAAGGCTTTAAGGGTCAGAACCCAAACCGGAACCCAAACCGAAACCCAAACCGTACCCAAAAACCCTACACCTACCAATCTAATGGGAATAAGAAGAAAGATGGATTTTGTTACGTTTGTGGCCGGGACAATCATTTTGCTTCAAAATGTTTCTATCGGAAAAAAGAGAAGGTTGTCTACAAGAAGGGCCAAACTAATCAGAACAATTATCCTAAACCTCAAGTCAACATGGTTGAGGGTGAACCTTCAAACTCCACTTTTAGGTCAGTCTCCTTTATACCTAATGTTAACCTCACCTATCATGATTTAGATTGGTGGTTAGATTCAGGAGCCAACGTCCATGTTTGTACTAATAGGTCCCTATTCTCCTCCTATCAGGACTCAGGTGGAGGATGTGTGACTGTTGGAGACGGAAAAGCTGTCAATGTGCTGGGGATCGGAACAGTCAAACTGAAGTTAACTTCTGGAAAGACTCTGATCCTTCACAATGTGCAGCATGTTCCCGAGATCCAACGGAACCTGATTAGTGGATCTTTATTAGTGCAATTAGGTTATAAGATTGTACTTGAATCTAATAAAATTGTAATTTCTAAGGGGGAAATGTTCATTGGAAAAGGTTTTGTATCTGACGGTTTATTCAAACTGAATGTAATTTCTTTTGTTGATAATAAAATTTTTTCACATTCAGTGTCTACTTCTTCTTCTACTGTGTTAAATACTGAATCTTGTGATGTATGGCATGGCAGATTAGGGCATGTGAACCTTAAATCTATTCTGAAATTGACCAATCTTAATCTCTTACCAAAATTCAAGATTGATTCCAAATCTAAATGTGAGATTTGTACCCAAGCTAAGCAGCCTAGAAAACCTTTTAAATCTGTTCCTTATAGGGATACCCAGATTCTTGAACTAATTCATAGTGATGTCTGTGATTCTAATAGAGTACCTACCCGTGGAGGCAGTCGCTCCTTTGTGACTTTTATAGACGACTACTCCAAGTTTTGTTACACCTATCTCTTGAAGACCAAAGATGCAGTCCTCTATAAGTTTAAAGTCTTTAAAGCTGAGGCTGAAAACCAATTGGATAAGAGGATTAAAATTCTAAGGTCTGATAGAGGAGGCGAGTATACTTCAAATGAATTAAACCTATTCTGCGAGGAACATGGAATAATTCATGAAGTAACAGCTCCTTACTCACCTCAATCTAATGGTGTAGCTGAAAGAAAGAACCGAACCCTATTGGACATGGTTAATGCCATGATTTTAAGCTCTGGTGTACCTCAGAACTTGTGGGGGGAGGCTCTTTTATCAGCTTGTTACATCCTCAATAGGATTCCCTCTAAGGATAGAACCCAGACACCTTATGAATTTTGGAAAGGAAGAGCACCTAGGTTGAGTTACTTCCGAGTGTGGGGGTGCTTGGCTAAGGTATCTATTCCTGAACCCAAAAGAAAGAAGATTGGACCTAAAACTATAGATGCTATCTTTATTGGATATTCCTTAGATAGTAATACCTATAGATTTCTTGTGATCAATTCTGAGATTTCTGAAATTTCCAATTATACTTTGATTGAATTTAGAGATGCAACTTTCTTTGAAAATATTTTTCCTTTCAAAACCCGCATTTCTAGATCTGCCCTTGATTATCAGTCTACTTTTGATCATGCATCTATTACTGATCATATACCTGCATCTGATTTGCATTATAGTTTAGATCCTGTAGAACCTGATCCTATTCCTGAATTAAGGAGAAGTAAGAGAACTCGCTTTGAGAAGAACTTTGGAGAAGATTTCTTTACTTTCTTAATCGAAAGTACTCCTTCGTCTTATAAAGAAGCAATGAGTTCTCCTGAAACTTCCTTTTGGAAGGAGGCTATAAAACTGAACACTACGGCCATCTCCAAGCGAGTATGACAGCCCACATTTGAAGATATCCCTCGTGGCTAAGACGTTGCGCCACCACTGAGAAAGCGGCCTGAAGGAGGAACCTTCTCTCAGCGGCTTCCTCCGACCATAATAGAGCCCTTTGATGAGGGGACCCCACAGTAAGCTCTTATCTGTGAGGAATCTCCACCACCACTTGGCAAGTAGTGACACATTCATGCTCTCTAAGTTCAGGACTCCTAATCCACCCTCCAAGGTGCTCCTGCAGACTGTCTTCCAGTTCACCAGGCATTGCCCTCCTTGGGTGGTTAATGCCCCTTTCCAGAAGAAGGCCCGTCTAAGCGCCTCCAACCTTTTAATGACCCATTTGGGTGCCCTAAACATGAAGAGGAAATAGAGTGGAAGGTTCGACAGAACTGAATTCACCAAAACCAACCTACCTCCCTGTGATAGTAGTTTGGCTTGCCAGCCTTCTATCCGCGACTTGAATTTGCCGATAACCCGCCACCAATCATGTTTAGTTACCGGTTTGTCGGATAGCGGGAGACCCAGGTAAGATATCGGAAAAGCACCCAACTTACATCCCAGGATGGTCGCTAGTCTCCTCCCTTTGCTGGGCCGCTTGCCAAGGTAAAAAAGTTCTGTCTTCTCCCGGTTAACTTTCAATCCGGAGGCCCATTCGAAAAGCTTCCAGATGAAGAGTAGGTTGTTGATCTGTTCCTTCTTCGCACCGCAAAAGAACAAGGTGTCATCTGCATATTGTATTATAGAAACCTTAGCGGTTGGAGTGGGGCCCACCCCCCTCAATAAGCCGTTGTTAACTGCTCGTTCAGTCATTCTGGTTAAACATTCCGCTACCAAAATGAATAGGTAGGGGGACAGGGGGTCCCCTTGCCTCAGTCCCCTATAGGTCTTTATCTAGTTCGTTGGGACTCCGTTCACAAGGATTGACACCTTGGCGTTACATACACATTGCTTGATCCATCCGCACCATCTATCATTTGCGCCCATCCCATTAAGGGCCATGAAAATGAAGTCCCAAAGGACCATGTCAAACGCCTTCTCGAAGTCGGCTTTAATCCCCACTGCTTCGAGCCTTGATTTGGAAGCCCAGTTGACTAATTCAGTAGCTGTTGCAAAGGAGTCAAGGATCGACCTGCCCTTTAGGAAAGCCGACTGAGCTGGTGAAATGACCTCCTTCATAACGGCTTCAAGTCTGTTGGCCAGGACTTTCGATATGATCTTCTGCACCGCGTTAAGGAGACTAATAGGCCTAAAGTCATTTGCCGAATTAGCGCCTTCCCTCTTGGGGACCAGACAGATGTAGGAATAATCCAAGGGGGAGGTGTTCAGTGATCCATTATAGAGCTCCTGGAAGATGGAAAACAGATCCATTTTAAGAACGTCCCAGAACTTTTGGATGAAGCCCAGATTATAGCCGTCCGGCCCGGGTGCTTTATCGCTGCCCAATTGGAAAGTGGCTTTTCTGATCTCCTCTAAAGTGAAAGGCACAGTCAGATCTTCTGGGCGGTTAAAGGTTCTACTTCCAAGGAGTTCAGCCCAGTCCCCTAGCGAACCCCGAGTATGATCCCTCGAAGCGAAGCGAGTCTTGAAGTAATCGAAGAAATATCCCATTTTTTCCTCCTCTCTCCGGAGAGTCCGCCCGTTGCTCACCACATCACCGATGTTGTTCATACGCCTCCTTCCATTAGCTACCGCATGGAAGAATTTCGTCTTACCGTCCCCTTCCCTCAACCAACGGAGGTTAGCACGGGATTTCCAAAGGATCTCTTCGTCCGCCACCACCCCTCTAAGAAGGGATTTAAGCTGTGCCCGTTTCTCGAACAGATGTGGAGGAAGGTTTGCGCTTTCCTCCATAACGTCAAGCTGATGAATCTCGCCAGATAGATAGCTTTTGGTGCGATGGATGCTGTAGAAACTCGAGGAGCACCATTCCTTGATGCGCTTACGACAGTGTCGTAGCTTGGCCACGAAAGTAAGCACGCCAGAGCTCTTCGGAGAAACCTCATTCCACCACAACGGTAAATTGGAGCAGAAATCAGCCCGTGTCAGCCAGACCATCTCGAATCTGAACCGAGGTGGGTTAGACTTGTGGCTAGTAGAGAGGAGTAGCGGCGAGTGATCAGAGGTAATCCTCGGTCCAGCCACCACCTTAGACAAGGGGAAACTGTGATCCCACTCAGTGGAGATCAGGAAACGGTCTAGTTTTGCCAACGTAGGGCTGCTCTGCAAGTTGGACCAAGTAAACTGCTGATTGCTGAGCGGAAGATCCAGCATTTCCAACTTATTGATGAGATCCGAAAAGAGCGCCATAGTGCGTCCGCTCCAGATACTGCCTCTCCTTTCCTGTAGATTTTTGGTTAGGTTGAAATCCCCACAAATTGTCCACAACCCTCTACAATCGTTTTTGAGATCGACCAGTTCCTGACAGAACTCCGGTTTACCGTTCCAAGTCGGGGGGCCATAAACGTTAGTAACGCAGAAGTAGATCCCGCTGGGGATGTGGGTCAGTTGAACCGTAAGTGAATGATCTCGAACAAGGGCCCCGCTACAGGAAAAGATGTTAGAGGGCCAGCAGGTGATCAGTCCCCCAGAGGCCCCCGCCGATTTGATGAACAAACATTTATCAAACAGGGATCCAGCAAAAGACCTGAGGAAAGACCTGGATACTGATTCCACCTTAGACTCTTGGATACAAACAACCGACGACTTTAGTTTAGAGACTACAGATTTGACGATAGCTCGCTTATTCTGGTCGTTAAGACCCCGAACATTCCAACTGAAAATCTGAAACATAGCAACACACAAACGACTCCCACAAACAGACACCCCACGATGTCAGGCTCCCCTAGGAGGGGGGGCCGGCGAACTGTACGAGGTCCGCAGCTTCGACATCAGAAAGACGGATCCCACAACGAGCACTTTTTTCCTTGGTCGGCGCAGTGGAGACACCCGGGGCCAACAGGGTTTTAGGTTCTCGAAGCATAGCTTTTCGGGCCATGGCTCTGCCAACCGAACCACCAATGCCACCCTTAGCGAGCCGAGGACTCCTGCGGTGGGGGGTGGAGGTGACACATGCGGGGTGGCGGACCAGTGCCGAGTAGCCTCCCCCTGCTGAAGAAGACAAAGGCTTCGCGAACTCCAAAGTGGTGCCATCGGACCTCTCAGCGGCGAGCAAGATGCGAAAAGGTACAACCTCCAGGTCCACCATTTCAAACCGGTCCTCCCCCAGGCAAAAAGTTGTCAAGGAGACACGGGTGGAAAAGAGAGGTATCGAACGAGGAGGATAAAAGGCGTCGACGACCGGGGCGAAAGAGAGGGTCACCCGTTCGAGACGGAGGCGTAACAGCCCACCAAGGGAAGCGCACGGGCTTCCCTCCTCCTCCGGCCCTCCGCCCACACCATAGGAGCGCCCACCCGGGCCCAGTGAGAGCCCAAGCCCAGCCCGCAATGCCAGCCCGGCTCCAGCACCTCCAACCTTGGAAGATCCAGCGTTAGTTGGGCCCAACAGAGGCCCAACCGCCAGGCACCCAGTCCCGATGCCCTTCCCACACACCCTCCCCACTTCAAAATCAAAAGGTCCCCCAATCAGAGGGCAGGTCAAAGAGCAGTCAAAACACTCCTCCCTAGGGCACCCACTGCCCGAAGAACGCAGCCCTCCCGAAGAAATGCCTTCCTCACGCAAGGTGGAGAGCCCGAGAGCCGAGCCTCTGGAGCTGCAGATACCACCAACAGAAAGAGCAGTTCCGCCAGACGAGGGCACCGGCGGAAAACCCGCGTCGGGCTTCGCGAGGCAGGCATCCGCCCTCAGCTCCGCGGCGCCCCCCGCCCGCCGGGGACCGTCGCTGACTCCCGGCGGGGCTAGGCGCTGCCAACGCCCTCCACGAGACGAAGGGCACCCAGAGGTGCCCACCACGAGCGGGTTCGACGACCGCCGCTCTCCCCCCGAACGCCCGCGCCTCCTGCCCCGCCGGTCCGGCGGAAACCCCGATTCGAGCGTTTCCGCCACCATGCCATCCGTGGAGGACGGGCTCGAAGGGCCCACGCCAGCGGGGTTCACACGCCTAGCGATGGAGCGACCGAGCGGGTCCGTCTGGTCGGCCCCCTCGTTGGGGTCCCCACCGGCGAAAGGTGTCCCCCTGTCGTCTCCCCCCAGCGGAGCCGTTCGCACCAGCTGAACTGAGATGGGGACGATGAGATCGCCTAAGGTAATTTGGATGCTCTCCGGTATGTCAGCGGCGTCGTCTACCGCAATCTGACAGCAAAAACCGCTAAAATCGAACATGTTTAGACTCTCCTCCTCGCCTCGCAGGTAGCGGCCAAATGGGCTGACAATAGCGGCAACTCGGGATTCCACCCAACATTCGAAAGGGAGATCGACCAGTTTGATCCATGCCTTGTACCGGAGCATTGATCGGGAGGCGTTGCGGTACGGGTTCCAGGCGAAACACCTGAGTCGACAACGAGGGAGCCGGATCACGTCCCTGCTGGTGAGGTCCTCTGGGCGCACCCAGTGGGGGAGAAGCACCACGAAGCCCCTCTCCCGGTGCCGTGCCACGTGGAAATCTTCCGCCAGCCCACCCAACTTGCTTGCGAGATCCGACGCGATCGCTTTTTGCGGGCAGTGGCCCAGACGGTCCGGCCCGATCACGCCGGCGACGACAGCATTGCGGCAGAGTTGCTGGCGGGCATGGAAGGTCTCAGAAAGAGGGACGAAGTGCTTTGTGGCAGGGGGCCTGTATCCCATAGCCCTGTACATCTTCTGAACCGGCGGGGGTCTCGGGAAGCTACACCTGGCCGCGATGTGTCCAGTCTTGAAGCACCGTCGACACCTGAGGGGCTCTCTGCAATTCCGGATAAGGTGGTCTTTCGAAAAACAGCGGAAGCACCTTCCCGAAGTCAGGGGGGAGAAGGTGCTGTGCCGGTGAACAGACGGGGGGGGGGGGGGTGGGGTTGGGGACGGAGGTGGGGGGTCCGTCGAAGCAGCGCGTCCTTATAGGGCGTCTCAGAAGTTATCGATATTGCCTCCCGTGAGCCCCCCCTGCTCCCAGAGGCCTCCAAAGAATCTCGGACAGGGACAGGGCCTTCTTGCCCTGCTCCAGTACCATCACCCGGACAAGGCGAAGAAAGGGGGAATCCTCTGTCATCGGCCCAGGTGACCTTGCGCAGAACCCTTTTGCCCTTGTGATCACAGGACCCATGTGCTCCGTCCTTCCGAGAAGCAGGGGGTCTCTCGAAGCCAGGAGATTCCTCAGGAGGAGTCTTGTCCAAAGGAGGAGTCTTGTCCACAAGCCTCTTATCCTTGTGACCACTCCGAGCCAAATGCGAGACGCCCAATCCAGCGCCCTCGCAGGTATGTCGAGGGGTCCAGAAACCGCGGGGCCTACCATCACTGTCTCTCTTCTCAAGTTCCTTCCTCAAACCACAGGGCTTACCATCTTTTTCTCTCCTCCCTAGCTCCCTCCCTCTCCTAGTTACTGAAGTGTCGTTGTTGTTGTTGTTGTAGTTGATGTTGGAGTTCTTGGTGTTGTAGTCCCTCTTCATCTCCCGATTAGGCCTTGGAACCTTCATGTGTTCGTTACCATTTTTTTTTTTCCTTTATGAAAGGAACAACATGACTAAAAAAATAAAAAAATAAAAAAAATAAAAAAATTATACTTGTAAAATTTTCACTGTTACATTTAATCGTTTGTCTAATTCACCTCTTTGATCATATTATTTTACCAATCATCCACTAAATTCTAAAATACTATTATTATTCTAATTACATATTTTTTTAAAAAAAATTAATTTTGGTATTTAATTTTTTGATTTATTTAATTCATCAAGTCATGTGATGATTCTTTCCCTTATAAAATTGGGCCTCATTACTTACTTTTATGAAAGTGCAATCATAAAAATAATGTAAACTATATTAATTAAGTCTGTAAAAAATCAACATCGCGTTTAAATTTAAAAGTGAGAGAGTCGACTCAAATAAAATGAATCAAAAATTAGCAAAATTAAAATTTATAGCCATCCTATATAGTTAATTTTTTTAAAAAAATAATAGATTTAATTTCTACTTAAAGAAAGAAAGAAAGAACAAAATTTAAAACGTAGACAAAATAAATAGTCAAGTTAATTAGATTGGGAAAAAGAATCCATCAATTACTTTCTCAAAATTTTCATTATCCTATTGCCCTAGTTTTCAAAATTAATTATGTGATGGACTAGTACTCAACTAAATTGGAGCTTCAATATTATGTCTACATAGTAATAGGCCCTACATTTTATGTTTAGAAAGTACTCAAAAATCGCAATTAATTTTGACTACAAACCCGCCACGTAATGGATCATGCTTCAATCAATATCACAAAATAAGGAGTTTGATTCCAATGTCTCTCTCTAATCACTTAAATTTTAAAAAAATAACTATTATTTTATATTATTTAATAAAATTATCATATGCTACCTCAAGATCTAGTAAATTTAGGTGCATTTTATATGTATTGTCAATAAATTAATGTATATTTCTGAGCTTGGTTTTTACTACACCGTTATTTTGGCTAGCAATTATTATTGGTCATCAACTGGAATCAATAAAGAACTACCTCAGAAATTGGTCATACAAATTCCTTTTAAAGTAGTTAAAGGTCACTTTACATAGAGAGAGAGAAAGAGAGAGAAATTAAGAGTTCGGCTATTATAATATCGATAGCACAAATATTATAATAAAATTAGATTATAAAAATATATTTTTATAATATTTTTATATAAGTGTCCTATTTATATTTTATCTATATCTAAAATTAGATTATAGGGACATATTTTTTAGACACATTATAATAATATGTCGCTATACATCCTAACGACTGCACATATAGCGACATTAATAATAAGTGTCGGTATTTTTATCAGCGACATATTTTTCAGATTTTAAAAATATCGCTATAGTATAATTTAATTTGTTACAGTGCAAACACTTTATACTATCAAGTTTTTCGCCATTAAATCTACTACTTTGATTATTTTTATCCTTCAAATTATATTATTCCACCAATCACTCACTAAATCTTAAGCTACAACTATCATCCTAACCGTTCATTATTTCTCTATTTAAGGACCAAAAATCTAATAGTATTAATAAATTGGTGCTATTAATAGTATAATATAATTTTTTTTTCTCTTTCTTTCTCTCTCTCTAATATATGTATGTATAGAGAGAAAGAGTCCGGCTGCCATGCTATTGATAGCACCAAACACTTGGTGCTACCGAGTTTTTCGTCGTTAGATCTACCCTTTGGTTTTTTTCACCCTTTAGATCATATTATTTTTTTCAATCGCCCACTAAATCCTAAGGACCCATTGCCATTCTAACCGTACATCTCTTTATCCAACGATTAAAAAGTTAATAACACCAATAATTTAGTGTTATTAATAGTATAGTAGCATATATATATATATGGGCAATGCTACCTCTACACCCAAAAGTGGGTGTAGAGGGTACACCCCACCCATCCTAGGGTGGGGTGAATTCCACCCATCACTTCGAAGTGATGGGTGAAAAGATCCCCACCCTTGGATGGGTGGGGTGTATGATGTACACCCAAATTTGGGTGTACATCAAGCATTTCCCTATATATATATATATAACATAGCAACTAAAAATTACAAATCAAATCAAGATGAAGATTGTTGTATTTTGATTTAGATTTATATTTATTTAAACTAGAGTCAAATTCTAATTAAATTAGAATAATATGATATTTGAATTTATTGAGTATAAATAGAGTTTAATTAGGAGTCAAGTTATATTTTGATTTCAACCTTCCCCATGGGTGCTGGTCCGAGCCTAAAGTTGTTGTGATCGTCACCGGTTTCGGTTGATACCTCAGGACTGACGAAACCAACATTAACTTGTGCGATCCGACTCAATTCAAATGCCAAATTGTTGTCGATGATCTAGCCAACATCCTTGAATCCCTGTCGATCTCGATGGAGGACATCATCGTGCTCATGTCTGTTCTGCTGGAGAGTTTGGCTCCTTTCGGAGGTGACGACCGTGGCATTCCCTTTGCTGGTGGCGACCAACATGAAGGAGGCGATCAACGGATCCTTTGAGTCGCAGACTGGCAAGAAGGGTTGCTAATCTTGGCATGGATGCCGGCGACAGTGACTCACGAGAATGTGAAGCAACTAGGCAGGACGACTCTTGGAACTCCTAAGAAATAAGAGATAGAAGACGATCCTTCTCCCCAGATCCTCAGTGCCGATGTTGTCTCCTTTGCGTTCCCGACGGCGGCCGTGACTGGCTCCCCGTCCCTGCTGGTTTTGTGGCATTCCTCGGACTAGCGGGTTTTGCTCGCCCCCCGATCAATTGAGCTCATCGGTGTGTGGTGTCTAACGGTAATCGGACTGTTGTTTCTACTGGAAATTGCTTGTTGACTAATTTTAGTAAAAATTCAAATGGTGTGCCGTTTTCGAGAGATTTGAGGAATCACAAGAAAGGGAATTTCAAGGAAGTCCACCCTGAAAAGTTAGGCGGTGCGATGTTTAAGAAAACACGGATGGGGACTCGAGATGGCTCTCTTGTGTTTCTTGCTGAGAAGGTTGTTGGGATCCAAGCAAGACTCGTTGTTGGGATTTCCAAACCATCTTGGGCACTAGGCGGGTCCCCAGCGTTTCTACTGATCTCCTCAGATGCTCCTGTGGGGTCGCTTCAGGTGAGGGTCCTCCCAAAGGACCTAGCGCACGTGGACTACTGGGCTAAGATGAAATCTTGTGTGAACACTCCCTCTCTGGATGGGCCTCCTCAAAATAGGGGTGAGTGTAGTCTTAATGTGGAGTTTTTTCGCTGCTGAGCCTTTCTTTGGCCTACTGGCTAAACCTTGGCCCAAACCGTGACCCACCTGGTTGAGTGTTTACTTCCCAAGTTTGGACCTGAGGGGCCTGTTTTTTCTTCTTTAGGTTTTTCAGTGGGGTTTCTTCGATTGTCACTTGTGGGCAAAGGCCCTCTTAGTATCCGAAGCTACTGCCTTTCAAACTTTGGGTGGGGGCTCGTGTGCCGAGTAGACTTTCCTGCCTCGCCTTACGAGATAAGAGGCCTTTCGTCGTTCTATCCTCCTGAGATGCTGGACCCCGCTCCTCCCTTCCCCCCGCGCCCTTCTTGCTGGACTTGTCTCCTCCCGGTCCTACTAGAGATTCCTTACTCCCAATGACGTCTTCGGTCATCAACGGGTCGGCTACATGTGAGCCGGTTTTCTTGTATGATGTCTCGTCCATGACCAGGAAGAGCCTGAGGCTGGCTAGAGGCAAGGATATTCCTGTGTCGGACCGGGCTATGTCTCACAAAGTGATCATATCTGAAGAGGTGACCCGAGATCTCTTTTCTAAGGGGAGCAAGGGACCTAAGAGGAAGAGAATTGCTGACTCGACGGACGGTGATCGGTTGCTTAGTAAAATTAAAAAAAAAAATTGTGCCAAGTGTGGAGTTTCCCTTAACGTCGAAGAAGCACGCAGTTTTAGTGAATTTGTTCATAGCTCTGTTTAGTTGTTGGTCGGTCTGGTTGTCGTGTAGTGCTCTATTGCTTTTTAGTTTCCTATGCTTCAAATATGTAGTTGGAATGTTCGGGGCTTGAACGACCTTGCTAAAAGAGGTATAGTGAATTTTGTACTTTCTAAGTTTAACATATCCATCCTATGCTTTCAAGAATCCAAAGTCAATGTCGTTTTCCACTCATTTCTTCGCTCCTTCATGGGGCCTCTCTTCAATAAATACCATTTTATCAAATCGAGTGAGGCTTCTGGAGGTATCCTTACCTATTGGAAGTCCAAAGATTTTCTGTGTAGTAAAGTTCTGTACCGGGATTACTCCCTTACCATACGCCTGCTACACAACGCAAGTAGTACCTAGTTCTATCTCACAAATGTCTATGGACCACCTACGTGGGACGGGAATGAAGCATTCTTTTCTGAACTGATGGATCTAAAAGGGGTCTATACTGGCCTATGGGTGGTTTGCGACGATTTCAACCTAACCAGAAACCAACTAGAGAGAATAAAAAATAGTTGGAGTGGAAGACTTATGGCCATGTTCAAGGATCTTCTGAACGAGTTGGATCTCATTGATTTACCTTTGACTAATCAAAATTTTACATAGTCAAATATGTAGAGTCGGCCCTCTATGGCCAAACTTGATTGATTTCTGATTTCCACTGAGTAGGACCAAGCTTTTCCCCTATCTAAAGTAACGACGGTTCCGAGGATTACTTCAGACCATTCCCCGGTTGTCCTCTCTTCCAGTGACACCGTCGCGCGCCACCTGTTTTGATTTGAGGATGTATGGTTACGTAGGGAAGACTTCTGCTTACTAGTGCCTATTTGGTGGAATGAAATGCCTTGTAGAGATACGGGTGTGCTTACCTTTGTCGCAAAACTTAGACACTGTTGTAAAAGGATCAGGGAGTGGTGTTCTTCCTATTTTTACAATATTTTAAAGGCAAAGAAAGATCTAACGGAAGAAATACAGAAGTTGGACCTATTGAAGGAACAACATCTACTGTCCTCCCAGCAGGTGGAACGCTGGAAGTTTCTTAAGACCCAGTTAGCAAAAGTGATTCTTAATGAGGAGATTCCATGGAAGGCGCATGCAGGTCAGCAGTGGTTAAGAGAAGGAGATGGTAATACAAAATTCTTCTATGGCTATGCAAATAATAGAAGACGAGTAAACTCAATTGGTATGGTAGTTGATGAAGGCAAGACTATCTATGGTAAAGAAGCTAAAAGGGAATATTTCTTCAATAAATTTAGAATTATCTTTGCCCCTGATACCTGTGACTTACCGTCGATAGGAGACTAGAGTAACATCTTCATAATCAATCCCTTTCTTGACGCTGAGCTCCTTACTTCCCCTTTTTTAATGGACGAGATTAAGAATGCCACGTTTCAGCTAGGGAGTGACAAAGCCCCCCAGGCCTGGACAGTTTCAACTTACATTTTTTTTAGAAATTTTGTAAGGTAGTTAAAGCGGATATCTTTACCATATTTCAGGACTTATTCGATGGTACTATGAATTTGGGTCCTTTGGACTACTCTTACATATGTCTAGTTCTGAAGAAAGGAAGAGTTAAAGCGGCTAAGAATTTTAGGCCTATCAGTTTGATCAATAAGGCCCAAAAGATCATATCCAAAGTGCTTGCTAACAGACTCAAAGGCGTGTTAAAGGATGTCATTTCTCCATCTCAAGCGGCCTTTCTGAAGGGACGATCGATCTTGGACTCCTTTGTAAAAGCTAGCGAGATCGTTAACTGAAGCTCGAAAGTCAGGGCAGATATCATCAGGGTTAAAATCGACTTTGAGAAAGCCTACGATAGAGTGAGTTAGGGGTTCGTACGGGAGGTCCTCCGGTAGTTTGGGGCGAACCAAAAGTGGTGCGATTAGATCGACCAGTGTATCTCCAACACCAAAGTTGTCATTTTGGTTAACGGGTCCCCTACTAATTGGATCAAAACTAAAAGGAGTTTGCGTCAAGGAGATCCTCTTTCACCCTACTTATTTCTCATGGTTGCAGAGGCTCTGGCGAGACTTATGGGAAATGCTACCAGCAATGACCTTTTGATAGGGGTCGGGCCTAGCGATGGCTGCAAGGTAGCTTTTATTCAGTACGCAGACGACACAATTTTTTTTTGTGAAGCTAAACAAAGACAAGTGAAGAACCATCTTTTCGTATGGCAACTTTATGAGTGGGCCTCTGGTTTGAAGGTAAATCAAGACAAGTTCGAACTTTTCTACCTGGGTAGTGACGACTATAAGGGTGATAGGCTAGCTGCGATCCTACGTTGTAAACTTAGTTCATTCCCGATCCAATACCTCGGCCTCCCCCTTTCAAATAGATGACTCCTTAAAACAGATTGGTGGTTCATTATTAATAAAGTGGAAAAGCATATAGAGGGGTGGCAAGCTAAACTTCTCTCTCAAGGAGGTCGACTTGTACTCGTGAACTCCGTCCTCATGAACCTACCTTTTTATTTTTTTTCTCGGTGTTTAAAGCTCTCAAGTGGGTTATTAGGCGGATTGAGGCACCCCGAAGGGCCTTCTTCTGGAAAAAGGGGAGTGTTGTATCCGAGGGTCGATGCTTGGTCCAAAAGAAGATAGTATGTAGAAGTTAGAAAGACGGGGGACTAGGAATCAAGGACCTAGAGTCTATGAATTCAGCTCTTCTAGCCAAATGGTGGTGGAGGTTTTTCTCCGATAAGACCTCGCAGTGGGGAAGACCCGTCGAAAGTCTGTACTATTCTCGTAAGCGACCTCTAAGAGAAGGGGCTTCCTTCAGACCTTACTCTCAGTGGTAGCAAAGCATCCTACTAACTAGAAAAATCTTCAGGTATGGGGTTTCTTTTGAGATTGGTGATGGTCGGACCACTCATTTCTGGTCGCACATTTGGATCGGCAGCGCCTCCTTGTCCTCTACCTTTCCCACCATCTTCTCTAGTGCAGCTAATAATAGATACATGGTGTGGGATTGTGTCGGAAGTAACGACCGGAAGTGGGATAAGATTCTGCGGGGATTCATCCCAAGCTCTCAACAGGACAGTGTTGCGATCTGAGATCTCAAAATGATGCTCAACAATATAACTTTACTCAATAGAAGGCACGAAGTTAAATGGAAATGGAAAATGTCAGAATGGTTCTCGGTTAAATCGCTATAAAATTTTTTACAAGATGGATGAGTTATAGATAGAAACTTCTCTTATCTTTGGAGGATTAAAACCTCTCTCAAAGTCAAAATCTTTGGATGGTTAGTGTTGAAGCGGAGGGTACTGACGATAGATAATTTGCTGAGAAGAGAATGGTCGGGTCAAAATAATTGTGTTTTCTATTTCTTGGAACCCGATCGACCACCTGTTTGTGAGCGGTTAGATTTCTAGAGTCGTGTTGAAAGGACTCCTCCCTAATAAGAGAGCCTTGGATACATGTGACTCTGTTTGGTTACTCTGGGGAGAGAGTTGTGTTCAGGTTGGGGCCTTAGGTCGAAGGGAACTAGCTACTATCATCTCTGTCTGGTGGGTTATTTGGCATGAACGAAATCAAAAAAATTTCGAAAACAAAAAACGCTCTCCTCTTCTTCTGCCGGCTGATATTCGTTCGTGTTATTCTCTTTAAAACGCATTTTATGCATAATCCTTTTTTTTTTTTTAGAAGCCTTGTTGCTTCATCATTGTAGCATAATTTAATTTCTTCTTAAATAAAACAGTAGCATGTTATCTTTCTCTCTCTCGAAAAAAAAAAAAAATAAAATAAAATATATTTCGGCCTCATTAGAAGCATCCGTGCTTTAATCAATGAGCCCAGCCTTAATTAAAGGCACGCCGTGGTCCTGTTGCAAACGCATGATGGCGGAGGGAAGAAATTGACGTCTTTGCATGGCGACGTGGGGGAGGCTCTCTTATGGTGCAGGTTTGTCAGAGGATAATTAATATTAAGTTTCAGCGACTCATCTTCTCAACCATATAAAGCCAATCGCCGGAAAGGTGCTTCAGTCGACGCGCTACTGCAGGAATAAGTGGTGGCGCCGGACGCGTTTTATAAGATTGAAAGTCGAGCTTCTTTATTGGAGTCTACCATATTCGGTTACCATCTAATTGCAATTTAGTTTTTTTTCAAGAGATTTAATATTTATATTTTTTCTTCCATATTAATAAAATTTTTTGCGCCTTCTCTATGTCAGTGGATGTAGTTCGTTATCGTAAATATATATATATATATATATATATATATATATATATATATATATATATATATATATATATATATATATATATATATATATATATATATGTAAAACGTAGGATTATTATATTCTTATTAGTATAAATTTTTTTGTACTTATAACTTTTTCGCCCTTAGATGAAAGAATATACGGTTAGAATAATAGTAGTCTTCCTAAAGTTTACTATGTTGTTGATAAAATTATATAAATCCTATGAACTATTATAATCCGATCCGTACATTTCTTCATCCAAAAGATAAAAATTTACAAGTACGAATGAATTTTACTTATAAGAGTATAATAGCCGGAATATATATATATATATATATATATATATATATAATCCGATCCGTACATTTCTTCATCCAAAAGATAAAAATTTACAAGTACGAATGAATTTTACTTATAAGAGTATAATAGCCGGAATATATATATATATATATATATATGCTACTATACTATAAATAGCACAAGTCATTAGCATAGTTAGTTAATTCGGATTCGGCAAAAATTCGGTTCGGATATAATACGGATAAAATTCGTATCATGATTTTTAAATTCGTTGAAAAATTCGGTAAAAAAACGGACTCGATAATTATTCGGATACGTGATTTATACGGAAATTATACGTTCACCAATTAAAAATTTGGGATCAAAAATTCGGCTATTAAATTAATTTTTTTTTCTAGATTTATACTATAAGCATAATCAGTTATAATTTTTAAGAATATAAAAATAATCACTTTAAATTTAAGCATCCAAGAAATTTTTTTATATTACTGGATCTTATAGAGTGATCTACCCATCTCTCTCTCTCTCCTGTAGAGCATTTACTCCCTTTCCTCAAAAACTTTTTTTTTTTTCTTGGAAAGTGAAACTGTGTAAAGTTGTTTGACACTTTGACTTACCCAAGGGTTAATGCGGTCGGCAACTGTGCACAGAGTTTTGGACTGTTGGTTAAAAAAATTTGGGTTTAATTTTTGAAATTCAAAAAAAAAATAGTACGAATTTTTTGGGGAAAAATTCGGAATTCGCAAATTATTCGCGAATAATAATTTTTGAAAAAAAAATTCCGAATTAATCCGAATTTTTTGAAAAATTCGGAAACGGGCCGTTTAATTCGGATTCCCAGTAATTAGCGAATAATTCGCGAATAATACGCGAATTAACTAACTATAGTCATTAGTGTTATTTGGTTTTTGACATTTGGATGAAGAGATGTGCGGCTAGGATGATAATGAGATACTAGAGTTTAATGGGTAGTTGACTTTATAATAACTCAAATTCCAATACAAATCCAATGATAAAAAATTCACAAATATAAATTGGCTTATATTTTTAAAAATATATAAGCTCTACTCATATATATATATATATATATATATATATATATATATATATATATATATATATATATATATATATATATATATATATATATATATATATATATATATATATATATATATATATATATAATTGCGCTCCTATATTTTTAAAAGTATCAAGTAAGTGTTGTTTATAGAATTTTAGACTTTGGATGAAAAGATGTGTAGTTAAGCTGATGGTGGGCCTCTTGAGTTAAGTAAGTGGTTGGTGAAATTAGTCAGAGGAATAAATCTAACGGCAGAAAACTTATAAACATCAATTACTTGGTGCTTCTAGCCGGACTCTCTCTCTCTCTCTCTTTATATATATATATATATATATATATATATATATATATATATATATATATATATATATATATATATATATATATATGGGAAGTAATTAAAAATTTTTGCATTAGTACAAAAACAGGGCCCAAAATATAAAACTAAAATAAAATAAAGTGTACATTTAAGCATTATAGTCTTTTGTTGGGTGTCCACGAGGCGAATACGAGCTGGCTCGTTTAAATATCGAGTTAAAAAATTCAGCTTGTGTTCTGCTCATTTATTAACGAGCCGAACACGAGCCGACTCGCGAATAACAAGTTAGATTTTCATTCTCACTATTAGGTGTAAAGTTGAAAAAATTTTAAAAAATTAAAATCTTAATTTAATAATTAAAATTCACAAAAAAATTAAATGTTTTATATTATGTTGGCCTAAAATCTAAATAGTAAAGTTTACATAAGCATTTCTCATATATATATATATATATATATATAGCGTAGGGCTACTATACTCTTATAAGTATAAACTGCTTTGTAGTCATAACTTTTTCACCCTTGGATGAAGGAATGTGCAGTTAGGATGATAGTGGCCCCCCTAGGATTTACTAGATTGTTGAGAAATAGTAAAAATCTTAAGAACTACTATAATTCTAACCGCACGTTACTTTATCCAAGGGATGAAAACTTATGAGTACGAAAATTTTTTACTCATAAAAGAATAATAGCCCGACCCTATATATATATATATATATATATATATATATATATATATATATATATATATATGTGTGTGTGTGTGTATATTCGAGCTGTTATCGAGTTGAACATGAGCGAGCTGATTCCAGCTCTTGTTCGGCTCGTTTATTAAACGAGCTGAAAAATTCGGCTCGTTTACTAAACGAGCGATTCGATCTCGAACTCATTTCGAGCCGAACACGAGCTGACTTGCGAACAGCGAGGTGAATTGCCAGTCTTTTGGATGGTTAAAATTTTTTATTTGTGTTTCGACCCAAAAGATAACTGTCGACATGGTATTACTTATTAAAAAAAATAAAAATTATATTTATAATTATTTTTATATATTTTGTCTGTAATTCCAAATGAGCCTTTAATAGCAAGTGTTTCTATTTCAAAACCGAATAAATGGAACGGAACCCGAAATGGAACCCGAAAATCCGATATGTTTAATGAATACATTTTAAAAATATCTAACTTTTTTATACGTTGCCGAATTATCGAAAATAATAAATAATTGATGATATTGAGGAGTTAATTTTAGTAATTAGTCTTAGAAGCACTTTTTTAATGCTCTTGTTTTGCATCACTAAATTAAAGCAGAGAAAGGGACCCCAAAAAGTAGGCTATTAGAGGAGTATAATTTCTTCTTCTTTTTTTTTTAAAAAAAAGTAATTAGAGTTTCTTTTTGCTCTACTAAGAAAATGTAAATTGGACAAGAAAAAAACTGCTGCAGAAGTTAGCTAATTGAGTTATAGAACAGGGAGATTTTTTAGTATGTTCTTAGTAATGAGTCCAAGAGGCACTTTTTCATGATCTTTTCTGCTTTACTGAAGAAGGGAGATGTGACCCCAAAAAAAGTAGGAAAAAAAAAAAAAAGAAGACCATTTTGCATAAATAATCTATTAGTTTTAGAATTTGGCGAAAGTTGATTATTATTTGTTTTCAGTTTTGCAGATTCTGTTCGAATTTTATAATTTCGGATTTTCTATCGTACGTATGTCCACATGCAATTCTAGATACGTAGAAAATAAAGTATGATTCGCCACCAAAAGCTTTAAATGCGCGCGGCAGCATGTCATGCGTCTTATTTTGTCAAAAAACGAATCAAATCGTGCTGCGCTATTCGACAGTTTCGCTGTTTGCTGATCGAATACATATATTTTGAATAAAACGTTCCCAATATGATAAAAAATTAGTGCATCGTGATCACAAAAAATACAAAAGATACACAATATGATGACCGAGGAGCCTCAACTATCAATTTTTTCTCCATTCAAAAATTATAATTTTTTACTCCGAAATCTTAAAAAAAAAAAAAAAAAATTAGTATTTAAAAAATAATCAAAGCTTCGTTGGAGAGTTAATTCCAAACAAAACTTTTATCCACAAAGTTGGCTATTTAAGGAGTAGAGTTTATTTTGAAGTAACAAGAGTCCTTTTTTGCACCACTCAAATAACATAATTTGGATAAGAAAAAATTGCTACAAAAAAGAAAGTAAGCTATTTGAGGTATAGAAATTTTTTTGGCGTTGTTATTGGAAAGTTAGCTAATTGTGAGGTATATATTTAAACAATCTATAAACAACTATGATTTTTCAGTACATTAATCTAATGTGGCCACACCCCCTTAATTTGAGGGTGTGGATCCCACATATTTTTAATTTTTTCTTTCTTTCTCTAAACCTTTTTTGTGTTTTTTTTTTTTTTCTTCTTTTCTGATAATATTTTTGAGATTGATAAATAAAATATTTAATTACTTAATAATTATTAGTGTGTTTTTATTTTTTTAATAATCTTTTTTTATTTTTTTATAAAAATAAATTATAGTGGTCTAGAATAATGTCTCTTTTAGTATTTTTATAAGTATTTTTTAATATTTCTTAAAGTCTTTTTATTTTTTTTTTTATAAAAATTATGAGTGTGTTAATATATAGAAAAACTATAAAAAAAAGTTGACAGCCAATATATATATATATATATATATATATATATATATATATATATATATATATATATATATATATATATATATAATTATTTGAGGAAAAAAATTAAATTGATTTGAATTTTTTATTTTTATTTAAATATGTATTTTTGTTTTCAAATACCTTTTTATTTTTTTTTGTCAAACTTTAAAATATTTCTACTTACATTAAGATTTTTTTTCTATTAAGGGTGAGATAATATTAGATTTTTACTAATTAATTTCACAAGAATAAATTAGTTTGTATAATAAGTGAGATTATTATTTATATTTTTTTTGTAATTTTAATTTTTGTTTATTTAGTAAATTATGTTTTTAGCTCTATAATAATAGCTATCCGTCATAAAAATACAATCATCACATTATATTAATTAATTATAAATTTAAAAATAATATATATTTAATATTTGTTTCTATTATTAATTATTTAAAAATATTTCATAAAAATTATATTTTAATAAAATTTAGTCGTCGCATCGCACTAGTCATAATAATAAGATATTTTTTGCATTGCTAAAAGTGTATAATTAATTTTGACAAAATCTAGAAAAAAAAAATAATAATAATAATAATAATAAAAGACTATTTAATAGACATTTTATATAAAAAATTTTATATAAAAATTTTACGCATGCTATGCGACTATGCGAGTGCTCTAACCTCTGAGCTACATTCCCATCTAATTATTTTTTATAATTTTTTATAGAGATAGTTAATTTTCTTAGTAATAAAATAAAGGAAAATGCTAGATGTACACCCCCGAATGGGGTGTACATCTTACACCCACTCCATCCTGGGTGGGTGAATTCCACTTATCACATCGATGTGACGAGTGGATGAATATCCACCCCAAGATGAGGTGGGTGTATGATGTACACCCCATTTGGAGTGTACACCTAGCACTTCTCTAAAATAAATATATACCCATGTCATTATTGATACAATAACTCATAAATGTAATAAAAAAAATAGTATTATATATGCAATAAACTTGCATATTAGTTACGATCGAATTATTATCGAAATGACGTTAAATTAAATTATATCGAGCCATATTCAAAATGATGATATTCTTGTTAATATTGTATTTATATAATTTAAATTTAAATAAATTAAATATGCATATTTAATAATTTAAAATTTAAAATTTAATAATTAGTTTTTCTTTTTCGTTTTTTTTTTTAAAAAAAAAAAAAAAACTATAGGAGAACGTTATTGGAGCTGTACGTATCAGTGCCCATCGAGATGATTTTGATTCTACGAAGCTCGGGTAATAAAAGCAGCTAATTTTTAGGTGGGATTTGTCGACGCAATTTATTAGTATGAAAAAATAATAATAATAACTCGGACGTGGAAGCTCGTTCAACCACTTATATTTTTATATATACCAGTGAAGATATTCTGTATTGTGACAGATAAATAATATTAAATTATTTAAATTTAATAAAATAAAATTTTAATTATAAAAATAATATTTTTGTGTCACTTTCGAATTCGTAACTTATACCTTTTAAACTTTTTAAACCGTAATTTCCTAATTATAATTAATAATATTTTATTAAATTTTTATTAGACGAATACAAAAAAAGTGTGGGAGATAAAAGAGTGTACGATAGAAAAAAAAAAAAAAAAAAAAAAGAAGAAAGAGACGAGGGACACACACAACAAAAAAAAAAAATAAAAAAAAATAAAATAAAATAAAATAAAATAAAATAAAATCTCAAGAGATTTATAAAAATATAGAAACAATTATAAAGTAGTAAAAAAATATTAAGAATTTATATAGTTTGATAAATAGACGTTACGGATACTGACACGAGACACAAAATATGACACGAGTCGGACACGATGATTTAATAATTTTTAAGAATTTATGACACAGATACGATATGAATACTGTTAATAAAATATAATTTTGTTAATATAATAATATATATTTATTATATATAAAATATTATTTTTAAAAAATATTATTATATTTTTTATACGAATGAAAATTAATATATATCAAGAAAAAATTTATCGCACAATATGTAATTTATTTGTATTGTTTAAAAAAAATTTATATGTATTTATTAAAAAATTAAAATATTTATTATCTTACGTAATATATATATAAAAAAATATATATAATTTTTGAATGGTATGTATTATAAATTTGCATCAAATCCGCGTTCATAATGTTCGCATTGGACAAAAGTTAAAGACAAACACCAAAAATTTATATAAATATCTGTGATACATAATATATATATATATATATATATATATATATATATATATATATATATATATATATATATATATATATATATATATATATATATATAAACCATGTCATCTCCCATTGCTTATTTAATTCATCTCCATCAGTGAAAATTACAGTAAAGTTTAGTTTTAAATATATTAAAAATAAAAATAAATTAAATAATTAAACCTGATAACTCCATCTTTTTAATGCAAGGAAACAACTAAGACACCAGCTAATTAAAACGCAAAAACTATATTATAATTTTCTTTTTAACAGTAGATGAATTAATTTAGAATGGTATTTAAAAAAAAAAATAAAATAAAATAAAATAGTGAGATTGTGATTTTTGGATATTGAATCACACGCGGCAAATAAACTTTGGTTATATATGAACCATAGATCCTAATAATGACACCACAATTATTTGATGGATCAAACTACGTCCAGGTAATTATATTTTCTCTATCAATTTCGACAACGTCTTTATCATATATAATTCCTTACAACAGAGACATCGATCGATCTATATATATATATCACGAATTGTAATGTGTAATAATCAAATGATAGTATAGTGGACTGAGGCGGGGGCGTCTCAATTAATTTTTAAAATTTAAAATAAGTTTTTTTTTTAATATATGTAATGTAGTTTTTATGGTTGTAAAAGTAACAAGTTATTAGTGCTGGTAGATTTTTATTCATTGGATGAAAGAATGTGTGGTTAGGATGATGGTGAACTTATTGAATTTAGTGGGTGATTAGTAGAATACCATGATTTAAAAATTAAAATTAGTCAAAAAAATAAATCTAACAATAGAAAACTTACAAGCACCAATTGCTTGATACTTTTATAAATATAAGGCTAAATTACAGAAAAACCCCCTGTCATATCCCACTTTTCCACTTTACCCCCTGTCATTTAAAAGTCGACAACCTGCCTCCTCGTAATTACCGAATTGTCTTTAGGGGGCAACGACGTTGACAGAAATGGTAAATTGACGAAAATGCCCTTCTTTTTTTTTTCTTTTTCCCGAAATCTTTTTTTTTTTTTTAGGGAATATTTCCCAAGGGTATTTTGGGTATATAAAAATATATTTTCAAAAAAATTGACGGTCAACTGACGGTCAACTGACAGCGGGGGGTTATTGCACAATTCGGTAATTACGAGGGGGCAGGTTGTCGACTTTTAAATGACAGGGGAGTAAAGTGGAAAAGCATGATATGACAGGGAGGTTTTCTGTAATTTAACCTAAATATAATGAGAAGTGCTAGGTGTACACCCCCAAATGGGGTGTACATCCTACACCCACTCATCCTAGGGTGGGTACTCATCCACTCGTCACTCGATGTGACGAGTGGAATTCACCCACTCTTAGGATGGGGTGGGTGTAAGATGTACACCCCAAATGGGGTGTACATCTAGCATTTTCCATATATATATATATATATATATATATATATATATATATACTAGCCATATTAGTTTGGTTTTTCAAAAAAATATAAAAAACTGTTGTTCACGAAAAATACCTATATATATACTAGCCATATTAGTTTGGTTTTTCAAAAAAATATAAAAAACTGTTGTTCACGAAAAATACCTTTTTTCACAAGTATTAATTTTCTGATGAAAAAAATTGAAAAATAAAATACTATTTTTTTTATAAAATGTAAAAAATAAACTTAAAATCGACTTATTATTATTATTATTATTTTATTTATTATTATTATTTTTTGTTGGAACCAACCATATGTACTTTTTTTTTATTTTAATAATATGAGGTTCATGATGTTCCAACGATACAATTCACAAAAAGGCCTTTTAATGGCGCCAACTGTTTCTAATGAAAATGGAAGTTGATGAAATTGTTTTCGGTTATAATAAATGTTTAAATTTATTGTTTGAATCTGAATCGTAGTAAGTTAAATTTGTCTATAATTTTAATTTTTAAAAATATTATAGTTGACTTTATTTTGGATTGTACCTGTGCCGAAAAAGTCAATTAGAGTAGAAAACGAGATCAAAAAAATAATATAAATTTTAACTACTCTATCTTTTTATATAATTTTATGTGCTGATGCAAAAATTTTAAATAAGATAAATAAAAAGTGAGATATATAATTATAGATCCAAAATTAAATGAATTTCTTTCAAGCAAACAAATTGCGGTGAAAAAATAATTATATTGGAACTTCAGTTGAAGTAAAACTCACTTTTAACATACAAATCACTTATAGGCAAATAAATAAATAAATAAATAAATAAATATATATATATATATAGAGAGAGAGAGAGAGAGAGGGAGAGGGAGAGAGAGAGGAGTTTGAATGTTATCAGTAGTAAATCAGTCCGATTGTTATATATTTATTTTTTATGATGGAGCCTTTAAATCGACGATTAACATCGTTGAACATGATTTGATGATTAATATTGTTGAACATGATTTAGACCACTGTAAGTATTTAAAAATTAAATTTTAAATTTTTTTAATATCGTTGATCTAATGATCAAAAAATTACAAAATTTATAATTTTAATAATATATATAAGTTTTTTGCTCCTTTAACCTTGTAAAGAGATATAAATTAATTATTTTTTTTGTTAAAAAATTTTTCAAACTATTTAAAATAAAATCTATACTCTTGATCTTAATTACAAAATCTCTATCATCACTTTTTGAAGAATATTTATTTTTAGTCGTTCAATTTTTGTCCACTTAGGCCCCGTTTGGTTCGGGGATAAATTTAAGAGGTATAAATTTTTTTATACCTGGGATAGCTTGCTATTCCGGAATAATGAAGTATAAAAGTTAAATTGCGTTTGGTTGAAAAGTTGGTATTCTCTGGAATAGTTAAAATTGTGTTTGGTTAAAATTATGGAATAGTAGAGGATAGTGAAAAAAAAAGATAGAATTTTTATAAAAATACCAACTTTGCCCTTAGCTTTTTTTTATAGAAAAATTAATTTAATTATTATAGTAAATTTGAAGCAATTTAATTATAAATAATAAATTATATTTTACGTTAAAAAAATAATATTTTTTATTTTATATTATATTTTAAGAATATAAATAATAAATTATATTTTATATTATATTTTATATATTTTTTATATTTTATATTATAATTTATATTTTATATTATAATTTATATTATAATTTATATTATAATTTATAATTTATTTATAATTTATAATTTATATTATAATTTATATTATAATTTATATTATAATTTATATTTTATATTATAATTTATATTATAATTTATATTATAATTTATATTTTATATTATATTTTATATTATAATTTATATTTTATATTATAATTTATATTATATTTTATATTATATTTTATATTTTATATTATAATTTATATTATATTTTATATTTATATTATAATTTATATTATAATTTATATTTTATATTATAATTTATATTTATATTATAATTTATATTTTATATTTTTTATTTTATATTATATTTTATATTATAATTTAATTATAAATAATAAATTATAACTTTGCCCATTCACTATCCCAGAAATAAAAACCCTATTCCATGGGGGGGGAGGAATAAGATTTAACGGGTTATCCCAGGATAACCCGTTAAGCAGGGGATAAAAAAAAAATTTATCCCCTGTCTTTTTTGCGTGGTGTTTGGCAAGAATTGGGGGATAAAGGGGGTTATTCCTCCTTTATCCCCCAACCAAACGGTGCCTTAATGGACAAGAAAAAAATAACAAAAAAACGTAAAATTTAATTTCTACATAGTTTAAATGGTCTAATCATATTCCATAGCGTTGATCATCGATTTAAAAGCTCCACCATCGAAAACAAATGGGTGACAAAAGATGATTTGCATTAATTCCAGCTATATATATATATATATATATATAGAGAGAGAGAGAGAGAGAGAGAGAGTATAGTTTATATACTTTAAAAAGTACAAACTCATTCATATTTATAAATTTTTTACCATTAAATTTATATTGAAATTTGTGTTATTGTAAAGACAATTAAGGAGAGAGGGAGAAAGTAAAATTGCATAAATTTCAATACAAATTCTAAGATAAAAAATTTATAATTATGAATAAGCTTATAGTTTTAAAAGTATATTAGTTCTACTCTCTCTTTCTCTCTCTCTCTCTATATATATATATAGTCCGACTATTATATGTTTAAATGTATCAAATAATTAGTATTTATAAATATTTTTATCATTAGATTTATTTATTTGATTAACTTCATTAGATTTATATAGTCCAAGTGCTGCCCTTCATTCTAACCAAATTTTTTTTTAAACCAATTGTTCCGAACCGAACCATCAATTTTTTTTCTAAACCGAACCATTTGTCTTCTTTTTATCACCTATCTTTTTTTTTGAACGGCTTCTAAGTTAAACCGTTGTGAACCGAACAGTAATTTTTTCTCTGGACCTAGCCACTCTTCTCTAATTTTTTTTCAACGGTAATACTTACGTATTTTGTGTTGATTGTCCCTCTCTAACCATCATGTCGAAACTCTAAGGGCCCGTTTGGATTCGGTATAAAACCGGAAATAAGAGGGATATCTCTCTTATTCTTCTAAACGCATCAGTAATCAATCGGTATAGCTTATTCCGGTACAATTAAAATAAGTGAGAATTACTGTTCTCACTTTTTCCAACCATCCTCTTACTTTTTCTTTAAATACCCTCCCACGTCTACCGAGTCACCATCTCTCACATTATTATTATATAATAAAGTTTGAGGGCAAAAAGGTAATTTACCTTAATGAAAACTCTTTATTCCTCTTATTCCTTATTCTCATACCAAACACAAAATCTCTTATACCTAGAACCATCCCAAAAGCTTTTTTACACTACTTTCGTGTTTTATACTTATCTCTGAAATAGCTAGTTCTGTCTTATCCTGTTACCAAACGGGCTTAAACATTTAGTATGTGTAATTTTTTATTTCTCTTAATATATTTGGAAATGGAACCGGTTTGAGAATAAGAGGGATATCTCCCTTATAGCCCCCAAACATATATCAGGAACTAACAGGAATACTTGTTCCGGTACAATTAAAATAAGTGAGAATTACTGTTCCCACTATAGCCAACCTACCTCTTGCTTTTTCCTTGGATACCCTCCCACGCCTCCCGTGGCACCATCATTTTTCCTCTTCCTTCTTCCCAGATATTTTTTTTTATAATTAAAAATTTACGAAAAAATTGATGAATATTTTAAATTTTAGAAAAATAGAACAAATAAAATTTTAAATTTAATATTATTTTTATAAAATATAATTTGATTTTGATTTTATTTGATTTTTTAAAGGTTTTAATCAACTATTTTTTAAAAAAAAATTATAATTTAAATCGTTTTAACACATAATAAAATAAAAAGGCAAAAAGGTCATTTACACAGACTAATACTCTTTATTCCTCTTATTCCTCATTATTATGTCAAACATAAATTATCTTAATCCTGGAACCATACCAAATATTTTTTTATACTAATTTCGTATTTTATACTTATCTCTGGTATAGCTAACTCTTCCTTATTTCGTTATCAAACGCAACCTTAACGTTTTATTTTTTTTCTCAGAAAACTATGCTATTATTTTCGTAAGTTTTAATATACATGTAAAATAAAATAATATTTTTAAGGTGCAAAAAATTATAAAAAAAATAATATATTTTTTATACTACTAATCAGATTATTTTTTTTTTTTTTATTTATTTTATAAATTTTTGCTATATTTTTTATTCGTTGAATCGCGTGAATATTTCTGCACTAAATAAATATGAAAACTGCGGATTCCTAGTTAAATTAAAGAATAATTGTCTGTGTAACCCTGAAATCTGAAGAAATATCTGATTTACCCCTCTTATTTTTTTCTTTCCAATATACCCTTCATACGTTCCACCGTTATTAAAAATACCCCTACCGTTTTCCTTTGTTAAGTTAACTAGGGTTAAACTAGAGTTAAATAATAATCGGAGTTGAAAACTATAGATATACCTATTTTGCCCGGGTTTAGGGTTTAGGGTTTAGGGTTTAGGGTTTAGGGTTTAGGATTTTTTAGGGTTTTAGGGTATAGGGTTTAGGGTTTTAAGGTTTAGGGTTTAGGGTTTTTTAGGGTTCTAGGGTTTAGGGTTTTAGGGTTTAGGGTTTAGGGTTTAGGATTTTTTAGGGTTTTAGGGTTTAGGGTTTTAGAGTATATTTGAAAGGGCAAAATAGTAATTACACACAGATAACGGCAGTTTCAAACGGTACACTTCAGGAGTATTTTGAAAAGAAGTTGGAACGTAAGAAAGGTAGTTTTAATATTAGCCTTCTAAGAGAAATAAATCTGAAAACAGAAAAATTTTTAGAAATATATAAAAAATTACTCCTTAAATTAATATGAAACCGTACATTAAATTATGCAGCATAAATAATTAAAATATGTAAATTTAATATCTATAATATAATATTTATAGAGAGAGAGAGTTATATAAAGAGATAAAGTTAGTGATATATATAACCTTTTTGTTAAATAATAAGTTAAATAAGGAGTTGGATGCATAAGATTCATTTATGAAAAATAAAGTTTAAATGGGTAACAATGGAAGAAAATATATAATCCGTACTTAATTTCAATGCCAAAAATATACGAAAATTTAAATAAAAATTTAAATGCCAAAATTTTAAGCTACTTTTCTCTTTTTATATTACTTCATTTTTTTTATTTATATTAGTAGGAAATTTTTTTTAAAAAAAAATTTCTTGATAGCTAAAGAACAGCCACCAAATCGATCAAATGACAAAATCCAAATCAATTTTTTACAAAAATCAAATTATAAAATTTATCCATAATGATTGAGAAAATTGTGAAAATGTAAAATTGAATAAATTATCTTTTATGAAACATTTAAAAAATTAAACAAATTATTTTTTAAAACTTTTTTTTCTTCTTTATGCGAAATGCATTCCACGTATACTAACCTTATATATAATAATATATTTTAAGTATAATCAATATATAATTTAGATAAATTTTATTTCTAACTAAATATTAGATAAGTATAAAAGAGTGTAATTAAACTCTAAAAAAAAAGAAGGTAGAATTAATCTTTAATGTTAGGATTATCTGAATTAAGATTTATCTAAAATATTTCAAGTTCATAATTAAGGATAAATAATAAATTTAAAAAATAAATTTTATAGAATCACATTAGGATTATTATTATATTTTTTATAATCTATAAATATATTTTAGGAAACGTTGAACATATATTCCAAAATAAAAAAAAAATTGGCGGTGACAGATACAGATACGTATAATCTACATGATTTTTTTTTTTATATATATTAGATAAGTATAAAAGAGTGTAATTAAACTCTAAAAAAAAAGGTAGAATTAATCTTTAATGTTAGGATTATCTGAATTAAGATTTATCTAAAATATTTCAAATTCATAATTAAGGATAAAGAATAAATTTAAAAAATAAATTTTGTAGAATCACATTAGGATTATTATTATATTTTTTATAATCTATAAATATACTTTAGAGAAGGCGAACACATAATTATATTTCAAAAAAAAAAAAAAAAAAAGTTGCCGGTGTAACGAGACGAATTAAGACAGGTACGTATAATCTACCTGATTTTTTTTTTTTTTTTTTTTTATATTAGATAAGTATAAAAGAGTGTAATTAAACTCTAAAAGAAAGGTAGAATTAATCTTTAATGTTAAGATTATCTGAATTAAAATTTATCTAAAATATTTTAAATTCATAATTAAGGATAAAGAATAAATTTAAAAAAATAAATTCTATAGAATCACATTAGGATTATTATTATATTTTTTATAATCTATAAATATATTTTAGGAGAAGCTGAACACATAATTATATTTCAAAATAAAAAAAAGGTTGGCGGTTTAACGAGACGAATTAAGACAGGTACGCATAAACTAGGTGAATTTTTTATTTTTTTTTTTATTTTTATGGTGAATTAGTTTATAATTGTCGACGTCTAAAACGTAAGAAGGAAATCAATCGCACGAAACGAGTCCCAGACGCTGAAGCAAGAAAAAAAAAGGAAAAAAAAAAAAAAAAAGAAGAAAAAGAGTCCACGTAGAAGGAAAGTAGAGAGGTTAGTAGAGTGAGAAAGAAGAGAAAGAGAGAAAGTCAATAGCAATAATAAAAAATTGCAAACACATTACAGCAGCCTCACCGTCCCACAACGCTCCAGCTCATGACGTGTTCCTATCCCTTTACGTTGCATTCCAATATTTTATTATGTATAATATTGTAGGGTTGATATGTTTTTAAAAAAATATTACATATATATTCTAAATAGTGTGTACATCTTACACCCATTTATTTTGGAATAGAATAAATTCTACTCGTCATATATATAGAGAGGTTGCTGTATTTTCACAAGTCGTTTTTATTATTGAAACTTTCGAATCCGCAATCCTTTTAGAGTATTTAAAATATCTAACAAATAGATTCGATATTATTTATCGAGTATTCGAAGAGTTTAAATATTATTTTATTTTATAAACTCTTTCGATTAGTATATAAATAATATTAAAAAATAATAAAATTTATTTTATAAATATTTTAAATACTCGGCATCGAATTGAATAGAATTGATCATCAATTCAATTCAAGCAGTATAGTATTAATATTTGATTGGCACCATACAATATGAATATGAATGCGGTGTATATGAATGCGGTGGTGCACCGAGTGTAACTTCTCCAACTACCATTGAACCATCAAATCTAGTACGCAGAATCCAACTCCGCCAAATCCAAATTTCTTTCCATATAAAAAGTTAAGATAGTTCCGCATTGCTTCTCCGTTATTTCTAAAAATCAGAGATTATATCGAAATTTAAAAGGGATGGATTTCACATTGTTGTTTTAAAAATAATAATATATAATTATGCCTGTACCTGTACGGCGACACAGGAGAGAAAGACTCCGGCCTTTTAGGAGCGCCTTTTGCCCGACTCGCTGAAGAAAGCCGGAGGACTCGGGACAGGGTCCCAAAGATCGCTTTTTTTATTGTTGCTGAAAAAGGAGACGCCTTTTGCTGCGGGGGAGGCAAAAATGGACGCTCTGAGGTTCGCGAGGGAGATCCCGTCGCCGCCGATCACCGCCGTGGGTATCGACGTGCGCGCCCGCCAACTCCACGCCCCGGTGCAGGTGAGCGCCATTGGCCCGCGCTCCGCCGCCTACGGTGGCTTAGAGACCTCCCGGGCCGCCGCCGCGGCGGCGGCGGCGTGGCCGTACTCGTGCGTGTTCGAGCGGCCCTTGAAGAGGCTGTGGGCCGGGGGAGGCGGAGGCGCGATGGGGAGCGATGAGGTCGAGGAGAGGGAGGAGGAAGTGGTGGCGACGGAGGAGGACGAGGAGCAGAGGAGGAATAATTGGGTGGTGAATATACTACGAGTGAGATCGCTCTGGGCGGAGCGGGAAGAGGGGAAATCTAGTGTTGGGGAGGTGGAGGAGGAGGAGGAGGAGGAGGCCAAAGAGGACGAGGAGGACAAAGAGGGGGATCGGTGCGTCGCACGCGGGGGAGACGAGGATTCGGAGGGGTACCCCGTCGAGGACGATGAAGAAGAGGAGGCGGAGAAGGAGGAGAGGATCGTGTTCGACAGGGACTCGTTCTCGAGGTTGCTTAGTAAAGTGTCGCTCGCCGAGGCGAGAAGCTACGCGAAGATCTCGTACCTCGGCTACCTCACGTACAGCATCCCCAAAATTGTGGTATACCCAATATCCGGGCACATTTTTTATCATCTAATGATTTTTTGGTTTGTTCTTTGGATTAATGTTTTTTATCCTACTTTTGTTCGCTTTTTTTGTGTTTGATGAAATTACTTTGTGGGAGTTGTCATAGTCATTGGAGATCTCATGAGAGTTTTGGGCAAATTTTGGATCATTTTAAGGGTTTTTTTTTTTTTTTTTTTTTTTTTTTTTGAATTTTTAATTGATTTACATGTTTTGATCCTGCCTTTGTTCTTCACTTTATGTTTGATGAAATTACTCTGTGGGGCTCATCGTAGACACCTAATTTCTTAAACTTAGGGTTTTGGATGCAATTGGTGGATCCATCCATGGTGGTAGTTCAATTTAGTGGAGAATTTGTTCTCGGAGTAGTTTGGTATCTGAGTTGTAAATTTGGTTGTGGATGTATATATATATATAATTTTATTTTGGTCTATGGATTGAATATAATTTTAGATAATCTCACAGCTATTCATTTCCCCTGCTTCAGCCAATGAACCTCCTACAAAACCATGGATTACATTTTGTCACTTCATCGCTAGAAAAGCGAAAGAAACCTGAACCTTCGTGTTCGAATAAGAGCGAGCGCAATGATCAACACCAGGAAGCAAAAGACACCACCGTCGCCAATGACGAAGTGAAGAAGAAACAGATGGAAAGTGGCTACCGAATAAGTGCTTCTGTCGCGTATCGCATCGCTGCTTCTGCCGCCTCTTACCTTCAATTTCGGACGTTGGGGATACTTCCCTTTCGGCATGATAAGGAACAGAGCGAAGATGGTAATTCAACTGAAGCGGGCGTCGTAGAGGATGGTAATTCAACTGAAGCGGGCGTAGTAGTAAATGAAAACGGAGGCAAAGTTATGAGTTCCAAGGAAGCATCATTTGTGGTCACCTCGAATTCAGTCACCGCCATGGTTGCCGCAAAGGAAGAGACGAAACAAGCCGTCGCAGAAGACTTGAACTCGGCGCTGTCGTCGCCGTGTGAGTGGTTTATATGCGATGATGATAGCGGCGGTACAAGATTTTTCGTTATTCAGGTCTGGATACTTTTCCATTTTCTTTTCTCTTATTGTAACATACGACTCTCTTTTTCCTGAATGAACTTTTCGTGTTGCATGAGTTGTTTGTGTTGATTTTGATCAATTCAATGGCAGGGTTCGGAGACGCTCGCTTCCTGGCAGGCAAATCTTCTTTTCGAACCCATCCAATTCGAGGTATATTTTGTAATTTCCTATTTTAAAATGTAAGAATTCTTTCTTTTTATTTATTCATTTGCTTTGTATTCTGCATTTCGTTGGATAAGTTGTTTAACTGCTAATAAAGTCTAAAGAAAATTGGATAACATGTCCGCGTCACCCAACTTGCGAATAGTATGGCGGTCCATCTGAAAGCTAAGAAATCCAGGCACTTGTTCCCTGTCCTTATTGGATTGCCACATGAAAATATTGGCCTACCCCTTTTTTTCTTTTGCTTTTCTCTTGTGTGTTTTATGCGCCACATTAGCCTAGTTTCCTTTTGAGTCGTGCTTTTCGGCTTTATTGTAAGCTGCCATTCGTTGAATTTCGCTGTTATCTGTCGTGTATTGTATGTTGTAGTTCTGTATTGGAGATTATACATGATAAAAGCTTCTTATTTTCCGTTGAAAATGAGTAATATAAATCTTTATTTATTTATGTTTTTGGTGTTTTACTTAGGGACTCGATGTGCTCGTGCATAGGGGCATATACGAAGCTGCCAAGGGGATTTATCAGCAAATGCTGCCGGAAATCAGAGCCCACTTAAACTCTCGCGGCATGTCGGCAACTCTACGCTTCACTGGCCACTCTCTCGGCGGGAGCCTTGCTCTTCTCGTGAATCTCATGCTACTAATAAGAGGCGAAGTGCCTGCCTCATCTTTACTGCCCGTTATTACGTTCGGCGCGCCGTGCATCATGTGCGGAGGAGATTACTTGCTGAGGAAATTAGGGTTGCCTAAAAGCCATGTCCAGGCTATAACAATGCACAGAGATATCGTCCCTCGAGCTTTCTCTTGCAACTATCCGGATCACGTGGTTAAGATTCTCAAGGCGGTCAACGGGAAATTTCGGAATCTTTCGTGTCTCAACAATCAGGTAAAACTCTTCTCTAAAGTCTAAACACTTCATAGCAATTTACTTTTTCTATAAATCAAATAGTTATTGGAACAATGTATTAGTCTAATGTACATAGGATATGAACACATATATTGCAGTAAAAGATACGACATGATTCGGAGCGGTTTCTTGTTCCAGTACTCAGTTTACCGCGACCTTTATTTGAATCCTTGGTTATATATCACTGGGTTTTAAAGCATTTACTGGTCAAGTTTCGAAACTGCATATTTGTGCCTTTTTGGTGCTCTAATGAGTCGAGTTTGTAAACTAGCAAGCAACAAATTAACATGAATGGTACAAGTAGTTTTGTTCTATAACTCTGCTTTAATCTTATCGAAATGTTTATTTAAGAAAACTACTCTGCATATGTAAACAGAAGATGCTGTATGCTCCTATGGGCCAACTCCTGATTCTGCAACCAGATGAGAAGTTCTCCCCGCCCCACAACCTTCTTCCCCCAGGTGGGGGCCTCTACCTTTTAGGTGGGGCATGGAACGATTCTGACAAATTGAAAAGTTTACTGCGAGCGGCGCAATCCGCTTTCATGAACTCTCCTCACCCCCTCGAGATCTTAAGCGACCGCTCGGCCTACGGCTCGGAAGGGACGGTCTATCGGGACCACGACATGAACTCGTACTTGAAGTCGGTCCGGTGCGTGATCCGGCGCGAGCTTAAGCTCCTCAGAAAAGCCAAGAGGGAACAACGCCGCCGCATGCGGTGGCCCATTGTTGTGGGCCAGGACGTCGTCTTGATCGGCACGAGGGGCGGATCGGCTAGCACCCCTAATCGGCACTATTTTGGCTTTTCCAGTGTCTTTCATAGCGGGCAGGAGACCTTGAGGTGGTTTGGGCGACTCGTCGCATCGCAGCACTTGCACATGTTCGTCGTGTTCTTGCTCCCGACACAGCTGCTGCTCTTCGGAACGCTATCGAACCTTAATTTTAACTGATTTAAGGTCGATAAAGAGTTTTAGTCGGTAGCAGAGGTGTTACAATTCTTTATTCATTGGATCCTTCATAATCTTTCACCGATGAAAAAAAAAAAAAAAAAAATCGGTGTTCAAAGTGAAGGTGTAATTAGTTTACATACATTTCGATTTCTTTTTCTTTTTTTTTTTTCTTGGTTGCTTATTCATGGAGCAACATTCATGGGAAAAGATATTCATGGAACAGGATTAGTTATTTTTTTTATACGGAAAATGTTCATAGTAATGAATAGTTACTTCCTTATTTGGCAATGCTTTTCTATTCTTGGTATTTATTATTACTTTGCTTCAACTTTTCTGAGCCTGTAACTGCATAGTGATTTTTCTTGCAGCAAAGGACTAATGCTACCTACAATCAGAAACTTAAAAGTAAATTTAGTGTTTCTATCGTTACCAAACTTTGATTCGCAAACGAATCGGGTCAAATTGCTTGAATCCGAACGCCTTCTTCGTAGCGACTTTAAACTTAATCTAGTTACTTGGCAAACTATTCTTGCTTATCAGCGTAGCATTTCTCGCAAATGTCCAACTTAGGTGCACTTCTCCTCTTCGCGCCTATCGCTTTGTGGAAAAAAATCCGTCCACGTGTCGAATTCCCGATGAGGACAAGTAGGAGTCGGCATCTGGTTTGTCGTGTTTGGGGACCAACCCAATTGGGCGACAAAAGTAGGGTCCAAATCATTTGCGGCTCAGATTAATCGGCCAATCACGTGTCACGCTTGAGTCCCGTGTTGTGCACGTACGACTCAATTCGATTCGCGATTAAGGTTCACACGTAAGGCCAACGTTGCACACGTTTGGGATCCTGACGCACAAACACGCCCTCCCCACGCGTGTCACACTTGGGAGGACATCAGAGGCGGAACTCGATTGCCTCGAGCACTCAGCCTACCTATGATCTATCTCTGCCATGCGCGCGACTTGAACTTAGAGACCATGTTTCGTTTGGGGTAAATGCTAAGTATACATTCCATTTGAGGTATACATATTACACCTCATCATCTAAGGATGAGCTGAATTTTATTTATCACTTCGAAGTGATGGATGAAGAAGCATTTACCTTTTGATGAATAAGATGTAGAATGTACACTCATTTTTGGATGTACATATAGTATTGCTCTTGGTTCGGATTGTATTGTCAGGATTACAAATAATTCTGACAAAATTTCAGTATTTGATTTATTTAGCCTATAATATGGCACATTACAAATTATATAAAATTATACTAAAAATATTATCAAGCGGATTGATGGTGAATTATCTTATATGTTATATAAAATTATGTTATTTTAAAATTTTTAATTTTAAATTTTAAAATATTAATTTTTAATTTTTAAATTTTAAATTTAAATTTACTTATATTTTAAAATTTAAATTTATGTTTTAAATTAAAATATTGAATTTTATATTTTTATTTAAATTTTAAATTTAAATTCAAAATTTAAATTCAAGTGCAAATTATGTTAAGTTATAGTTTAGTCAAAAATATTATTAAATCTGGCTATAAAGATAATTTTAAAATATAACACATTTTATTGTGAATATTACTAAATTTTATAAAAATAAACTAAATATATTAATTCTATATATACTGTAATCTAACATTATATTATTATTTTAAATCAAATATGATAATATAGAATTAGTAATAAATTAATTCAAAATTTTCAAATTTTTAGTTATATCAAAATAATTTGTAATGCTATATAACATGAACCAAATACGTCATTAAGTATGAAGTCGACGGCATAAATTAAATTTTTGGTGTGATTGTAAAAAATTATTTGAATTGAGTCTCAATTATTAGTTAGGAATTACGATTTGATCAAAATATATGGTGACCCCTTAACTATTCACCATTTTTGAATAAGTTTTTGAACTTATTTCTTTAGTTTAACATACTCTCAAATTTTATTTATTTTAATATAAGATTGTTTTATTTAATTAGATTGCAAGTTATGATAAATTAATCAATCCTTCCATCAAACTTCAAATTTATTTTAGTATAAATATTTAAATAAAATAAAATTCAACAACCTATTTCTAAATGGCCTATAGTTGAACGGCTCTCTGTACATTTTAAATCCACAGCAATAATTCAAAGTTGCTGATTAGATTCGGATTCGGGTACAGGTTTGGATTCGGATTCAACTCGAGCCCATTTTGTTGCGCACAGGACCGTTAAACTGCGAACCTACTCGCCACGTGGAGTGACACGTGTGCCGCATTTTCGTTTGGCTCCGCCCCGTCCCGCCACATTTGCCCCTAAAAATTCAAATTTTATTACTAAAAAACCCCCGATAAATACAACTATTTACATTTCCCTCACAAAACCTCAGCGTCTTCTCGCACAAGGAACCGCTCCAAAACCCTCGCTCCCAATCCCTTCTCTCTCTCTCTCTCTCTCTCTCTCTCTCTCTCTCTCTCTCTCTCCCGGTCCCTCCTCTTACGGAACGATTAGGGTTTGGCGATGGTGCGATCTCGCGGCGAATCGAGTACGAGCCCTGCGAAGATCTTCGGAGGCGTGCGCTTTGTCCTCTTCGGGTTCGATTCCGTCTCCGAATCCCAGGTTCTCTTCACACCTCTCCATTCGCTCCCCAATCTCCCATTATCGCCACTGACGTAGCTCTAAGGTCGAGCCTTTTGGTTGCAGTATCGGTCCGAGCTCGTTCGGAGAGGCGGTGAAGATGTCGCCAAGTACGATGCCAGTTGCACTCATGTCATCGTCTCAGGGCGTGTTTATGTAAGAGCTTGAATCTTTGAAGAGATCGGAGTAGTGTTTGTTTTTGAGAGCGGATTTGATGCGTGAAATTGTTTTGATAGGATGATCCGGTGTGCGTTGCAGCTCGGAATGATGGGAAAGTGCTCGTTACGGAGCTTTGGATCGATGATAGCTTGGACCTCGGGGAAATGGTGGATGCCAATAGGGTCAGTTTTGGCTCCCTTTGTTTATCTGTTACTAACTAATGTAGGATTTTTCTATGATTTGCCCGCCTAATTGTGTAATTAGATGATGTTTGCTGCTTTTTTCCTTGATTATTAGGATTGCTTATATGCATTAAAAAATGTGGATTTTTTACAGGAAATGCGATTACAAAGCCTTCCGAGTTTGAGGGTTGTGGAAGGGTTAATATTGCCTCCTGTTTTTGGCGCTTGATCAAAAAATTCCTACAGTTTAATAATCTTAAGAAGAACTATGAGTAATACTCGTGAAGAAGGATGCTAACAACAAACTGAATTTTGCAAATGTAGCTGTCACCTCCTCGTGATGATTCCTTCAGTTTGGCATCCTCTATTGCTTTCTTATTGGTTTGGAGGGAAAAATTATGATTTTTTTGGTCATTGAATGAGCATTCTACAGGGGTGTTTACAAAAGTGTCATACAGTAGGGATGGTTTCTATGTAGTTCAATGATGAGATCTAATTTGCAGTAGAGAACTATTTTCTCAAGACAGCAATAAATTATCGCTTATAGAGTGGCAAGCTTATGTACCACAAATTCACCAATGCAGCAGTCTCTTCTTTGGGAAATTGCCCATTATAATCCTGCATATGAACTAGTTGTTTTTTGCACTTATAGTAGCATATTCTTGAATCATTTCCTTCTTTTAAATAGTTATCATGTGCTGATATGCTGCTCTTGTTTTCAAATTTCTTTTGCAGATTTTATATAGACCAATAAAAGATCTGAACGGAATTCCAGGCAGTGAGTCATTGCACATTTGCTTGACAGGATATCAAAGACAAGAACGTGAAGATATAATGGTAACTTTACACTTTACAATTTTCCTAGTTAAACATTGATTCCTGTTCATTAGGATTGTACTAAGTGCACAATTGACTAACGCCATTCCAGCCGTACATATCTGTTTTCTGGAATTTTTAAACATATCCCCTGTGTTATTTTTCATTTAATGCATGCATATTTGTATTTCATGCGGTTTTACTGTGTAAGCATAATTTATGTTAGCTACGTACTGTAATTGCTTTATTAGAGCAGGAAGTATATTACTTACAGTACTAAACCTTTTCCTTTTGTCTTCTTTATAGAAAATGGTTTCGTTGATGGGGGCACGATTTTCCAAGCCTTTGATAGCAAATCAAGTTACCCATCTTATTTGCTACAAGTTTGAGGGTATGTTAATTCTTTTGAACAAATGAACATTGAATATAAAGATAGATTGTGAGCAGGTGCTTAATATAGCTAGGAAACAGTTGGAACCATTTGTATGATTTGTTGATAGTGAAAAGTTATTGTGCCATGTTTCTTAATGTCAACATGCTTCTTGTGCGCCTATATGGTTATATGTTGCCGTATTTTGTAAGCCAAAACAGTATATTTTCTGACAGTTTTGGTCAAGCTCCCAGTACATTAGCTAGAAGTTTTGATTATTTCTTAGCAATGTTTGAGCTATTAAGATTCTATCTGGAAGTCTGAGAAATGACGATTTTCTTTCACCAGATTTGTTATTTTTTCAGGAGATTCATGAAGTGTCTGTAAGGTAAAAGCCCAAAAACTTGGGGATAGTTCTAGATGATCTTTGGACGATACTGTTATAGATCATGTAGCACAGTGTTCCCATCCACTAAGTGTTGACACTAATATGCTTCCATTTTCCTGGTTTCTTAGTTAAAATGGAGTCATACACTTGAAAATGCGAACAAGTCTGTCATGGCTGCTTATTTGCAGAACTCCCTTTAGGAACCTTAACAACATGCTCGTTGGCCTATGGATTCTACTGCTGTATCTACTTCAATTAATTCTTGAAGGACTTGCTGATAGGCATGCATAACATTGCAGATAAACTTTTTCTTGATATAGATGAAATTGGGTGTTAAACACTACTTTGCTGTGAATTTGAATTATTTCAATTTTCCCATAGATTTGCCAACGTTGCTTTCCTCAGTAGTAATTTAGCTTTTTTTAATGACTGCAGGTGAAAAATATGAACTTGCGAAAAAAGTGAATATTAAACTTGTTAATCACAGGTGGCTAGAAGACTGGTGAGCATATGAATTCACCTCAGATTTTTTTTTAATAACTAATATCAGTTGCTTTGTATACAGCGAAAGCTGCTAATCTAATATTTGTTGCCCTTGCCGCAGCTTAAAAGTTTGGTCGATTCTGCCAATCGATAACTATACCAGAAGGTAATATCATTGCTCCTTTTGATTCTCTAGTTATTCTAAACTTACAACATTTTATCTATGTCAGTGGTTGGGAACTAGAGATCTTAGAGGCTGAGGCTAAGGACTCAGAAGATGAAGGGGAAAATCCTGGCAAGAAGCTGCTTAACAGTAGAAACAGCGGAGAAACTACTACTATACAAAGTGGAACAATAGTTTCAACAGGCCCTGATAAGCCTATTCAATCCCCTGGCAATAGAAATATTGTAGTAGCTAATCAGTCAAATAATGCAAATGCTTTTGCAACAAGCAGTAATCATTTTACAACACCATCCAAGGAGACCAGCTCAGGAAAGGCAATGGATTTGTATAGCTCTTGCTGCAAGTTAGAAAATGTTCATCAACAGGATATGAAAGGTGAAGTACATACTGATGGTGCTAACGGGGATGAATTACTCGCCCGATGCAAGACTGGCTTAAAGGCAGAGGGTGATATACTACAAACCACTAGTAGAACCCCTTGTGTATTCGATGAGAATATGAACAAATTAAGTTACTCCCGGAAGCACTCAAAGAAGTCTGCATCACCAGAAGGAATATCAAGTTACCAGAATGCTTCACATTGTAGGTCGGACAAGGACATGATGGAAGTTGATTATAATATTTCACCATCAGAGCGAAGGGAGGGTAGAAGTGGTGAGCCTGCTAGTATTCAAAGCCCAACAGATACTGAAAAGATGAAACACATTGAGGGCTCCACTAATACACTAGCCCAGAAGAGGAGGCTCTCAATTTCTACGAGTGGCTCCAAATTGCCAAAGACAGAATACCAGAATACAACAACTATTAGTCCCAGCACTCACTCTGAGACTAAAGAATCAAAAAATTTGGAACCAGCAACTGTCTTGCCACTTGAGGAAAATGGTGCTGGGATTAGCAAAATTTGTAACCAAGTGGAAGAAGATGGTAATACAAATTCTGCCGACAATCAGCAAGTTATCTCAGTTAGAAGTGGAACAATAGTTTCAACAGGTCCTGATAAGCCTATTCAATCCCCTGGCAATAGAAATATTGTAGTAGCTAATCAGTCAAATAATGCAAATGCTTTTGCAACAAGCAGTAATCATTTTACAACACCATCCAAGGAGACCAGCTCAGGAAAGGCAATGGATTTGTATAGCTCTTGCTGCAAATTAGAAAATGTTCATCAACAGGATATGAAAGGTGAAGTACATACTGATGGTGCTAACGGGGATGAATTACTCGCCCGATGCAAGACTGGCTTAAAGGCAGAGGGTGATATACTACAAACCACTAGTAGAACCCCTTGTGCATTCGATGAGAAAATGAACAAATTAAGTTACTCCCGGAAGCACTCAAAGAAGTCTGCATCACCAGAAGGAATATCAAGTTACCAGAATGCTTCACATTGTAGGTCGGACAAGGACATGATGGAAGTTGATTATAGTATTTCACCATCAGAGCGAAGGGAGGGTAGAAGTGGTGAGCCTGCTAGTATTCAAAGCCCAACAGATACTGAAAAGATGAAACACATCGAGGGCTCCACTAATACACTAGCCCAGAAGAGGAGGCTCCCAATTTCTACGAGTGGCTCCAAATTGCCAAAGACAGAATACCAGAATACAACAACTATTAGTCCCAGCACTCACTCTGAGACTAAAGAATCAAAAAATTTGGAACCAGCAACTGTCTTGCCACTTGAGGAAAATGGTGCTGGGATTAGCAAAATTTGTAACCAAGTGGAAGAAGATGGTAATACAAATTCTGCTGACAATCAGCTAGTTATCTCAGCTAGAAGTAAAACCTTAAGTTATAGGAAAAACTCTCTCAAACGTGGAAATCCTATTTTGGGTACGAAATTTTTTAAGCATTCTCCTTCACATGCTAAGGATGTAGACTTATCAAAACCAACCGAAGCCCTAGATGAATGCACTGTAGATAACCTGGCCAACATAAAACTTGCTGTTACAGATGTCGAAGTTTCTTCTGTGGATGGGAAGGTGCCTCCTCATGATGAACAAATGGAGGAAGCTGATATGCCACTTGTTGCAAGAAATGCTGATGACAAGTTATTGTCATCGCCATATGAAAAGCAGAGTGACAGCACTGCCTCAATGCACAAGGTATCTGAGATACCTAAATTTGAACTTTCTGATGATTTCGGGAGTGGTGATATTGAAAGGAGTGCTACACCAAAGGTTTCTTGTGCAAGTGCTGAAGGAAATATTCTTAAAGAAGCAGGCACACACTTGAAGAAGGCAGTAGCGAAGAGAAGTATAAGCGGCAGAAAACATATTGCTAAGAGGAGTATAAGCGGCAGTAAAAATAAACTTAGTGTGGAGAGTGGTAGGGGCAAAGAGGTTGGTGTTGCTTCAGATAAAGCTAGTAGAGGCAAAGAGGTTGGTGTTGCTTCGGATAAAGCTGTTGCTTCAAGCAAGCATGAAATTAAATCATTCAGAGTGGAAAAAGTGAATGAACATTCGAAACTTGAAAAGGCAGTTAGTAATGAGGCAAGTGAGGCTGCTGAACTGTTTAAGAAAGATGCAGCCTTGAAGGATAAGCAGGAAGTTTTGAAGAATAATATATCATCAAGAAATAAAAAATCTGTAGCCAAAAAACAAAATGAGAAATCCTTGGACCCTGAAAAGGAGAATAAGCCGGAAGGATATAGCAGTGTTTCTTTTGAATCAAAGGGTGGTGAAGTTGGTAATCTGGTCCATAAAATTGGCCAAAAATCAGCAGAGAATGAATATATTTCTGGTGATCATGAGATTAAGCCTCTAACAAACAGAGCTGGTAAGGTGGCTAGTTTGGGGCCTGCATGGTTTATTTTAAGCGGGCACCGTTTTCAGAGAAAAGAGTTTCAGGCGGTAATAAAACGCTTGAGGGGAAGGTTGTGTAGGGATTCTCACCACTGGTCATACCAAGCTACACATTTCATTGTCCCAGATCCAGTTCGCAGAACTGAGAAGTTCTTTGCAGCTGCTGCAGCTGGCAGGTATCTACAAAGTGATATAAATTTTATGTTGTGTTTTCGAAAATGTCCTCCATAACATCAATGAGATGAAATATGAAGAGTACTTTTATTTTCGGCTAGGAGGGATTGCCATTCTTGTTAGGTTTTTCATTTATCTTTTTTTTTTTTTTTTTTCCTTCCTCCTAGCAGTGTTCTTGGCTATCTTGAACCTGATATGCTCTAACATCGGCATCTTTCACTCCCTCATATTCACATACTAGCTTTTTTTTTCTTGTCTAACTTGAGATCACTTAAACAGAAACATAACCATTTATAAAATGCAGGTGGATTCTCAAGACAGATTACTTGACTGCTAGCAGTGAGGCTGGGAAGTTTCTAGAGGAAGAACCATTTGAGTGGAACAGGAAAGGCCTTAATGAAGATGGCGCTATCAGTTTAGAGTCTCCACAAAAATGGCGTCTTTTGAGGGAGCGAACTGGTCACGGCGCCTTCTATGGAATGCGAATTATCATATATGGAGAATGCATTGCTCCCACACTGGTAGGTGCTAATTAATCACATTAGCTTGTGTTATTGGTCAATAGTGGCAGAACAGTCCTGCCCCCACTAATCACCTATGGTACACCTTTCATTCAAAAAAGTTTATATTTTATTGATGCCTTTAGAACACATCTTGTAGGCATAAAATTCTGCTGTAGATAACTCCTATTAGATGGTTATTCTGCTTTCTGAAGAAAACCTATAACTGAAACAGTTTTTGGTTTTCACATTGTAGGATAGAATGATAAGGGGCTCATAATGATTATGCGGATATTCGGAAGTAAAAATTAGGGATAACACAGCTAATAAGAGTTGTCAGAGTTGTAAACGCTAGTTGTTCTAAGATATCCTCCTTTGACTAAAACAATTACTTCTTGGCTTCCTTTGGTTGTCTGAAAAGCAGATAATGCATTTTACCAATCAAATTTAATACATAATTCTTTGTTCTTCATTCTCTTATCTTTGCTATGAACTTCTGTGCTGTACAGGACACATTGAAACGCGTTGTGAAAGCTGGAGATGGCACCATCTTAGCGACATCCCCACCCTACACACGTTTCCTCAAATCCGGCGTTGATTTTGCCGTCGTAGGCCCCGGCATGCCCTCCGTGGACTCATGTGTCCAAGAGTTCCTGCGACATGAGGTCCCATGCGTCACCACAGATTACTTGGTCGAGTACGTTTGCAAGCCAGGCTACTCTTTGGAAAGGCATATTCTCTACAACACAAACACTTGGGCAGAGAAGTCCTTCACCAACTTATTAAACTGCTCCGAAGAGATTGTTGCCGATTCTGCAATGCCCTCAGAAGAACACGGTGATGGTGATGATGATGACGACGACGACATTAGTTGTGCGGTCTGCGGATCGTGCGAGAGGGGTGAGGTGATGTTAATATGCGGTAATGAGGGCGGTACAGTGGGTTGCGGAATCGGGACTCACATCGACTGCTGCAACCCGCCTATGGAAGCTGTTCCGGAAGGCGACTGGTTTTGCTCCAAATGCAGTATAAGTAGAGCCGAGAGAACAGCAAAGCGCGCGAAAACAAAGTCAATACGGCAGAAATGATTTCTCTTATTTTTGGTCGCTTTAACTTGAATGCATGTCACATTGTGACCAAATAGCCAAATCCTGCTAAGAAGTAGAAATGTAGATATTTGTTGTATCTATGGTTTCCTTGTACTCGGAGATAAATGAAATGTTTTATGCTTTATTTTTGTGTTTTCGCTAACTATTATGGCCATTAATAGGCTGAAGATTCGAAAGGGAAATTTAACAAAATTAGGTGTTTTAATATATTATACTTCATAGAATTAGTTTTTAAATTACTCTTATTAGACAAAATGATACAAAGAGCTTATTCCACAATCCTAAGCATGCTACTCCAAAGTAGTCCAAAAATCCCCACATACATACATACCTACATGAACTCACAACCTGCTCTTCCTCACAGTACCCAGTTCTTTGGCCTTGGCCCTGAGCTCATGCTTCTTAATCTTCCCTGTCGCCGTCTTCGGCAGCGGCCCGAAAACCACCGATTTTGGAACCCAGTATGCCGGCAGCTTCTCACGGCAGAAGTGCATTATGTCCTCCGCCAGCCGCACCTCGTCGGACCGGCCCTCCGCCCCGTCCTTGAGCGTCACGAACGCGCACGGCGACTCCCCCCACCGCTCGTCGGCCCGCGCGACCACTGACGCCTCCAGCACCGCCGGGTGCATGTACACCGCCTTCTCTACCTCCAGGCTGCTGATGTTCTCGCCCCCCGAGATGATGATGTCCTTCGCCCGGTCCTTGATTTCTATGTACCCATCCGGGTGCTTCACTCCCAGGTCACCGGAGTGGTACCTGATGAATATAAAATATTAAAACATCGTCCCAATAAATTTTTAACAGCATAAGCTTTTAGAGATAAATGAAAGTGGTCTATTGCGTTACCATCCGTTTGCGAAGGCCTCGGCATTGGCATTTGGATTCTTAAGATAGCCCTTCATGACTGCATTCCCCCTCATGACTATCTCCCCCAGCGTGGCGCCGTCGGCCGGAACGGGCATCATAGTCTGCCCGTCGACGACGTCCAGACTCTCCAGGCCGATGTATCGGACGCCCTGGCGTGCGTGGAGGCGGGCGCGCTCGTCAGCCGAGAGGCCGTCCCACTCGGGCTTCCATGCACACACGGTGGACGGGCCGTACGTCTCGGATAGGCCGTAGGTGTGGGTGACCCGGAAGCCAAGGCGGGACATGGCGGCGAGCACGGAGGGCGGCGGGGCGGCGCCGGCGGTCATGACGTCGACGACGCGGGGCAGGGGGAGGATGGTGTCGGCCGGCGGTGCGTTGACAATTGCGTTGAGGACGACCGGCGCAGCGCAGAAGTGCGTCACGCCTTGCGTGGCTATTGCAGAGAAGATCGCTTCGGCAGTTACCTGCGACCATATTGAATAAAAACTAAGTGCTTGTTTGGCTTCACTTTTAAAACGGACAAAGCAAACCATTCAAAATGAACACAAAATCAGAACCAGTAACTCGATGTGAGCTTCAAAACCGCAAAGCAGAAGCCGCTTTTGACAATTCCATTCACACATCAATTTTGTTTCGAGCTAAAGCAAAGGCCAAATAAGCCCCAAGTAAAGAAGTTGCATGAGTAAAGCTATACTCTTTATCTGTGGAACATCATCAGTGAATTATAACAAGATTAGAAGAAAAAAAAAAATGAAGGAACTACAAAATTCTATGTTTCAGTTTCCTTGCTGGGAAGTGGAAACAATTTGATAAGAACATGTTGGGTCAACAGGAAGATAGGACTATAATTTACAGGGGAAACAACAATTGGTGAGCTCTTGAAGTTAAAAAGAGTACAAAAGAAGATCGGGAAAATCACAAAATAACACATCATGAACAAACAAGATTTCGACTTCCAACTTATGAAGGGCGTGTTTGGTGTCGAGGGCCGCCTAATACTATCAAGTGAAAAGTAGTTGAGAGGAAAACACATAGAGACCGGTTGCGATATGTGCAACACGATATTACTTACGGAAACAAATAAAATATTTTTCTATCGTATTTTTTTCACCGCGCACGACAGAATCTGCCCATAATCCCAAACAGAGCCCAAACGAATCTTCATAATATTTTCAACTTTTACAAGACAAAGAAGTTCAAATCATGGAGACTGGTCAGTTACAAATTTCCATTAAATCTACATCACAACAGTTCTCAGAAAAGTGGAAACATTGTGCATGCAAAATTGAATAACAAAATCAGAAAAAAGAGAGAACTGTGTAAGAAACTTAAAAGTAGAGGATATATATATATATATATATATATATATATATATATATATATATATATATATACCTGGCGAAGGCAAATGCTTGTGCCACAAAGAGCAGCGAGAGTCCAAGCGTAGCACCATCCATTACAATGGAACATCGGCAAAGTCCACAAGTACACAGACCCTTCACTCATCCCCCACACCAACGCGCCGCTGAGAGACATAACATAAGCCCCTCTGTGGTGTAGAACAACCCCCTTCGGACTCGAAGTAGTCCCCGAAGTATAGCCCAGAGAAATGCTCTGCCACTCGTCCTTCGGAGGCTCCCAGACGAATCTAGAATCTCCGCTTTCCAAGAACTCCTCGTACTCAATAGCTCCGTTAGTTAGAGCATAGCGAAGTGACTTTGGATCGCAGGTGTGATCACCTACGACGACAAGCAGAGGCGGCCTGAAAACCGCTTTGTTCTTTTCTCGAATGATCTTTAACGAGTCCTCGGCCAAGGAGAAGAATTCCTGGTCCACAATTACGACTTGGGCGCCAGAATGGTCGAGGAGGAAAGCGACGGTGGCGGCGTTCAGCCGAATGTTGACGCAGTTCACGACGGCTCCGGCCATCGGAACTCCGAAGTGAGCTTCATAGATTGCTGGAATGTTTGGTGCAATTACAGCTACCTAGCAAATCAGATATGGTGATCATCATGTATTAAACCAACAACAACAACAACAACATTGTTGCATGTTGATGACCATGATAAATGATGTATGTTGCATTGACTTCTAATCATTTTGACTTTTTAAAGTTATTTTACTTAATTTAATGGCTTGATTTGTTATTATTAGTTAATTAATTCAGTTTTATTTGCTCTGAAGTGAATAAGATTGATATTCATCAAATTTTTAATTCTATGCGCTATTTTGAAACGACATATAGTTGAGGGGTTCTCTGTACATTTTTTACAGCTCGTATCCGAAGTTTCAATGTGTATGTGTAACGTTTGTACCCATAAATTTTGTATAGATGATATTCACCTGCTGAGGAATACTAGGTGTACACCTTTTTAGAAATGTATATTTTGATTCTGGATGGATATTATTTCACTCGTCAAGTGACGAGTATAATTCGTATAATTCACCATTCCGAATGGAGTGGGATGTAAAATGTACACCCCTAAAGGGATGTATATTTATTTATACCCCGAACAACGAGGAACTCAAAGTCCAAGTGTCGCCGCAGAAACGGGAGAGCGTAGGGATGATGATCCTCATCGGAGTCGGATCACATCGAACCGGGGCACGAATCGTAAAGTCCACGCGTCGGTGGAGGAGAGGGGGTTTGGGATTTGGGGGGAGCGTTGGATCGTACCGTACATCCGGGGCCGATCGAACGGCGGGCGAGGGCGGAGGCGAGGCGGCGGCAGCGGCGGTAGGTCTCGGCCCAGGTGAACCGGACCGGGCCGTGGACCACTGCGGGCCGGTCCGGGTGGACCAGCGCGGCCCGGTCTAGGAACCAGACCGGGCTCAGGGCCGTGTAGTTCGCCGCGTTCTTTGGGAGATCGTCGATGTCCCTCTCCCCACTCCCCATTTTTTTTTTCTTTTTTAAAAAAACTCTTATTATCTGGAAAATAGTAGCAGCAGGAGCACGGATTTATAGAACAAGCCCAACCGGGTTCGGTAGTATTGGCGGCGGACCGGGTTCACTAATATTAGTGACACGCTGGTGCTGACTCGAGCGGATCTCGGAGCCAATTTTGATTTTTTTTTATTATTATTTTGAGTTCCACTTTTCCTTTTTTTAAATTTATGAAAAGTTAATATTAAAATTTATGTCCAAAATAGAGTGGCAGCAAGTGTTTTTGGGGAGTTGATGCTATACAAATTGTATGGTGAAAAAAAAATTACAAAAAAAATTATTTATCAAATTATAAGAAAAAATAAAAATGAATCCAATCCCTTCTAATTCCAATTTCCGATTGTAAAATTACTTAATCATATTCGAAGAAAACTATTCGTTGTAGGGAATTAGTTAGTGAAATTATATGGCCACACCAAACTTTTTTCTACGGATTCGGATATTCGCGACGGGCGATCCAAACCCGATCCGTTTCTCCAAAACATGGGCGGGAAAAAATATTGAAACCCTCGGGAGATCGATCGGACAAAAAGAGCGAGAGCGACGGGCGAGTGAGCTCACACTGCGATGAGATCGCCTCTCTCGCGTCCTCGCTCCTTCGAATCCGCGATCTAGTTCCTCTTCGTTCCCTCGGTGTTCCGATCGATCCTTTCCTCTCCAATCTCGATCCATTTCTCAACGGATTTATAGCGATTTTTTAGCACTTTTTGCGCAATTTTTCCCCCCAAATTAGGGCGAATTCCGATCCGAGTCATAAGGATTCATCCGGTATGTCAAATATTTGGGATTTTCATTTGTTTTTGGATTTTTCGTTCTTTTTTTTTGCTGAAATTGATGCTTATTTGGTGTTAAAGATTAATTTTTTCCTCAATCTGAAGGTGTGGGAGTTGCGTCGTGTGCGCGATTGTTCTTAGCTCGCTAGATTGGAGAATGGGGGTTGAGGATTACCATGTTATAGAGTTGGTCGGAGAGGGATCTTTCGGGAAGGTGTACAAAGGGAGGCGAAAGTATACAAGACAGGTTCAAATTTGGTGCAAAGATGATTATTTGATGCTTGGTAGATGAATTTCCTGATTTTTATTAAATTTTTTTTTTTTTTTTTTCAGTTTGTTGCTATGAAGTTTATTCTTAAGCATGGAAAAAGCGAGAAGGATTTGCACAACTTGAGACAGGAAATCGAGGTATTGGCTAATTTTGAGAACAAGTTTGAAGCGTAGATGTCGTAGCTCGTGATATCCTACTTTCGAAGTTTGGTAGTTCATTCATTTTATGTGGCTTTTTTGATCATAGTTTAACTGTTTACATGTGCTGAATTTAATAGATCCTCAGGAAGTTGAAACATGAGAATATAATTGAGATGCTCGATTCGTTTGAAACACCGCAGGAATTTTGTGTTGTTACAGAATTTGCTCAGGTACAGGCATTTGGTTTGCAAGTCCGATGTGTATATTGTTTGGTATTATTGAAATTGGGGCATTTGCGCTATTTCTATGCCTGTTGTTTTTTCAGGGAGAACTATTTGAGATTCTTGAAGATGATAAGTGCCTTCCAGAAGAGCAAGTTCAAGCAATTGCTAAACAGCTGGTAATAAACAAATTCTTTCCTCTTATACCTAAACAAACTTATATCAGATGATGATTCATTGTGCTTCTCCTGCAGAGAAGCATGATGCTTTTTTTCATTAATTTCTTTATGTAAATTATGTATTTATTTCAGGTAAAAGCACTGTATTACTTGCACTCGAATCGCATTATTCATCGAGACATGAAGCCACAAAATATCCTCATTGGGGCAGGATCTGTTGTTAAGGTAAGTTTCATCTATATCAAAGAAAGCTACAGTTGCATCTTACAAGGGCTAATTTGCTATTAGACATCCATACTGGTTTTTATGCTCATTTAGAAACTTGTCTTACTAATGTTTTGTGTTGATTTTTATCTTCTTGTATCGTAGTGTGCTTGAGTCTGAACATGATTTAGTCCCTGCATTACATGCTTATCATGTATGACCAATATTGCAGCTTGTTTAGGACTTTAACTAGCATAATGCTTTGAAATGACTAGTAATGCAAATTGCAATAGAAAAAAGTCACTGATACCGCCGTATCATATATATAACTAACAGTATAAATGAACTACTAGTTTCATCTGATTAGTCTTTCAAAGGTTTACCCCCTCCCGTTGCCATATAACGGTGCTTTATGATTTATTCAGTTTCCATTTCTAATTTTTTTTTTTATGGTTTTCTTCAGCTTTGTGACTTTGGATTTGCACGTGCAATGTCTGCTAACACAGTAGTCCTGCGTTCTATTAAAGGTATGACTTGATTCAGGGTTTAAATTTATTAAATACATATATTCATCTCATAAGAGAGGTACTAGTTGTTCTATATGTTAATCATATTGCTTGCTAGTTAATAAAATTTTCAATATCGGATAAAAGTGCTTTTTTAAAATAATATTTCTTGCTTAAGTTTGCTTTTCACCTTTTGTAGGTACACCTCTGTACATGGCTCCAGAATTGGTGCGGGAACAGCCCTACAACCACACAGCAGATTTGTGGTCTCTTGGGGTGATTTTGTATGTACCACTTCTAGTTAGATGCTACAATGTCTTCATCGTTCACTTCCCTATTCCCTGCTATACATCTAACTAGTTGGTTGCATTGTCCAGATATGAATTATTTGTAGGCCAGCCCCCATTTTATACTAATTCGGTGTATGCACTGATTCGACACATAGTCAAAGTGAGTTTTCTACATTTCTAGATATTTAGTTCTTACAAGGTTAGCGTAAGTCATGAGAGCTGATATATATTATTTGTGCCATATGACAGGATCCAGTGAAATATCCAGACACAATGAGTCCAAATTTTAAATGCTTCTTAAAGGGCTTACTCAACAAGGTTCTTTGTCTTTTTTGTCAAACCTTCCCTTTAGGAGCTGATAAATGTGCCCTCCCCTTTAGAAGCTGTTAAATGCTCCTGTTTGATTGACTATTTTATTGATCTTTGAAAGCAGGTCCCACAAAACAGACTAACTTGGCCAGCACTGTTGGAACACCCCTTTGTCGAAGATAACTCAGTAGAATCAGAAGATGGGGTTAGTATCTAACTCTTGGTGTTAGGATGTGAAAGAATAAGTGTGATTAAACCTTTCCTTTTTGCCAATGATGTTCCAGGATTCCCTAATTGCAGCTGATGCAGTTAAAGGAAGTGAAATTGGGAGGAAAGGGGAAGAGAACCAGATACCGGCTTCAACAACTCAATCTTTGGCTACCAGTTCTGAATGTCTGGAAATAAATTACATTACTATAGTACTTTTTTCTGCTTTGTAGTTGCTTAATCATTGAAAGTAGTAACCTACTTTATGACAGGTAAAACTATTTCTCCTAATAATGTGTGTGGCACTCAGAAACTTCCCACTGATGAAACAGTCTGTGAGACTTTGCCAGCTTCTGACATTCAACACCAGGTTTCTGCAGAACTTCCTGTTTCCGATGGCAATCTTCCTACGGGTACTGTGAGAATGCTGAGACCAACACCCTTCTGTAGTGGGTAGTTTAGTAGTTTATTGAAGGCGTCATAAACAATTTTACAGTTTTCAGGGTTGTTATTTCTATTATAATTTTGATTGCTCGATGATAGTCGCGGAGAACTGGTGCAGGTTGACATCGATAGATTAAAAGTAGATTGGGTTTGGCATAATAAATTTGGCTTTTTACTTCAATAATTAAGTCTATTGTGATTGTTCTAAAGTTTGAGTCATCTTTTACTTGGTTTACATCTATTAATGGGTTTTTGAATGATTTTAAATACGAGCATGCATTTTGACTCATGTTTACTTTGGATAGTCGTTTTAACTTTTATCATTGAAATTCAAAGGCGTAATCTGCTGTCAGGTGTTGCAAGCTGAACTTTCATTTTGAACTTGTGTTTGCTCATGAATCATGATCTTTAGTCCATCAATTTCTGCTTGGTTTCAGATTCCCAAATTTTGGAGAATCTGGAAAGAGCTTCACGGACAGTCAGAGGTGCAAATAATATTGGCCAAGATAATGAAGCATTATCAGCTGTCTTATATCCCATGAAGTCTTGGATCAGTAAATCTCCTAGTTCTTTGAGGTAATGGCTATGTCTTATCATGTGTTTGCAATACCATAAAATACTAAAGATCAACTATTAATTTGTTATTGTGGGCATACTGGACTCCATCAAAGTTCACAAAGTTTGCAGGTTAATTTGAAGAAAGACACTCCTTACAGTGTTCCTGTAATTGGTTTGTGCTTTGAAGTAAGTACTTGTAAGTTGTAACCGTAGTAGACAGGAAGAACTTGCAATCCTTTGTAGGTTTTCAACAAAAAAGGATCTCAATAGGTAAACTGACGACAATCCGTCATTTTACTCTTTAGAGAAATTTGTATTGCTAAATGTTAGTTTTTATGTGTTTAACATTATGTAGACATGCAATTGAGATTGAAACTGAAGAATGAATCGTTGGAAAAATAACTGAATCAGAGTTTTGAAGTAGCCAAGAAAATGAGAGTGAATCAGTCAGAATTTGTTTGTGACCAAAATTACTGGAATTTCCTATTTCTCATTGTTGGCTTTGTAGTATAAGCAAATACAAATCTGTGGCTTCTTGATCACCCTTTATTTCTGTAATATGCACCTGGCCTTCCATCTGATTGAAGCTTTAATGATTCCAATATCAATGAGGCACCTAATTCTAATTTTAGTTAGTAAAAATGGTTTCATTATATCACTGGCAATGTTGGTATGTGCACTATCCTTTTGTCCTTTCTCTTCATTGTCCTCAAATGAAGTTTGACATGCCTTTCAAATTTCATAGGGAGCTGAACATTGATCATGTTAACCAGTCACTCCGCATCCTTACAAATTTCATTGCAGCTGGGTCGCACCAATCTTGTGCAGAATTGGATGACATCATAAGTTTGCTCCTTGAGTTTACTGACACTATTATCAAGATGAAGCTATCTGATGCTCATGGCTTGGCAGTGAAGGTTTTTCATCAATTAATAATATATTATTCATTTTCTAACTCATTGAACTGTCTATCACATTTTTAGGCTATCCAATAACACAGGCTTGTAATTTTGTAATGATAACTCCGATTTGTGTAGAGCCTTGCTATTTTAAAGAAACTGCTTGATAACAGTCCAAGTGGAGGTGGAAGTTCATATGCCAAACACTGGGTTGCACTCAATGAGCTATATTCACAGGTTATGCCTTCTCCAAATGGGGTTTCACCCATAATCCTTGGGTTTTCACTTTATTTTCACTCTTCACAAACTGCAGGTTCTGGTCTCAGCAGTAGATGAATCTGGAAGGATTGCATATGAATCTACTGCATGCCTTGCCGTCATGTTATCTCGAGTTGTTATGGCGCTGAAAGAGGCTGCCTCATCTAAGGGCTCAAAAACAGTGGAAGAAAGCTTTCTCCGGATTGTTGATCATTTGAAAGGATCTCACATAGTGGAACTTCTATGTATGAGCCTAGAAGCTTCAGGGTCAAGCCTTTTGTCAGGCTCTTCCAATATGGTACCAGCGGCTTGTGAATCATGCAAAGTTATTTGGTATCTAATTCATGCCATAGAGATTATATCGCTTAATGGACAATACATTGTATTTCCATTAGCTCATTCACAGCGGCATTCTCTAGGTCAGCCTGATGCAAGAGCTGAAGACCAAGATTTATTACCTGATGCTGGATCTGCGAAACTAATTGAGATGGTTGTTAAGTCATTCCTTGCATCCAAGTCTGTACAGGTCGCAATTTACTACTGCTGCCACAACGGTCTAGAATCAGCTCTCCGGGCTGCACTTCAGGTCTCTGTTTTTCCAAAACTTGTTTTATGCTTTGTCAAAGAAATAACTATGCGAAGATTTATTTTTGCTTGGATCAACTTTCGGCACTGCTTTGCTTATTAACTTTGCAGAGTTTTTGGTATGTTGTCAATGTCTTAAAATTATATGCTGCTTACACTTTATACTGGTTTTCAGCTTATGTCTAGGATCTGTCTGTTGAGCACACCTGTCTGTGCTATACTATGTGGCATACAAAATCCTTCTAATACTGACCATGAAGTCGACCGTGGTGGAGATGGAACAGTTGCATCTGATATGTTTTCCATATTGTTGTTATGTGCTTCATGTCTAAACAAAGAATCCAAGGAATCAGGCAACCAAAAATGTAAATTGTCCAACCCTCACTCGTTGGTAGTTCATTGTTGCCTTGCATTGGCAACAATTGCAAACCGTCTGAAATCTGATGGAAAATGTTCAGCATCAGTTATTCTCACCACTTCTGAAAAGAAACAGCGATCACGGCTTTCTGTTCTCGTACAGCTGTCTACATCCGATGATACTGTAACAAGTTGCCTCCAACCACACTGTGCATCGGCAATGCTGGCATTGTCATCAATATTATCACTAGAGAATGGAGGACATTTGAAGTCTTTCATCTGTGAAAATGCGCTCGCTATGTTTCCTCCCATGGCAACTCTACGCTCCCTCCTAAAGCTTTGGTTATCTGATGATAGTGAAGCACTATGCAATTATAATGGAGGTCTCTTGAATTGGTTTGGCATTAGAGATGGGAGTATTGGGTTGCTAGAAACTAGATTGCTATGGGGGGGACCTCTGGCTATTGAACAAGCATGTTCAAATGGTATTCCTCAGCTTCTTGTACGGCTTTTGGTTGATGTTCTTTCTAAAGAATCGTCGAATGGTACAGACAGCTCGAAGGATCGAAGTGGGCTGTCCCCATTGGGAGTAGTGTGGACGCTTTCTTCTTTATGTCAGTGCCTTCCTGGTGGTGTTTTTCGCGAGATCTTGTTTAGGAGGGAACACATTAAGCTCATAGTTGACTCCTTATCTGATTTACACTTGAAAGCTTTGAGAACCTGGGTAGGGCTTGGTGGTGGGAGAATTGGAGTTAGGGATTTGATAAATTCGGTTGTTGATCTTTTGGCATTTCCTTTTGTAGCAGTACAGAGCTCTCCCGGTGTACCATCAACCTCTGCATCTATCAATAGTGGTTTCCTTCTAAATATAGGTTCACCGGGTGGAAGAATTGGTGTTGAGAATAGGGAAATGCTCAGAGCAATTGATGCCAGCATGCCCCAGTATGTTCAAGTTCTTTTGGAGGTAATATCTGGATGCTTTCATTTAAAATTTATTGCTGTTTGTAATACTTAATCCTAATAAATACACTTTTTTCTAATTTGTACACTCTTTCTGCCAGGTTGGTGTTCCGGGATGCATTCTTAGGTGCATAGACTATATTAATTTGGGAGATCTTGCAAGACCCATGGCTTTTATGGCAAAAATGGTGAGCTACCGTCCCCTTGCTTCACAACTTGTTAAAGAGGGCCTTCTAAATCCGGGTAGGGTGAGAGTGTTGCTTGATGGTTCTCTCCCAAGGGATGCTTTGCTTGATTTTCTGATGATAGTTTCTGATCTTGCTCGAATGTCAAAGGTGCGAATTTCAACACTTTATGTAATTTTTTTATCCAATAACATCTAAAAGCCAATTGGATTTTTAATATTACATCTTTGACATTCTCAAATTGAAATCTAAGGAGGGCGTAATGTGGTTCTTTTGCAGGACTTCTATGAGGCTATTGACAAGGCTGGTTTGGTAGGGTTTTTGAAAGACTTCCTATTGAGTGATGATTCCGATATTCGGGCAAAGGCTTGCAGTGCTTTTGGGAATATGTGCAGACACAGCTCCTACTTTTATGGCTCGCTTGTAAGAAACAAATGAGTACATTGTTTCACTATTTTAATATCTTGGTACAGATTCTCATTAATTGCTTTCTTCCTATATTTCCAGGCCACTCATAAGATTATTGATCTGCTAATTGATAGATGTGCCGATCCAGACAAACGCACTCGAAAGTTTGCATGTTTTGCTGTAAGATTCTAGCCTGTGGCTTGCTATTGAATCCTCCCATAAGTAGTTCTTTGTAGATTAATTTGTCCTCACTTGCAAAATCTATAGCTTAATATAGGAATAGTATCTATACAGCTAATCCCAAATTAGTTGGGACTGAAAAGCTTAATTTGTTGCTTAATTTATTTATCATCAGGTAGGTATTCAATAGATTGAAAAGGTAAAGCATTTTTTTCTACTTTGAAGTTAACAGAAAAGTAAATATTGCAGTATGGTTAAGCTCCATAAGGACCATAAATCGGTAAATAAGCCAAAAACACAATCATCCGCAATTAATACCATTTTACTTTTATGTTGTGCTGTATTTGGGGACATATCTCTGCAGGTTGGAAATGCTGCGTACCACAACGACGTGCTGTATGAAGAGCTGAGGAGATCCGTACCTCAGCTCACAAAGCTTCTACTTGCCGCAGAGGAAGATAAAACCAAAGCCAATGCTGCAGGTGCTCTTAGTAACCTCGTAAGAAATGCCAGCACACTCTGTGGAGACATTGTCTCTCAAGGCGCTCTACAGGTCTGTCGGTTATCAATCTTTTCACCTGTTATCTTGTATTCTTTTGCATATTACAAGAAGATTCTATGGTATTAATTGGGCTGCAAATGTACGTATCAATAGCTAAAATCATTTTTAATTCCAAACGTAGTATTGCTCATCTAGTCTTCTCTGTGCACATATCCTGCAGGCTTTGTTGAAGTTGGTTAGCAACTATTCGACCGTCGCTTTGAGCCCAAGCAGAAGGGATGCTGTGAGCGATTCACCTCTTAAAATTGTGCTCTTTGCTTTGCGTAAGATGTGCGACCATGCTATTTGCCGACGTTTCCTCTGCTCATCCGAGCTATTCCCTCTCCTCACTCAGCTTAGACAATCACCAGATCCAGTCATTGCCGAATATTCTTCTGGTATTATCAGCAAAGCAAGTCAAACATGATCTTTTTCTAGCAAAAATTGCTTCAGGTGCGTCAGGGAAAATGATTTTCACCTCCTTTTGTCGTAATCTTTTGTGCATATTGTCGCATGCATAGTATGTCGATTGCAAGATGAACTGAGGGTTTTTACCATTCGCACGAGAGGGCATCTTCCAAGTGCAAATCGGTTTATTATATTTTGTTTAATCATATGTTCAGCAACTCGCTGGCGAGTAAGATTCAGTGTGCTTGCCTTGCCGCCGCACTAATGTGGGACAGTGTGCAGTTAGCATGTAGTTAACTAGTTACAGCTATATCAAGATAGTTACATGTAAAACCTGCTTTTTTTTGCACGTAAGCTCTGTATCTGAAAGCCAAAGCCTCAATCCTTGTTGTTTAGTCTGAAAGAGGTGTAAGAATTTACTGCTATGGGATGAAATAAATTATTTTCTGATTTTATTGTACCATGTTGAGCGATCAGGCTGGCAAACATTTGTACTAGCAGGTATGAGATTCCTTCCCTTGCTACCAAATTTTATTGCGCTTCGTGATAGACTCTTTGCTTCTAGCACTGGCTATTCTTAATATAAGTAACAATACACAAAACTTATCTAAATTATGAATCATTTTGAATCAATTAATCAATTAAAATTTTTAATTTGTTCGATTTAAACTAATTAGTTATTTTAATAAATTTATAGTCGTATGAATTGTATATAGTATACAAAATAATATTTTCAAATTTTGAAATCAAGATATTATTGATTTGCTCAAATTAAATAAATTGAAAGATTAAATTGTAAAATTAAAATTTTGAAAGATTAAATAGCAAATTCAAAATAGTTTATAATTTTGAATAGTTTTTGTATATTTTTTGCATTTACTACAGTTGTGTTTCAGATACCTTTGTTTTTTTTTGGGTTTTCTCCCCTCTGTTATCATTTACCATTTTGCATTAGCTCAATAAAACTAACGCGATTTCACATAGCCGCATCGTAGGTGGACGGCAGAGAAGCCTTTAGATGGGAAATAGCTCCAAGAGATCGCAGGTTACCACACCCCCCTTTGTAGGGAGAGGTACACATGCGGACAACAACAACAACAACAACAACTAATTTCATACCCCCATACGAGCGATTGCATATCTAGTGATGATTATTATTATAAGCATTAATCGGCGTAGACGCCGTAAACTGGCGATTATAAGCCAAATACACACGGAAACGCCCAGAGCAAATCATAATAAACCGAACCAAGACGGCACAAAAATTGTCGGTACAAATTATGAATGGAATTGAAAAACTGCAACCATTTTTCTCCAGTACATGATCCTCAGCAGAGATGTTTTTAACTGCCAAAATAGTGACGGGGCGGACCATCTATAATTCGTTCTTTTTCTTCTTCTTTTTTTTTTTTTCCTTTTTCTGAGCTTTTGGAAAAATTAGGAACTCAATGCAAGACAAACTCGACCACAATATCACAATCACATTCCCTACTTTACAGTGTCTAACATGACCCACTTAAATATAATGTCGTTGCAGTCGCCAGATCCTTTCAACACCTGAATATTAAAACCCGAAAAGCTATAGAGAAAGGTTTTAGAAGGACTTCCAAGTCAAAAACCTGACTAGGGGTATCACGCGGCGCTCTACTTAATGTACTGGGACAGCCACTTGAAGCCCTCGCCGTAGCCCATCTTGCGGACGATGCTGCACATGAAGACCTCGAGGGGGCGGACGTTGGAGTCCACAAGGTTCACCTTACCCTTGCCTGTGGTGAAGTTGCTCAGGCCCAGGTGGTAGCGCAGCTCTTCCTCGGATGCCGCGTAAGGGATGTCGATCTTGTTGCCCAGTATGAGGAAGGGAACGTTCGCGAGAGCCTCGTCAGAGAGGAGGGCGTCAAGCTCCTTCTTCGACTCGGCGAGCCTCTCCTTGTCGAAGGCATCCACTAGGTAAACCACTGCGTCCACCTGCCAAGCCAGATAAAAGCATTGGTGTTCGCGTATGTTTCCATGTCATAAAAAATATTTACTATTGCAGTTTGTTTGATGCAAAGATAACCCTTTTAGAAACGTTTTATTTCATAAAAAGCTAATAATAAACTATTATTAAAAATACAATTTCCGGGGAATTAAAATACCTTAATAGCATTAAAAAACAGTACGAGTGACAAAAACCATCAGCAGTACCAATGTTCGCCAAATATGTCCACTTCACTAAAATTCTATTGAGCAAAAAAAATTGGCCAGAAAAAAGGGATAAAGTGCAAAGCTCATTTTTGTATTACCGCCAACTATATAATCACAGGTTTTTGTTAGAGATGAGTTCTGTTGATTGAGGTGTGACGGAGGAATGACAAATGACGTGCTGTTTGATAGATATTATGGATGGAGACTAGGAATAATGAACGAGCCAGTCCAAACTACAAACATAGGTGAAAGAAGTGTGGAAAACTACAAGGATATAAAAGGGAATGGACGGCAATAATGACTAACAAGGTTCAAGATACAAGAAAGAGAATGCTGCGTGTATTAAGTCAAAAGACATTATTTATAAGAGCAGCAAAGCATTTTTAGAACTCTGAATATCCCATAAAGTCTACCGACTATAATTTCAACGAGTCCCTTAAATAAGAAATCCAAAACAAAAAAGGAAACAAACTGTAACAACACCAGATAGAATCTTCTATCACAAATAGCCTTTCCATTAATATCTGCTCCAACGAAACTAGAAAGTGACTACAATATCAGGGGATTGAACAAAAAGGAAATCCAGCAAAGAGATGATGGTGATACATTCCACTTATAGAAATCATTGTAGGCCAAAACCAAACTTGAAGATAGTCTCATACTGATAGAATCGAAGGGGAAATGTGATAAAGATAAAAACTTTCAAACTAAGGTATACAATTTCAAAATTCAAAGTTCAACTTACAACTAACCTAGAAAGAGTATTGGACGAAAAGGAGAAGACAAACAGATACTAAACTCAACTAAAAGGATCAGAATGTCCAAAATGGTCAAGTTATACACAAAGATGAATCTCCGAGCATATAATATCAGATTATTTAATAGAAAAAATAAAGATGAGGGAGAAGGTGCCTTAACAAATTTAGCTTCAAAATGCATGAAAACAAATAAATACATCAGGTTTTAGCAATCTTTGTTTGCGTCCGATTCTCATCATTGAAACTAGTATTCTTTGTGTTATTTTGCAAAATAAATTTCTCCACTTGAAAGCTAAGGCTAATCTGGCACATATAAAGTACGCCATATCAAGGATTAAAAATTACCTACTTGTGCTTGTACAAAATCTAATTAAACTAATGTCAACCAACATGCGTAGATAACAGAAGACAACGTTGGTCGAAAGCTGTCGAAAACATTAAAAATTGTTTATATTTTTGTGGTCCATCTTCCCAGGCTGTTGCATAAATGTGACAGTATGTAAAGAAATACAAACATCATGTGCTAGTGTTGTTTGTCTTATATTTACTATAAACAACAACCTCATGTCATCAAATAAATGTTCGCAATTGACAATAATGGAGAAAATCTTCACAAACAATTTTTTTAATCTAATAAGCAAGCAGTTGAATAACAAAGAAGGAAAAAAGAAAACTATTTAGCAGAAAAATCTGATTGTAGCAAGTGTTTCCTTCCAAGACTTTTCTCATTCTTCTCTTCCACCAGTTGTTACCTTGTGAAATATGTGCAATTTTTCAAATTTACAGAAGAATTATGAAATGAAATGGACAAAAGATATTTGAAATCTTCAAATCTTCAGGTTGCCGTTTTTCTACGGAAATAAAATTCAATCTCCATAAATCTTCTTTTACGAGAATTTAAGAGACACATATGGCCAACTTCCCCCTTCATGCAGTTGAATTCATTTCAATGATCTCCTTATCGTATTTATGATTCTAAAATTAGAAATGGTTTCAAAATTATATGTTGTGAAATGAAGTAATTGGATTCATTGAATCAAGATGCAGCGAAACAAGCGAGATATAGCAATCCAATAACCAATTAGCCAAAATCATCAGGTAGATCGAAGAATCAAACATGAAGATCGAACCTTGGCGTAGTAATCCTTCCACACACGGCGAGCGATCTGATGCCCTCCGAGATCGAAGGCCTTGAATTTGATCTTCCCGATGCTCAGCTCCTCGGACGTCGGATACTGCGTCGGCTGGTGCTGCACCAATCTCTACTCATCCAAGAAACCCCCAAAAATGTTTCAAACATCAAAAAATTCAAAAAAAAAATCACCAAAAGACCTCACAAGACCCACGAATTAACAACATATAGGACAAATGTTACAGATCAAGCAAAATAGGGCATAGATCGAAACCTCGTCCTTGAGCATGTGAAGCAGCGTCGTCTTCCCCGCATTATCCAACCCCAGAAAAAGGATCTTCGCCTCCTTTTGCCACAACCCTAGCGAGGCCAGCACGCCATAGAACCAGTCGACGAGGAACATCGCTGCGGCCGAGAGTTCGCCCCCCGACGCGCGAAAATCGCCCGAAAAATCGCCAAATACTCCTCAAGCGAGATCGGATCTAGCGATCCGAGACCCCGCCGATCCCGATCTGGTCGCAAGGAATCGTTCCAAAACCTCCCTCGACGCAACGAGGAGAGAGAGAGAGAGAGAGAGAGAGAGAGAGAGAGAGAGAGGAAACCCTAGGAATGGAAACGAAGATGCGGGGGTAGGTTTGAACCGCGAAGAAGACGATCAACCAGAGAGGGGTAGCGTGGACGATGACGTGTCGGTCGCCTACCGAATTTTAGAAGGTGAGGTGGCCTCCCCGTGACCGGAGAAACCGGTAAATGGGGAGCGGTGACCGGCGCTCTCCGGTGTCCGAATCGTCGACCAATAGGAACGCGAGGAAGGGCCTTGCCTCGTCATCGAGCGAATCATGTCCGTTCGATCGGGATCCAACGGTTCTTGCTTTTTTTGGACTATATTAGTCAATGGTAGGTGCGTTTGTTGTTTTGTCCCCAATAGGAAAACCACACAAGTCAATTTAATTAAATTCTTTCGTTTTATAATTTAATTTTGATTTAACCATATTGAAATTAGAATTTACTATTTAGGAAGTAATAATGTTGTTTAGGGTTTAATTATCATCAGTAAAATTTTAGGGTGTATTTTTTCCCATTTGATTTTAAATAGAAGAGCTTCCAATTTTTTTAATAAAATTTTGGTTTTAGGTGTTTTCAATAAGTTAATTTAATTATATCTAATGATATAAATATTCAATTATAGATTTTATTATCAACTTTGAGTGAATACCATACCTTATTCCACCTAAACCTAACATTCAATAAATATATGTCAAAAATAAGATCAAAGTCACTGTTTTCAAATGAAATAAATTCTTCTTTTTTTTTTTTCTTTTTTGAGAGAAAAGTAAGCATTATATTTTATTTTCACAATTTATAATTTACTATTCAATATAATTTTAATTTTGAATGGTTGATTGTTATATTTGCTATTAGTATGATTTTCACAAATTTTATTTATAAATTATAATTTATAAATAAATCATAATAATGTCGATATCATCATCGTTATGGTTGTCAATTCAATTGCAAATCAAATCATTATTGTTGCCTTCCTAATCACACAACTACCTACCAGCGACGGATATTATGATGCAGTCAATTTAGTGTTAAAAGTTTTGGAAAAACATAATTCATTTTAATTAGATCAAAAATTCTATTGAGTTTGATAATTTTTTTAATCGCAATGGATAATATTTAGATAGTCATAATTTTTCATTCATGTGTTTATTTTTAGCATGTAATTTCATTTTAAAAATATTTTTCGAAATTTATGTGTCAAACTGAAAAATTATTCCGGACAAGTTTGGAACCTTATATTTTAAAATTTTTATAATTTTACTATTTTAAATCTGATTATTTGATTATTTATAATCAATTTAGGTTTAGAAATATATTAAAATTTATTATAATAAAATATTATAATATATGAGTCCGGTTATTATACTTGTATAAAGTAATTGGTACTTGTAAATTTTTTATCATTAAATCTACCACTTTGACAAATTTTATATCTTAAATTATCCTATTCCACCAACCAAAATTTTATATCTTAAATCATTATATTCTACCAACCACTCACTAACTCAAGGAGCCCACTATCATCATAACCGTACACTTTTCATAAAAGAGGTAAAAACCTACAAATACGAATGACTTAGTACTTTTACAAGTATAGAAACTCAATTATATATATATATATATATATATATATATATATATATATATATATATATATATATATATATATATATATATATATATATATATATATATAGACAGAGAGTTCTTCTACTATACTTATACAAACACCACGTAATTGGTGTTTGTAAGTTTTCCACCGTTAGATCTACCGTTTTGACTAATTTTATTTCTTAAATCATTCTATTCCACCAATCATTCATTTAACCCAAATGACCCACTATTATCCTAACCACACATATTTTCATCCAATGACTAAAAATTTACGAGCATCAATAATTTAGTATTTTTAAAAATATATAAGTTCAATTATATATATATATATATATATATATATATATATATATATATATATATATATATATATATATATATATATATATATATATATATAATGGAATTAACTTTTATTGTTTTATCAAAAAATTGTGGTATTTATGGATCCCTCTTTTCTTCTTTAAATTTTTTATTTTTTAATTCAACTTTTAAACTTGTGTCACATCACTATTATTGCCATCTCAGAAATCATTACTATTAATTACAAGATAAATTTGAGAATGATTTGGATGCGCATAGATGCTGCTTATGCTTTTCGTTCCAACCAATTTATACAAAATAAATAAACAAAAAAGCGCAACTTATTAAGACCATAAAGATAAAGATTCTAAATTAATTGTGACATGATTAATATAATTTAACTGCATTGCCATAAAATTCAGCTGTACATAAAGTGTAGTACATCTCTAAAACTTTAGCCTTATTAATTGAATAACAATAATAACAACAGCACAGTAAAAGTTCAAGATCATTCCACTGGGCGCTTCACAATAAGAACTGGGCATTTTGCATTTCTCATGCAGTAATCACTTACACTTCCAAGAAGAGCCCTGCCAGAACCGCAACAAAAAAAAAAGAAGAAAAAAAACACACCCCTAAGCAAGTACATATTAAGTGGACTATGAACTTGACAAATGTTGATCTCTTACCTTTGAATGAAGCCATAACCATGGCTTCCCATGACTAGAAGATCAGCTCCAAGCTTATCCACCATATCACATATCGCATCTCTCGCGTCCCCCACCGCGACCTTCTCCTCGACTTTTATCTGATCCAAGTATCAAAAAATTTGTTTAAGTTTATTAGAAACATGTATATGTAGTTGGGCGTGTTTAATGCAGTTGGAGTTTCTGAGAAAAAGTGTTGCTTTGAGTAATTAGAGAAACTTCCAACGTAAGTTTATGCAGAAAAGACGAATGTCCAAAATTCATTTTACTCATCAAATAGTGCGCGGAATTATGCAGAAAAGACGAATGTCCATTATTTTAGCGCAAAAGTTTTATATTAGAGCTTCTGCGTTATCACATATTGTGGTCCTCTCGTGCGAGTACAACCAAATTAATGACCCCTATAAGGACATTTTAACTAGCAATAATTAATGCTTGCTATTTATCCATAGGCCTCGTTTGACAACCGGTATAAGGGGGATAAGGAGTTTATTCCCTTCTTTATATCTAAACAACATTTAAGTGTGGGGGAAACAGCTGTTCCTCCCATATCAGATTATTCCGGTATAAGGGTAGAACAGTTGTTCCACCCGTTGCTTATTATTAATTTTTTTAAAATTAAATTTTTTAAAATTATAAGATATTTAAATTTATAAAATTTTAATTTTTTTTATTTTATTTTATAAATTTAAATCCCCTCTATTATTCTTATTCCTCTTTAACTTATCAAACACAATTTTTCTTATCCCGGTACAACTTTTATACTCAACCAAACACAAAATTACTATGATTCTTGCTTGTATCCGAACTTATACCTATCCCCGAAATAATTAATTTTCGCTTATACCCGAACCAAATGCAACCATAGAGAATTAATACATGAACACAAAGGTGAGGTCACTTCACTTACATTTTCGTAGGCTTTGCAAATATTCTTAGCTTTTTCCATCACAGAATCTGCAAGATCTCTGCTGTATTTGTCTATGGAAGCTGTGACCTCCTCAGAGAATACATATCCTGAAAATAACATGAAATTGAAGACCAAATAATAGAAGCAAAGAGTATGCAAAGTCAAAAAATGACCTGTTAATTAAGCTAGTTACCAAATATAAACTATATACACAAGTATATGTACACATTAAACAAGTTTTCTTTACCTGTCTCTGGTTCTTGCAGATCAGGTGTAAAATCTATTTCAGTGCCAAATAGATGATGATCCCTTCTATTTTCTGGATATGAGACGGTTGATTTAGTCGCGATTAGATTAAAATAAATTAAAATTCGTATTAAACAGATACCTTATTTAATTTACACATGATATATTATTTACTTGATCGGAATAACAGGTGGTAATTTCTGAAAATAACTTTTGACCAGGGTAAGAGGTAGCAATAGAAAGAGAGTGGTGGAATTTAAATTCACGAATCTTTATATATCATATAAAATAATTATTTACTTTTAAAAAATTATGCTGTTGGAGAAATTTTTTTTAATATATTATATTCAACACTAAATAATTTGTAATTCTTTTATAACAAAATTAATAGGTAATCTAAATCCAAAGTCAGCCCAAAATCTCATGGAAAAAAAAAAAAGAAAAAAAAAAGAGGAGGTAATTACCTATATACCTCTCAAAATCTACTTCTCTTAAATTCTTTTATTTTTCTAAGTACATTCTTCTTAAAGCTAAATTCTATTAGTTTACTACTAAAAATAGCTATTAACTATAAAAAAAACGTCATTTACTATAAGGGTGTCACTTATTCCTTTCGTTTAGGCATGACATCCTCGTTAGCTTAATTACATTACAGATTTTCTCGTTTAAGTCTAATCACATCACAGATTCTTCTGTTTAGATCTGACGTACTCGTCAGTACAATCATACACACAATCTAAAATTACCCGACGATATAAGATTTGTCTGCTAGTCTTGTCATTCAGATTCTGATATAGCATATTGTTATTCAGATTCTGACTCAGCCGAAATTCGTCACATACTTACGAACACAACCCAAGATCATCACCCAGCCCAACATTACTAGACGATGTGAGACTTATCTTGCTAGCCTTATCATTCAAATTCTGGCATAGCATGTTATCATTCAGACCTTGACTTAACCGAAACTCGTAACATACTTTCGACTGGTGATTAACTCTAATACCAAATATAACGTCCAATCCACTAACAATAATAACTTATTGAATTCAAACCATTGACTCAAAATATTTAAATTTAATTATTATTATTAGTGACCATAATCTCTTGTATATTCAATCAAAATTTCATCCTTATCCTATGTGAAATTATTAAGACGTCACACTCACATATACACATATCCTTTTTATTCTCCTAGGGCCCGTTTGGTAACGGAATAAATCAAAACTAGCTATTTCAGGGATAAATATAAAGTATGAATCTAGTGTAAAAACGCGTTTGGAATGGTTCCAGAGATAAGAGATTTTGTGTTTGGTATGATAATGAGGAATAAAGAGTTTTAGTTGGATTAAATAACTTTTTTGCCCTCAAGCTTTATTACGTGATAAAACTTGTTAAATTCTAATTTCTTTCTTTTAATTAATAGATTAAAGCCTTACAAAAAATAATATAAAAACAAAATCAAAATCAAATTATATTTCATGAAAATAATATTTAATTTAATATTTTATCTGCTCTATTTTAAAAAAAAATAAAATTATTCATCATATTTTTTAAAAAATATTTTTATCATGAAAAAAAGGTATATGTTATTTGTCTGCTATAAATTTCATATTGCTTTCTTACTAATATATACAATTGATTAAATAATTTTTTGCTCTCAAATTTTATTACCTGATAAAACTTGTTAAATTTTCATTAAAGATAATTTTTGGAAAAAAAAAATATATTAAAATTTTACTATAGAAATAGTAATTCTTAATTATACCAGAATTATTAGAATAAAATATTTTTATAATTTCTGATGTATTTGAGCAATAAGAGGAATATTCTCCTTATCCCCAAACAATTTCATTTACAAGCGGGTACTAACATTTTAATTTCTTTCGAAATCTATAATGAAAATAAATTATTTTGGACTTAATCGGAAATAGCTGACAGGATGACATGGCACATACAAATAATGAAGAAATATTTTAGAAGCAATTGTAAGAGTCGTGTGTTTATTGTCTTATGGAAGGATACATCGGTAATTATATAAAAAAAATTTACAGATTTAATCTAAACTATTTTATCATTCAAAATACTGATTTTATTATTTATTATTTTAATTTATTTAATTTGAATCAGTAAATAATATTTTAAATTTAAATTTAAATTAATTACTCACTTTAATAAATTTATAATTATAAAAATTATATAAAATATATTATTTAAATAAGTAAAGATAAGTGATACATTCAAATTTTGAAATTAAAATATTTTAAATTTTAAATGGCAAAATTAATTATTTTTTTTAAAAAAATAATTAAATTAAAATGATTCATAGTATAACTTTTTATCTAAAATAATTATAAAAAAAAATATCTAGTATACTTTTCAAAACTTCAAAATAATCTTATTTATTCCTAAAAAACAAAAACATTCTCGGTAATTTTAAAAATTTTCTCCAAATATTCTCGATTTACTAATGAAATTAAAATTTAGAAGAGTATTTTAATAATTTCAAAATAAATTTAAAAATCTTAAATAAAAATAAGGGATAAATAAGCAAAAGGCCCCATATAAAAACAGTGGTGGAATGTAAAAGTGGCGGTGGGTCGTACCGGAAGCGTCCAACGCGGAGAACACGGGAGACGGAGGCCGAACGTAGAGGAGGACGAGAGCGTCGCGCTCGGCCGCACAAATGCATCGGAGGCTCCAACGGAGGGCGCAGATGCTCTCCTCCCCCTCGTCCACCGCCACCACCACCACCCTCCTCCGACCCCCCTCAAACGCCGCCACGTCATCCATGTCCATATTCCCCCTCCGATCGAACGCCAAATACACGCCTCGCTACGTAGTCCCGCCCGCGCCGATGCTTCTTTGTAGTGGTCAATGGCGGATGCGAGCAGCGGTTTTCAGTCTCCCGCTGGATTCCTATTCGGGTCGCGGTTTTGGCGGCCTTCCGGATTAGGTCTTTCGGGTTTTTTTTTCTTTGAGAGAGAAATCCGAAAACCGATAAGGATAATTAGTATGAGTTTTTTTTTTTTTTTTTTTTTAAAAAAAAAAAAAAAAATTTCATACAACCCCTTATAAAAATACCGATTAGCAAATATATTTCTACAAAGTTTAATTTTTCATATTATTCTTTCAAAAATTTTAATCATAGATTAAATATTTAATCTTAATTAGTGAGTAAGATAAATTTATATTTTTATCTTTTTATATATTATATTTAATCATAACTATATTTTTTAATAGTTAGATTTTTATAAGAACATATTTATAAAGGTAAAATTGATATTTTACTTATATTCTGTTAAAAAATAAATAGTAAACTATAACGGTAACAAATCATATATATATAAATAATTTAGTATTTTTAAAAAAATAAATATAAAAAATTAAACTTTGTAGGGATATATCTACTATTCTTCGCTATGTTTATAAAAAAGTATATGAAATTATTTTTTTTAATAAAAAAAAATTATAGTATGCTATAACTTTATTTTTTTTAAAAAAAAAATAATTTTTTTAAAAAATATAAAATAATTAAATTTAAAATTTAAAATCTAAAATTTTAGATACTAGTCATCAATTTTTTTACAATTTGTGCTAAATACCAACACCATTTGTATTTGTGTGACTATCTAATTCAGCTAAACTATTTGTGTGTTTCTCATAAGGAAAATGCTATGTGTACACCCCTTTCGGGGTGTACATCATACACCCCACCCATCTAAGGGTGGGGGTGTGATGATGGGTCACTCGATGTGACCCGTAAAAAATATCGGCACCATTAAAATGGTGGAGGTGTATGATGTACACCCCTTCGGGGTGTACATGTAGCATTGCTCTTCTCATAAAAACCGTGGTCCCAAACCGTTTTTGCTTTACTTTGTGTGCACGTCACATGTTTTTGCTTTACTAGCTGTTGTATGATTGAAAAAGTGGCACTTCAGATCAGTTTTATAAAAAAAAAACGAATTTCTTCTTTTATATTGAAAGAATCTGTTGCTAAATTTGATTTTAAATTACTGTATTTTATAAATCGTAGAAATATTAATAACAAATAAATAGTTGATGTACACTCGCTGGTCCAGATATAATGGATTTTTTTTTTTTTTTTTTTTTTTGAGAACGAGGTAGCATGCTACCGCTTCATTCAGTTGGGAAATGAACTTGGCTACAAGATGAGACAACTAGGTCTCTACAGAACCGTAAGGGCAAAAAAAAAAAAAAAAAAAAAAAAAAAAAAAAAAAAAAAAAAAACTCAAGGGGGGCAAAATTCTTTCCAGATACTCCTCAGGCCTCTAATCTCCACCACCCGGTGCCTCGCCGTCAATTTTTTTGCTTCAAAAACTCTTCTGTTTCTTTCTAACCATAAAACCCACCAAGTGATCGCCACGGTTGCGAGCTCCTTCCTCCCGAGCGAGCAATTCTTGTCGCAGTAAACTTTCCACAGTTGACCTGGTGACAAAGCGGAGCGAACTGAAGATTTGTTCACCAGCACGCCTGACAAAATATCCAACGTGAACCGGCAGTTCAGGAACAGATGGTCCCCTGTCTCGATCACTTCGGAGCAGAACGAACATCGCCCCTCTCCACTCCACCCCCTTTTCAATAGGATGTCCGTCGTTAGAACCCTGTTTCTGAGGACAAGCCATACAAAAATTCTGACTTTAAGTGGAGCCCTGATCTTCCAGAGTTGCACAAAACGTCTATCCGCGACACCCCCGTCTTGTAAAAATCTGTATATAATGGATTTAAATTTTTAGATTAGATGAGTTTGATTAGATTCTTTATTTTTTGAATTCACATGAGTTTGGGTTAGACTTAAAGCTCTGTAACAAATAGGATTTAAAACGATGATATGATGATCTTAATCTACTTGTCTTCCGGACCTCTCTCCATTTAATCCCACATCGACTGGGCGTGATTAAGAATTTGGAAGAGGCTTGTATATAAGTTTAGTGACTTTAGCATTAGAAGACACGCAGCTGCGTGGTGAGCACAGAGCGAACTATTCTTTCGCCTTTTACTAAAGAATACCGTGTGTGCGCCACTCCAAGCAGCATACGCCAATTTTTGTAGGGATTCCCCACTCCTCTTGGGTGGGGCCCAACAATTCAAAAAAAAGTATTTTGTAAGATTCGGTGCACAGAATGATCAAGGCCGGGTTAGGCTTCACCACCCCAGCGTGCGGCACGAATCTCAAAGAAGGGCATATATGTAACGGTGGTCTTTCACGTTCCAAACAAAGAAAAATAAAAAAATGAAGGCCTTGTTTCATCATCATCGCCCTCACGACCCCCGGCATCCTGAGCCTCGCGTCGGAGGCGGAGCCCATGGCGCTCGCGGAGAAGACGAAGGGGGCGGCGGCCAAGGAGAGCAAGCTGTGGGGCGGGCGCTTCCAGGAGAACGTGACCGACGCGGTGGCGCTTCCAGGAGAACGTGACCGACGCGGTGGAGAGGTTTGGCGAGTCCGTCTCCTTCGACAAGAAGCTCTACAAGCACGACATCAGGGGCAGCAGAGCCCACACCAACATGCTCGCCCAGCAGGTGCTGCCTCCTTTTTGATGTCTTTGTAGCGTGCCCATCAGGTGTTCGACGAAATGCTTCAGTGGTTGTGTTTAGAATGAAGCTTTAGTTTTGGGGAGGTAATGATATGGGGCTTTTTTACGGGTTTGTAGCTTGCCCATCAGGTGTTCAACGAAATGCCTCAGTGGTTGTGTTTAGAATGAAGCTTTAGTTTTGGCGAGGTACTGATATGGGGTTTTTTTATGGGTTTGTAGCGTGCCCATCAGGTGTTCGACGAAATGCCTCAGTGGTTGTGTTTAGTATGAAGCTTTAGTTTTGGTGAGGTACTGATATGGGGGCGAGGAAATGTTGCTTTTTTGTGGGTTTTGTTGGGAGAACGATGAGGCCGAGGAAAGGCGTCTCCTTTATGCGCTGTAGATTGTGTGATCATTGTATTTGGGACAACGGAGATTTTGCTGAGGATGGTGCATTGTCGAAACATTGATGCGGCATCTTAGATTGTTTAAACGTTGTAGTTGGGAGAATGGGGTATTCTTGGTGCATTATAGAAATAATTATGGTGCAGCTTCTTGGAATGTTATTTACACTTTGTTTTGGTACCAAATCAAGATAGGATTGAATTGATTTTTGAGATACCATGAATTCAGATGAATTGATCTTGGATCTAATTTCTTTCATTTGGAATACAAAGTGATAAGTTTAGGCCTTGCTTTGCTTTGCTTCTGCTTTTTTGAGTTCAAGGAACAAAAAGTGATTGCTATGTTCTTCTTTGCAGGGTTTGATTACTGTTTATTTTTTTACTTTGGCATGATTTTTTCACTCGAATTGTTAATGCAACTATTGTCAGTAACCTTTCTGTTTGATAATGTTTTTGAACCAATTCATATATATGTTTTAAATTTTCAGCTGGCATTGATTAGATTAGCTTTGAAGAATGAGGAATTAATAGTTCCTGGCTATACTCATTTGCAGAGGGCTACTATATTTACCGTGGGCTCTGCTGCCGCTGCCGCTGATGTCGTGCTTTTAGAGCTTCTTGCCGAAGGAGACGTACTCGTATATTTACCGTGGGCTTTGCTGCCGCTGATGTCGTGTGCTTTTAGAGCTTCTTGCCGAAGGAGACGTACTCGTATATTTACCGTGGGTTCTGCTGCCGCTGATGTCGTGCTTTTAGAGCTTCTTGCCGAAGGAGACGTACTCGCCGAACCTCTCCGCCGCTTCCGTCCACAGCTTGCTCTCCTTGGCCGCCGCAGTCGCCGTGAGCATTAAAATTACTGATTTTTTAAACTTTTCTTATCTATTATGTAAATTACACAAACTTTTTTATTTTTTTAAAATTTAAATTATTTTACATATCATCTAATTTATTAAATTATTTATATAAAAAATAATACATTTAAAAAGCTACAAATAATTATTTAATTTATTTTTTTAAAAAAATTAAAAAATAGCAATTTCATCATTTATCACAACATACTACTTTTTATTCTTCTTATTTCTAATTATCAAATCAAATAATAATATTTTTATATCTGGTACTAATCTAATACTCAATTAAATACAAAATTATAATATATATATATATATTATAAATTTTAAATTATAAATATGTTTGGTGGTTTCGTCTCACCCTACTTATTTGTCGGGAAGTAATGTATAATTATAAGTATAACCTTCAACTTTCTTCTCCCCGATTTTGTAATTATAATAAATTTAATTTTTGAATCAATAATAATTTTTTAATTTGATTTTTATTTTAAATTTTAAATTTTAAAGTTTTTTTGGTGTAAAATTTTAAATCTATTACGGCAAATCAAAATTTATATCCTAATTGAGTCTTTAAACTAAAATTTGAGATAAAATTATAGTTCATTCAATTAGTAAAAGAATCAACTAATATTAATTTTTGAGTTGGTTGCGATCCCAAATTTGTAATTTATTTTTCAATTTGATAATTATATCTATAGTTCGTGATATTGGAAAAAGGTTATGACAAATATATATAATTTATATAGACAAAAATTTTAAATTATATGGATTATATTAGTTTATATTCAGATTTATAAATTAAAATATTTTATAGTTTAGTTAGAATAATTATGGTGCATACACATACTTCATTAAATGATTAATTCTATACATATTCTCTAATTAATTATTATTCTACAAGTAACTGAATCATTATATTAGAAAAAAATTATAAAATAATATTTTGAATAGACAAATTTTTTAAATGGCATAGATTATATCAGTTTATATTTAAAATTTAAAAATTAAAATATTATTTTACGAGTAACAAAAAAAAAAAAGAAGAGAAAAAACTTAGGATTACAAATAATCTTATCATCTTCCAATTAATAAAGGTATGAATACTATTTTATTGCTGTCTCTCTTTATATTCTAAGGATAAGTTTTATATAATTTTTTTTTTATTTTTTAGGTTTCACCATAAACGAAGTAACGCCTATTTAATTTTTTTTTATTTAATAATTTTGTTTAAAAAAAAAAAAAAAAAATAGAATTGTTATGGACTATGAAATCAACTGAACTTTAAAATTGAAGAGAAAAAGGATTATAATATCAGATACTATGAGTTTGAATCAAAAAAAATTTACTTTCTTTACTTTCTCATTAATTTTTTTATTATTTATTAAAATAAACTATGAATTATTATGCTATTATATTAAATTATATGATCTTGTATGGAGGTTTAGAATATGTTTGAAATTTCTACTCTCATGCCATAATAAGATATTTGATTGATTTTTATTATTATTATTTTTTTATTTTTTTTTATTATGTGAATTTAATAAGTCATTTTGTATTTTATATATTTTTTTACATATTTATTTAATATCTATATTTGATAATTATCTTATAATAATAATAATAATAATAATAATAATAATAATAATAATGCCTATTGGTTTTTATTTTTAAGATCACCATGGTAATTTTTTTAAATGAGTGGTGAGTTGCTTAGGTGGTCGACCCATAAAACATAATTTAAAAAATATATACAATAATATTATATAATTGAATATACAACTATTAGGAGAGGGAGTTTTAATAATTATTTTTATGATTTGTTAATAAATTCATCATATAAAAAATTTATTTTACGAAAAAAATTACTTTTTTTTTTATTTTTGATATTAATCTTTATTTTGAATCTCTATATATTTTTAGCATTAACCTTCGTGTTGTTGATATAGTTTATAAGTAATTGCTTACAATTTTAATTATATTAAAAAAAAAATTATATAAATAACAGAATAGAAAAAATAGAACAATCTTATCTTTTTTTTTTTTTGTGGATGGAGAGTTGTTAAACTATATAATTTATTATATTAAAAAAAATTATAAAAATATAAAATAAAGAGTTTTAAGAGTTTCTTACAATTAATCTTTTTATTTTTTAAATAATAAGACATGAATGTTACTTTATTGTTGTCTCTTACATTTTAAATCTCTCACATTTTAAAGATAAGTTTTAGATAATTTTTCAAATCAAGTAATGGATAATTAATTTATATAATTTTTTTTTTATTGTTTAGTAATTTTGTTCCTCGAAAAAAATGAAGTAAAATTAATATGGGCTATCGCATTAACTGACTTTGAAATTAAACGAAAAAAAAAATATAGCAGAAAATACTGTAGATTTGAATTATATTTTATTATTATTATTTATTTGTTTATTATTTTATTAAGATGAATTATGAATTATTATATTATTATATTAAATTACATGGTTTTTAAGGAGGCTTAAAAAATATTTAAAAATTTCTACTCTCATACGCAATAAGATGTTTAATTGATATTTACTTTTAATTTTATTATGTGAATGTAATAAATTATTTTGTATTGTATATCTCTATTTTTTTACGTATTTATTTGACATTAATATATGATAATTTTTTTATAAAGATACTTTTTTTTTTTTATCCTTTAAAGATAAAAATATATAAATACCTTTCAACTATAAGCAATTATAAGATGTCCTCCTCAACTATTTTTTATTTGACTTTCTTAATATAAAAAAATATATGGAGAGATTTTTTTGCTATATGCTATTTCTAAATAAGCCCCTCAATTTTTGTTTAGTAACACAGTCAACTTTAATTAATTTTAATTTAAATTTTATATTTTTTTATATTAAAAAATTATCAAATTTAATAATTTTATATAATTATTAATTATTAATTACTCATGGGCTTCTATTCTATTAATTTAGTTATAAAAAAAATTATTTATTTGATTATTATATAAATTTTAATAATATTCAATATATATACACAAAATTTTAATTTAATATTAAAATAATTTTATTTTTTTTATTTAATTTACTAATTAATACGTGTCGCTCACGTATTTTAATCAGAAAATTAAGTATCTATCCGTGTCTTACAGAACGAAGCAATGCGTATCGTGCCACTAATTAGGCGGCACGGTACAGAGATGGTCTTTCTTGGTCATCTTGTGTTGCGATACTCTCTTGGTATCGAACTAGAACTAGACAGAGCGATACCCCAAAGAGTATCACGGTACATGCCGCTGTGTGTCCCTCATCTATTTTTTTTTTCTTTTCACTTTTATCTTCTCTTCTATTCTGCTCTTTCTTTTTTTTTTCCTCTCACATCTCTTACTTTATTTTTTTTCTTTTCTTTTTTTCTCATAATTTCTTTTTAAAATTTTCTTTCAATCTCTTATTATTTTTTGATCACTTCAATTTTAAAAAAATAAATAAATAAATAGTAAAATCGAAGATCAACTTATTAGGTAAGTTAAAAAATGTACAACTTTAATTTTTTTTTACATATATTTAGAATATATTTAACTTGCATAGTTTATTTTGTAATTAAATATAAAATTATACAAAATTTTATTAACAATTTATAAAAATTTAAAAATATATCTACTTGATTTAATCATTATATAGTCAATTTTAAATTTTTTTTGTACGGATTTAGTATTTTGCGCGAGATTTAGGATATTTTTAACTTTGAAAATTTTATTATTAAATTTAGAAATATAAAAATTCTAATAAAATCGAAAACTAAATAGAAATAATTGATATTTAAATTTACTTAATGTATATATAATATGGTTTAATATTAAATTTTTATAAATAAATTGTACAAATTTTTTATTTAAATTTAAGAAAAATTAATTTTTTTTGATGAATTTGTAATTTTTTCATAATTGTTTTTTAAAAAATAATTTTCTCGAATTTATATTTATAATTTTTAAAATTCTAAAAAATAAAAGATAAATAAAAAAAATAAAAAATTAATTAATTTTTATTATTGTTTAATTTATTCATTGTATGATTTATTATTAAAATTTTGTGGACAAATTTTATAATTATTTTAAAATTTTTTAAAAAAATTAATTTTTTTAATTTTTTATAAATATTTTATAAAAATTTGAAAAAAAAAAAAAAAACTATCACTGCATTTGAGATTTCATTCAAGTTTAGTTTAGTCATCATATAATTTTTTATCGAATCAATACGAGTGAATTTTATAATTTTTTATAATTTTTTTTTAAAAAAAAATAATTTTCTCTATACATTAATTATAGTTGCATTTAATTTTATCTATAAAGAAGACTATTATTATATTAAGTTATTAACTATAAATTAGTAAATTATTATTGACATTAAATTAAAACAAATTAATATATAATCAAAATTTATAAGTATTATTGTAAAATTTTTAAAGTAATATTTTAAAATTTTATTAGATAGAAAACATTAAAATAAAATTGTATAAAGCGTGTTGTGCGTGTCCGTTGGCATGAAAGCGTGCAATTATGCCATATCGTAGCAGACAACTACCAGCACATCCCGACATTTTTATTCTTAATTTTAATTAATTTTTATTTATTTATGAAATTATCCGTTCTCAGTTTATTCCCAGCGAAAGGCAGCTTAAGAAACCCTAGGTTGAGGGAGGCAACTCCACCCCAGCGCCGGCACGAATCTCAAAGAAGGGCGGCGCCGCAATCGGACCAACAAGTGCCTGTATGCAACGGCGGTCGTTCCAAACAAAAATAAAAAAAATAAAAAAAATAAAAAAATGAGGGCCTTCCATCAACATCGCCCCCACGCTCCCGCTCTCCACCTCCGCGACCTCCATCACCCCCGCCCCGTGAGCCTCCTCTCGGAGGCGGAGTCCATGGCGCTCGTGGAGAAGACGAAGGGGGCGGCGGCGGCGGCGGTGGCGGCCAAGGAGACCAAGTTGTGGGGCGGGCGCTTCCAGAAGAACGTGACCGACGCGGTGGAGAGGTTCGGCGAGTCCGTCTCCTTCGACAAGAAGCTCTACAAGCACGACATCAGGGGCAGCAGAGCCCACGCCAACATGCTCGCCCAGAAGGTGCTGCCTCCTTTTTGATGTCTTTGGTTACTGATATGGGGGCGAGGAAAGGTTGCTTTTTTGTGGGTTTTGTTGGGAGAACGATGAGGCCGAGGAAAGGCGTCTCCTTTATGCGCTTTAGAATTTAGATTGTGTGATCATTGTATTTGGAAAAACGGAGATTTTTCTGAGGTTGGTGCATTGACGAAACATTGATGCGGCATCTTAGATTGTTTAAACGTTGTAGTTGGGAGAGTGGGGTATTCTTGGTGCATTATAGAAATTATGGTGCAGCTTCTTGGAATGTTATTTACACTTTGTTTTGGTACCAAATCAAGATAGGATTGAATTGATTTGAGATACCATTAATTGAGATGAATTGATCTTGGACCTAATTTCTTTTGTTTGGAATACAAAGTGATAAGTTTTGGCCTTGCTTTGCTTTGCTTCTGCTTTTTTTGAGTTCAAGGAATAAAAAGTGATTGTTATGCTTCTTCTTCGCAGGGTTTGATTACTGTTAGTGACAGGGACAACATTTTGCATGGCCTTGATGAGATAGAGAGACGCATTAAATCTGGTGAATTTGAGTGGAGGAGAGACAGGGAGGATGTTCACATGAATATAGAAGCAGCACTAACCGACTTGATTGGTGAACCTGCGAAGAAACTCCATACTGCGAGAAGTCGGAACGATCAAGTTGTGACAGATCTTAGATTGTGGTGCCGTGAAGCCATTGATGAAATTCTTACTCACATCAGGCAACTTCAGGTCCCGTCTAACTAATACCTGTAATTATCTATTTTTCTTGAATCTTCTTTTCTGGTCTTCGTAGTTATTCACTTTCAGAATTTATAGCACCGAAGTCCTGCAATTCCTCTATTGAAATAGTGGAACAACCTGTAGGTGTTGCCTACATTCTCAATTCTTAATGTACTGTTATTCTTTTACTTTGGCATGATTTTTTCACTCGAATTGTTAATGCAACTGTCATCTACTACCTTTCTGTTTTATAATGTTTTTGAACTAATTCATATATTTTAAATTTTCAGGTGGCATTGGTTAGATTAGCTTTGAAGAATGAGGGATTAATAGTGCCTGGTTATACTCATTTGCAGAGGGCGCAGCCTATTTTGCTTCAGCATCTTCTGTTATCGTATGTTGAACAGGTACATGTTTGCTTGATTTATTTGTTTCCTTCTACTTTGGAAAGCCCAGAGGAACTCTACTGCGTTGGCATCTTTAGAAGAAAAGCTTGTATGCTTGTTTTTTTAATTAAATAGTAAAGAGTTGAATTTTCAATGATTTCTGCCTCCTTGTATCTCATCCCTGAACAAAGCCACTTAACAAGCAGAAGAAAGGGCATGAGCTTTTTTTTTTTTTTTTTTTTTTTTTTTTTTTTTTTTTTTCAGTTAGCAATATATGCAGCACATTCTACTTAGTTAATCACAACTGTGATCCATTTTTGTCTTAAAATGTTGGTGTAGTTATCATTGTCTAGGCTGGTTTATCTTTTCAATAATCTTAGATGAGCTCTTCTACCTAAGAACAACCTTTATGCGAAGTTTGATGATTTGGCAAATAGTATTGATTTATGAGTAATGAGCATTGAAAGCTTGAATGGGTTTTTGATAGTGTTGTTACTTGATTAGCCCATGTATATGCCTCTTGAAAGTAACTCTAGATAAATTTTCATTTCCATTAAAACTTTTTTTTAGCTGGACCGTGATGCTGCTCGGCTAGTCAATTGCAAGGAGAGGTTGAACTTTTGCCCACTAGGTGCTTGTGCTTTGGCTGGTACAGGGCTCCCAATTGATAGGTTCATGACTGCAAAAGAGTTAGAGTTCACTGCTCCTATGAGGAACAGGTAATTTTTAACTTGCTTTATTTACTACAGCTGATTTTCTATTGTCTTGAATTTCCTCTAAATTTCCATGAAACTAGGGCAACTGCAATAGATCTGTTTTTACATTATTTCCTGAGTCTCATGAAGTTCAACAGAAGCACCTCCATAATACTTAATTAAGATTGACGGATACCTGTGTTTGTTTGTTTTCCTGTTTATGCTTGTATATCTCTGTGTGGTCTACATGTGTATGGTCGCCTTGTGGTGTTGCCCTGGAAAATTTAAATGGCTTTGAAGACATTTCTTGTGCATGCTTAGATAGTAAGTCAAAATTTTCAAAGTTTAGGCACTTATTTCAAATCACTGTAATGTTAGTAAAATAAAAAATTCGAAGTTCAGGTATCTATTTAAAAATATGCGGTAGTTCGGGTAAAGTCTGTACCTCTTTATTAATAGAAGAGAGATGAGTTGATGATAGTAGCAATAAGGTAAGACATAAATCCTTCACTGTGGTGGCTGTGAGGGTGGAAAGTGTTCTTAGTAACAGCCCCACCATGTAGGATTGTCCCATACCATTTAAACTTAGCCCATTAAATATGAATCAATTCCCAGGTTGCAGGGAAAAAAAATGCAAATCTAGGTTGTGGTGAAATAAACATTTTGTGAGGCGGTCGGTAGATGTTTTTTCTGTTACATCTATTCGTTAGTAAACTAGAGAAACATCTCACTGATTTATCAGTACAAATGGCGATCATTGGGTGGAATAATATTTTTAATTTTTTTCCTTCTCAATTTGTAAATGCTTTTTTTTTTGGTAAGCCATGTATTTGTAGTAGAGAATAGAGATCATTGTTTTATGGAAGCATTAATTTTTATTTTTCTTAGGGGTAGGGGGCAGCATGACATTCGGTGTTATTGACATTCATTGGTAAAAAAAAAATAATCTATACTCTTATTATAAATGTGTAACTTGACTATGCTGGTAATTTGTTCTTGTAACTGCATCATTCTCTCCTGGAAAATTTTGTTTCTTGTGCAGCATCGATGCAGTATCAGACCGCGATTTTGTGTTGGAGTTCCTGTCGGCAAATTCCATCGCGGCTATTCATCTTTCACGACTTGGTGAAGAATGGGTCTTATGGGCATCGGAGGAATTTGGGTTCTTGACACCCAGCGACTCGGTTTCAACCGGAAGCAGTATAATGCCACAGAAGAAAAATCCTGACCCGATGGAACTTGTTCGTGGGAAATCTGCAAGAGTTGTAGGAAATCTTGTGACTCTTCTAGTTCTCTGCAAAGGGCTTCCCCAAGCCTACAATCGTGATCTGCAAGTACATTTGCTGAAAAGACTCATTTGTTACTTTTTTCTTAGTAACTTAAAAGGATTGGATCTGTTGATTATTCTCTCTTGGGACAGGAGGACAAGGAGCCTTTGTTTGACAGTGTTAAAACAATACTAGGAATGCTTGAAGTATCCACCGAGTTTGCACAAAACATATCTTTTAACCGGGAAAGGATTCAAAGTGCTCTACCGGCTGGCCATCTTGATGCCACCACCCTCGCAGATTATCTTGTGCAGAAGGTGAATGCATCATTTCCTTATCTCGAGATAGCTCATTATATATTTCATATGTATTGCCTGTTTGGCCAAACTTCTCTATTTTCGCTAAGAATAAGTTTGGAGCTTTCGCTGTAGTGAGAATCTAAAATAAGCTTTTGGGCGCCAAAAGCAGATGGCCTAATTTGGACTGTCTGCTTCTTCTGGGGCTAGGAGCTGGTAAGGAAATTCGAGATTTGAATGTCTCTATTCTCAAACAGCTCTTTTGTAGAAACTTTGTGTTCATGGACAGCACGCCGAACGATGATGTCTCCAAACATTGTGCGTTACTTAACACTTGAAATTCGTCGCATGCGTGTTGTGTTGTAGGGAATTCCTTTCAGGACTTCTCACGAAATAGTCGGAAGGTCCGTTGCTTTGTGCATTGCTAGGAAATGCCAGCTCTCAGAACTGTCTCTCGAAGACCTAAAGAAGATAAATTCTGTGTTCGGCGAGGATGTTTACGGTTTTCTGGGAGTGGAAAATTCCGTCACGAAGTTTGTTTCTTATGGGTCGACAGGTTCAGCAGAAGTAGCCGAGCAACTGAGCCACTGGGTTTCAGAACTCAATATTGCTGAAGAACCCTTTGGTTTGCCAGGTTTGAGCTTCGAACAGTGAAGCCACATGCTCTGGTAAGAGGAGCAGCTAAGTGGTTCCAGCTTGAAAATCATGCAAATTTCGAGCAAATGAAATATGAAATTATGATGATGATTAAAACACATTTCTTTACTCTTTTGTTTTTCTTTCCTGGAATGTTAGAGAGTGGAGACTTAAAATTATTTGGCAATGTAATGTTGTTGGATCAGAGAATCATGTTTTGGGCCCTTCTTGGGCTTAATAACTGGTTGATGTTATTGGTAGCCAAAAAAGCTAAACATGATCCGACCCGCCCCGACTGGATCAGGTATGCTCATGCTCGTAAACATATTTCGTATGGAATTGTAGCTTTTGTTGAGCTTGTGAAGTGTTCTATTAACGGATCCAATATTGTCGAGTATGACCCGATTTACCAGATTTAGTAAAAATCATACTTCCTGAATCGGCGAGAAAGTCACAGAAACTGTTGCTACTGGATATGCATCTTTTTGTCGAGCAGCAGAAGCACCAGAGGTCTCAAATTATCAAACGCTGTACCAACACCAATACTGACAAATTAATTTAAAAAGCAAAACAGGATTACAAATACATTAATATCTAGTCATTTCATCCGACAAATATATTAGTATACATGCATCGCATTATTAATATTATTAATATTATTATTATTATTATTGGATTCCTCGAATTGCGTGGGCTATCGCCAGGTGTTTGTATGGGAATTCCAATGGGAAGTAGAAAGAGCGAGAGGGATGTACAGGTGTTCCTCTGGAATCGCCACGACCTATTCCTCTCCCTCCACGCGGCCCCCCAATCCCCCGCGCCGCGTGCTAAAATGAGCTCTTCTTCCGCCGACTTAAAAGTAAAAACTCCTTCTCTGATCCCTACACTGCTGCTGCTTCTGCTACTACTACTACTACTACATTATTATTTCTGATCAACTCTTGCGAAAGAAAGAAAGAAAGAGAGAGAGATAGAGAAGAGTATAGATAGATAGATTGATAGATATTATAAGCATTATATAGAAAAAGAAAAGGAAAGGAAAAAAAATAGAGAAAAGAGATCGATAGAGAGAGAGAGAGAGGAGGAGGAGGAGGAGGGGATCAAATTAAGAGGGAGAGGGAGAGGGAGAGGGAGAGGGAGAAGGGAGGAGAGGAGGATGAGCAACGGGAAGCTGGAGACGCGGACGTTCTTGGACGAGATACGGAGCATGGAGAAGGGTTGGCTCTTCGACTTGGGCCATCCCCTCCTCAACCGCATTGCCGAGAGCTTCGTCAAGGCCGCTGGGGTCTCTCTCTCTCCCCCCACCAACTCTTAAACTTACTTCCATTTCTTCCTTCTTCTCAGTACATTCTTCAATATTTTTTATATACAAAATTATTCTTATATAAAATAAATCTATATGACGTATTAGAATTAGTTGCCAGTAAAATCTTATAAATTGGATAGTCAATTTATTCAGAAATTAAAATCAAATCGAATTGTTTTTTTTATTTGGATGATCCTCATCTTCAGATTGGATTGGATTGCTTTTTTCGGCTTATTTATTTATGAGTTAAAAATAGGTCCGGTGATAATAGGTCCAGAAGACTGTTAAGTTGAATTGGATGAGCTCAATAAGTTGAGTGGGACTACGATCCATAATAGACCTAACGATAAGAGGTCCGACAATAGACCTAACGTCTAAATGGGTTGAGTCCGGTCGAGATCTGTGGGCGCTGTATATATACGTTTTAAGTAAATTGGTTGCGTATTTCTAACGGTTCGAGCTTTTGGAATTAATAGTTAGCGCCAACGAGCCGACAGCTTTGTAATCAATAAAATTGTTCATTGAAAATCACCTTAGTTTTGGAGCTAAAGTTTTACTCGCAAATTTTGTCTGTGTGGCCAATTCGGTTCAGATCGGGGCAATCCAGGCGATCTCTCGGGATGCTTACTTCACGGCAGTGGAAGGTAACTTCATGTCATCATTGTATCTTAACCTGAAACTAATTTGTCGCTGTTCAGTGAGATAAACATTGCTTCACCTTCTCTTGTTATTTCGGCATCACAGGCATGGTCGCAGATACGGACGGAGTGCCCGACATAGCCGCTGCCAACAGCAAGAGGAACAAATTTCCGGATGTGAGAGGTAGCCTTACTGAACTGAGTTAGCAGTTAACAACAATACATATATATTGGCCATTTTGAGATAGACCTTTTCACTCCAATGTGATCTATTTCGGAATAGTTAAATTCGTAGATTAGCGTTCGGAAGAGTTAAAATTTATTAAATTATGTTTAAATTTGATCAAATTTCCAGCTTTTAGGAGTGACGATACAAAAATTAATGAATCCGTTTTGAAATGGCGAGTGGTCCTTGTTATGTATGGTTTTACTTTGAGAATGTTCTGATTGGATCGCATTGCAGGGGAGCACGGCAAGAAATCACTGGAAGTAGTGGTGAGAGGACTCTTCTTCTTCTTCTTTTCTTTTCTTTTTTAAATTTTATTATTTTACAAATGCTTTTATTTAGAACTTTCAGAATTTCTTGATACGAGTTCTTTACAATCGCAGGTAAAGAATACTAGCAAGGAGTCACTCCAATGGGGTAAGGAGTCCAAAACTTTTTAAGTTTCTGCTTCAAGTTTTTCAAAAAATGATGTTGTTGATCAGAATATTTGAGGCCACATATACTAGTAATAATAATCAGACTAAAGCATTTTTGGTCGTCATTTAGTCCCAACGAGTTATTATTGCTAGCGAGTCGAATCGTGAAAAATAATATACGAATAATCTCACATTTATCTGTTCTGTGTCTGTGATCTGGTCTAAATAGGAAACAAAATGAGTCCCCTCTAGAATCTCATAAGCAGGGAGAGTCTGTAACTAACACCCCTTCAAAACATACGAGACCACACACACTAGTAATAATAACTGGACTTAAGCATTATGAGTCGCGGTTTGAGTTCAATGAATTATTATTGCTAGCGAGTCGGGTCGTGGAAGAAACGGTAGAAAGTTATAATAAGCTGCATAGCTTTTTCACTTGTTTGAATCGATGGCGCAAATGTCGCCAAAGTTATCCAAGTATTCAAAATCTGAAAGTTCTTTCTGGGCATTCAGCTTCGGTGTAATTGAAGATGGTTAAGAAGATGATTACGCGTCAATGTATAATCCGAACCATAGTTTCCTCGTATTGCGGAAAAGTATGAATGATGAAATCTTTGTATGCAGGAATGTCTGCTGGAATTTACTCTGGCCTAACCTATGGCTTGAGGGAAGTTCGCGGAACTCATGATTGGGTTTGTTACCAATATCCCTTATTTGTCTGCATCCGGCATTCTATCTTTCTTCTCTATAGCTCAAAATCCTCGAGGGGTTTGGAAAAAACATTTACAAACATTTTTCTTTAAAAAAGCTCAATTTTAAAGCTTTTCTGTGCTTCAGATAGCACTTACGTAGAAGCTCTGTATAGGTAGCGCATGGAAGTGTTGTTGCATTCATTTTCTTTGGTTATTGAAGTGCTTCTCAGTTTTTACTGAACATGTTTTCGGTACTCTGCAGAAGAACAGTGCAGTGGCAGGCGCGATCACCGGAGCTGCAGTAGCTCTGACCTCCGACAACGCCTCCCACGAGCAGATCGTCCAGTGCGCCATCACCGGAGCCGCATTGTCGACCGCTGCGAACCTGCTCTCCGGCATTTTCTGATTAGGCTTAAGCTAACATGACCTCTGCTGAACTCTTTAGGTGCTTTATTTTTCCTTTTAAGTTTCTGGGTCCATAAAACTGAGATGTGGATGCTTCTTTAGTCTTGGTTATGAACACAATCTACTTTTGTACTAGTTATCTGTTTCCTGTGTTATGCAGATAAATTTTTAGTGCTTTAGTACTCAGTTAATTGGTTATTTTTTTCAGTAGTAGTCTTAATTATTATCTAATTTTAGTACTAAGTTAATTGGTTATTTTTTTCAGTAGTAGTCTTAATTATTATCTAATTGATCTCCTCATTCAAAACACTCAATAATGGAAAAAAAAGAAGTTCTATATAGAACTATCGATATCCAATTATTATATTATTAATAGTATTAAGTTATGAGTATTATTAAATTTTTAGTTTTTAGTTGAAAAAATGTAGAGTTAGAATAATGGTAATTTTTAAAGATTTGGTAGGTGAATGATAGAATAATATGATCTAAGCGATGAAAATGATCAAAGTAGAATCTAAGCGATGAAAATGATCAAAGTAGTGGATCTAACGGCGAAAAACATAATAGCACCAACTGCTTAATGCTATTAATAGCATAGTAATCAAACTCTTTATATTTTATAGATCTTTTATTCTAGAATTCATAAAAGCATGTTTCAAAGTTGGAACGATATAAGAAATCGAATCCTTTTCAGAAATTTTTTTACTAACTTTAAATGATTTCTCATTTATCTTTGATCTTGGAGGATAGTATCATTTTTTTTTTGGTCTATTCTATCAATTATTGCGCTAAAAAAAGTATGGTAAAAATATTTTAAAAATAAAGACTCAATAGTCGATATTATATATATATAGTAAACCAAGTAGAAAGCATAACATTAAAAATAACACACAGAACAATTTTCCTATGATGCCCAAGTAGTGAACAAAAGGGCAATAATTAATAGAGCATGTCATGGGAGACATTTTGTAAGTACAAAAATAGAAGCATAAATAAGGAAATAGCAGTAAGCCAAAAAAATATAGATGGGAAGAAAATATAGAATCTCCGAACTATTCGACCAGCTTAGAGGTGCAGAAGTCTTCTCAAATATTGATTTACGATTCAGATACCATCAGCTGAAAATCAAAATCAAGTTATTATTGCTAGTTGATCGAGTCGTTATATTTAGTATCAAAACTAATAACCAACCGGAAATGTGTAACGAGTTTCGACTGAGTCTGGGTCTAGATGACAGAACTAGCGAGATATATCTCACATTGTCCGGTAATCTTGGACTGTGTGTGTGTTTAGGCTGACGTCTAAACGGGGAGAGTCCGTGACACTCCAATAGTCGCACATTGGATGGGAATAGAGTTGTGATTGAATATATAAGAGACTTGGACACTAGTAATAATAACTGAAGTTTAAGTATTTTGGACTGTGATTTTGACCCACATCGAACACAAATGAATATTCACGAATATCAGTTAAGAAAAAACCTTTTTGATCAATATTAATCTAATTAATAGTTTTTTTAGGGGCCAATATAGGCAACAGTTGGTAATGGCCATAAACTAGCTGAGAATTGTTCAAAATACAACGTAGTTTACATACAGAAGAAAAATGCACTATATTAATTAGATGATTTGATGAATGAAGTATAAGAATATAACTATGTGACAGGAGATAAATTCTTTTGCTTCGACTTCACCGCATGTTTATTCTTTTTTCTTATATTAATATCTTTACAAATAAATTTTTGAAGAAAAACTTGGCATTAAAGTTTGGAGGGGTAAATTGCACTACATATTTTGGAATAATCTAACAAATAAAATTTTCACAAGATACATGATGCTATCTATGTTATATAGATAGACAACTTATGATAGCTTTGGGATCAATGTTGAATTAAACTTGTTTCATTTTCTCATATATAATTAGCATCAGATATTTGTCCATTTGATAAGTAAATTTTTTTTTAACTAAATAAGTAATTTTTATAAAAAAAGTACCTCAGCATAAAGACTATTTGAGGAGCCTCTCAATGACCTTCTTATGACATCCCAATAGTCCCACATCAGATGGGAGTGTAAATGTTTTTGGGTATATATAAAATATGGACACTAATAATAATAATTGGGCTTAAGCATGTTGGGCTGTGGTGTGGGCCCAACGAATTATTATTGCTAGTGGACCGGGTCGTTATATTTGATATCAGAATCAATAACTAGCCGGAAGTGTGTGATGAGTCTCGGCTGAGTCTGTGTTTAGATGACAGGGCTAGCGAGACAAGTCTCATTGTGTGTGTGTGTTTGGACTTTGGGCTAATGAGGACGTCAGGCCTAAACGGGAGAAGTCTGTGACACCCCATGAGGACACCCCAATAGTCTCTCTTTGGGTATATATAAGATATAATGTGTTTGGACTTAAGCCTAGCTATTATTATTAGCGTCCATTGTCTATTATATACCTAATCACAATTTTATTCAAACTCCCTCTGTTTAAGCCTGATGCCCTCGTTAGCCCAATCACACGCGCATCCCAAGATCACTATGCGGTGTGAGACTTGTCTCACTAGCCCTGTCACACGCACATCCCAAGATCACCATGCGGTGTGAGACTTGTCTCGCTAGCTCTGTCATCTTGATCCAGGCTCAGCCAAGATTCATCACACACTTCCGACTGGTGGTTGGCTCTGATACCAAATGTAACGACCCGCCCTACTAGCAATAATAACTTGTTGGGCCCAACCACAGCCTAAAATACGTAAGCCTAGTTATTATTACTATTGTTCATATGCCTAATCACAATTTCATTCCCATTCGATATGGAATTATTGGGGTGTCACATCTTCTTCTGTGACGAAGGCGTCGCCGCATTCGTAGGATTCCTCCAGGTACTCGCTTTCGCGTGGGGGAGCGTTGAGGAAGATGTTCTTGAGGAGAAAGATGGAGATGAAGTGGTTGTTGGGGGAGGTGAAGGGAGAGGATGGGGAGAGTACAGGGAGTAGGTGTGAAAGACGTCCATAAGCATGGGCAGCAATACAGGAAGGATGCGTTGGTTGTTGATGTTGTTGGTTGATGAGAAAGAAAGAAAAAAAAAAAAAAAAAAAAGATGGAGATGAAGGGGTTGTTGGGGAAGATGATGGGAATGAGTGGGGAGAGTACAAGAAGTAGGTGTGGAAGACATTCAGAAGCATAGGCGGTGATAGAAGAAGGATGCGTTGGTGGTTGACGTTGTTGATTGATGAGAACGAATGAGAAAAAAAAAGAAATATATATATATATATATATATATATAGAGAGAGAGAGAGAGAGAGAGAGAGAGAGAGAGAAAGTGATCTGTGTGAGTGGGCTCTATTTTTTTTTTGGATGATGATGAGAAGAAAAAAAAAGAGCAATGCTACATGTACATCCCGAAGGGGTGTACATCATACATCTCCACCATTTTAATGGTGACGATATTTTTTACGGGTCACATCAAGTGACCCATCATCACACCCCCACTCTTAGATGAGTGGGGTGTGAGATGTACACCCCTTACGGATGTACACATAGCATTTTCCAAAAAAAAAAAGAAAGAGAGTAAGTGATCCTTACGAGTTGGCTCCACTCCTTCGTGAAATACGGAGAAGATTTTCTGGTTCGATTCATAAAGTTTATAAATATATAAAATTTTTTAGAACTATCATCTCTAATTTTTTTTTATTAATAGATGTGAGTAATATTATAATTATAAAAATAATTTCATAAAGTATTATTTATAAAAATAATTTAATTTGATGAATGAATTATCATGTTGTAAATACACTAAATTATTCACTATTTTTTAAAAAATATTAAAATTATTTTTAAAATTTAATACTATATATTTTTCAAAGTACAAAAGTAAAAAATACATACATTATGTGAAAGTTAAGAATGATTTATTATTTTAAAAAAACGGTGAATAATTTATCGCTAAAACAGAAACAAAAATCATTCACAGTATTAATTTAATTTTATAAATAAAAATTTGTAGTTTCTATTTGTACAATAAAATTCAGAAGCCAAAAAGCCATCTCACCTCTGCCCCAAAAGTTACCACCCCAATAGTAAGAGTTAAAACCCCTAAAGCAGCTTCTCAAGGAAGCAGAAGCAGAAGTCGAAGCAGCAGCAGGAGCCATGAGTACCATGAAATTTTGCCGAGAATGGTAAATTTCCAAAGTCCCCACATCATGTAAAAGCCCCATCTTTTTTCTTCTTTTTTTTTTTTTTTCCTTTTTCTTTTGTGGTTTTTTTTTTGTTCTTGTGTTATGTAGAGCACTCAAAGTTTCCATCATTTGTGGCTTTTTTACTAAATCTGGGCTCCTTTTTATGTTTTTATGTTTTTATGTTTTTTTGGTGTTTTTTTTTGGTCTTTTGGGGTTTTGCAGCAACAATATATTGTACCCAAAAGAGGATAGAGAGCAAAAGATCCTCCTCTATGCATGCCGCAACTGTGACCACCAGGTTCTTAATCCACCTCCTCCCTATTTTCTATTTTTATTTGGTGTGGAAAAAGTGGAGCTTCGATGTAATATATAATCTGCTAGTTGAGTTTTTGGAGAGAAGAAAAAAAAAAAAGAGAATTTGTTTTGCATCATTTTGTTTGTTTTCAGAAAGATGCAGATCAAGAAGTGTTTTTTTGAGTATAGCTGTTGTGACTTTTTTTTTTGAGAGAATGTAGCATGCTACCGCTTCATTCAAGTTAATATGAACTAAGCAACGAGATGAGGCCAGCCTCAGGAAAAAAAAAAAAAAAAAAAAAAAAAAAAAAAACCGTTAACAGATGGACTCCCAAAGGCAGCGAAGGGCGCGGATAGAGCCAAGGAGTTGCTTCCCATTGACCCGCTTGTTGACGAAGATCCGGCTGTTTCGCTCCAGCCAGATCGACCACCAGGTAGCGGCAAGGATAGTTCTTTTTTTCCTTCCTTGGCTACCCCCAATCTGGCAGCACTTCTCCCATAATGATCCCGCCGAATCGCAAGTACCTAGGAGCCGTTTGTAGGTTAGTTGGGAGCCCAACATTACCCGGCTAGCATCGCAGACGACAAGAAGGTGGTCAACGGTCTCAGTGGCTGCCCCGCAGAAAACGCACCTGTCATCCCCTGCCCAACTAGTAAAAGAGAGGTTGTCTTTTGTCCGGATCCTTCCTTTCAATGCCAGCCACAGGAAGATCTTGACTTTCAGCGGGGCTTTGGTGGCCCAAACCTCATCAAAAGTGCGGACCGATACCCCACTATACTGTAGAAAGTCGTAAGTCGACTTAACCGAGAAGGCTTCCGAGTTGTCCCATCGCCACCGCAGTAAGTCCGCCCCCCTTCCCGGGGATTTGGAAGATAAAAGGTCTTTCAACTCCCTGATGGTGGCGCAAGATAGTTGTCTCCTGAGGGGAATCCCCGAGAGAATACGGTTCCACTTCCATCCTGCCCTGCTGCGGCACTCTGCAATCCGTCTGTTCTTGGCCGTGATTTTCCTGAAGATAGTCGGAAACTGGTGGCAGAGGGGCGTCATGTCCCCCCACTTGTCCCGCCATAGTTCAATCTTTTTCCCGTCCCCAAGCGCGTAGTGGGCACCGCAACTGAATACCTCCTTGACACTCAGAACACTCTTCCACCAGTGGGAGGAAGGAGAGAAAGAAGCTCCTTCCCGGAGCGGTCTCCTTCTGGTATAATAAAGGTGAGAGACCAGCCGCCCCCAAAGGTAATTACCACCAGACAGCAGTTTCCACCACCACTTCGTTAGCAGAGCAGAGTTCATGTTGCGGAGATCAAGAATCCCAAGCCCTCCATCCGTCCGCTTACGACAAGCAGTCCGCCAGCTAACCAGGCAGTGACCACCGAGGGCCGAACACTCACCTTTCCAAAAGAAGGCACGCCGAAGAGCTTCCATGCGGCTTATAGCCCATTTGGGAGCTCTGAAAACCGAAAGAGCGTAGAGAGGTAAGCTGGTGAGCGTAGAATTTACCAGGGTTAGCCTGCCCCCTTGCGAAAGCAGCTTTGCCCGCCACCCCTCGATCCTATTCCGAAACTTATTGATAACCGACCACCAGTCATCCTTCGATAACCGTTTGTTAGTGAGTGGCAGGCCTAAATATTTGATAGGGAGGTTTCCCAGCCTGCAGCCAATTAGGCCTGCCAACCTCCTCCCCCGACTTGGCCGGCCGCCAAAGTATAGGAGCTCCGACTTAGACCAGTTAATTTTGAGACCGGAAGACCATTCGAACAGTTGCCACATGAACTTAAGGTGACGCACTTCACTGCGATTGGCCTTGCAGAAGAAGATAGAATCATCGGCGTATTGAATGATCGCCACCTTGCACCCCGCCGCCGGCCCCATCCCCGAGAACATCTTGTTGGAAACCGCTCGCTCCGTCAGTCGCGCAAGCCCTTCCGTCAATCGGCTGTTGTGACTTTTGCTTCTCGAATACAAAAAAAATTGTTCCTGAAGCCATGCTAACTAGATCTTTTATGCATCATTAAGTAACACCTACTTACATCTGAATGCTAAATAGATTTGTTTTTAGGTTCTATCTATGGAAAGCAAATTGGAATAGCTGGGCATCTTTGCGAGTCTAAAGACTAAAATCAGGCTTGATAGTTCTTATACAACTAAGATCTTAACTTCTGTTGAATATACATATTAAAAATACCGTTCTCTAATGGCTTAAACCATTGGAGAACAACAGCTGTTTCAAGCACTATTTAACATGATATCAGCGTAAAAGGTAGGTCTAGAGTTCGAGTCCTGCATGGCTCCTTACTTTGTTTAGTTTCTCCCCATTTAATTCATGTCCATGTTTTAAACTTATCCCAGACGTGAGTAAGAGTGTTGAATATAAGTATTGAAAACACCGTGGTTTATTCCTTCTTTTGTAAATCTCCTTAGAACTTTGGATAAGATAAAAAAAAAACCTGCAGCTGCTGCATTGGTTCACTTTGGAAGCACTTCCTCCAGCTGCTGCATTGCTCTAATTTCTCCTAAATCTTGTATATTTTTACCGTATATTCTTATCGTCTCTGATGGAGTTCCTCCCTGCTCTTTCAGGAAGTTACTGATTACAATTGCGTCTATAGAAATGAGGTACATCACGCCATTGGCGAACGCACGCAAGTCCTGCAAGACGTCGCGGCCGATCCGACCCTCCCTCGAACTAAGTCTGTCAGGTGTGCCGAGTGCGGTCATCCAGAAGCCGTCTTTTTCCAGGTCCAGTTATTTTCTCGACTCTCTCACCTTGTTTCAGTGAGTTGTGCGCTATTACATAGCGAATCTCTCGGTTCTAAGGTTGCATGAAAGTAATAAAGAGGGGAATAGCAAAATATATTTTCAAGGTTACCCTTAATTCTCTCGGTTGAAATTATTTAAGTTATTTCACTGCTTTGTATACTTCCTCATGTATGTAAATCTTGGTCTTGTAAATCTTGGTCTTAGCATTCATGAGCAAAAATGCCGCTCTCACAATTATTAAGAGTGTAACTTCCACACATATATAGACAAGCAAATTCTTTTGCTTCGCTGCAACATAATCTTCTTCCTATCTAGTGAAAAGATGGCCCAGAAAATGATAATCAATGATAAGGACGCTTTATTATCTATAGCTTGATGTATCACACTTTTCGTGCAATTTTATATTCGATGGATGTGGTATGGTTTCGGTCGGTGTTTGTTTCGAATGCGTTCTTTGGAAGGGGGGAAATAATTAAATAAAAATTGCAGGCTGCTACCAGAGGCGAGGAAGGTATGACTCTTTTCTTCGTCTGCTGCAATCCAAGCTGTGGGCATAGGTGGAGAGATTGATGAAAGGCCGAGCGGTTCATAGAACTAGTCTTTTAACTCTCTTGTTTAACATTTCATGTAGGAGCTGAATTTTTGAGGTTGAAAAGAGAAAAACCGATTCTGACTGAGTTTCTGATCTCTATTGATTGTACGCTGTGTGATGTTATCTGAACATTATCAGATGATCGCTTTTGAACTAATATTCAACTGCTGCTTGTTGGTAAAGAAGATGATTCATTTGCTCGTCTTTGCGCGCGGTAATTTCATTCATTCCTGTGCTGCTACATACAGTGAAATGCACAAGCTGAATTTGAACAGTAAACTGTATGCAGCAATAATTTAAGCTGGGCCTTGTTGCTAAGCATGATACCTTGCAAGTTTAGTGAAAGGGATACTATCTCCTTAGTAAACCACACAGCATGAATTAACTGTGACATGGTTATTCGAAAAGAGAATACCGAAAACAGAAAAAGCACCTGTGCAGAAAGAATACAAGCGTCAGCATTCTTCTTTTCATTTCTTTAAAATTATTAATGAAGAGAAGTAAGTCTGTACAGAGTGATCTTCCAAGTCAATCATTTCTGCTATTCCCATGGCTCAGAGCCTGAAACAATTTTCCTAGAGGAAAACCAATTACCACCTACATAGAAGGGGGAAAAAAAATTAAAATTGGAGAAGATCAATAATGGGTAAAGAGCTGCTGATTAAGAAGCCCCGTATGAGAATCTACATAAAGCTGCGGGTTATGAAAAGCTCGGTCCTTCTACAAAACTGGTTATGCGGCCTACAATGACGAGAACGTGCGCGCGATCCAGTCGGACAGCCTACGCATCCGATTTGACATATCAGCACTTTTCCCAAAGTAAGACTCGGCGTTGGAGAGCATAACGGAGGCATCAAGCTTGACCGCCTCCAGAGTTCGGTAGTAATTGTTTTCCAGTCTCCTTTTGATCACCTCAATAGAGAACTGAACAGGGAACCTGCAGGAATAAGATTGGAAAGTGTTAGCAGAAGGAGAATCAAAATAAATGTCAGATTCTAGGTTGGGACATAGGTTAACTATATGCTATTTAGTATTTACCAAACATGATCTTTGAATATTTAATTTTATTGCCTAATATCGCTACATAGTTGGAGCATCGCACTACAGATATATATATATATATATATGCATATGGCATTGGTGGATATACATATAAAACTTATGAAGCATTTACCTGTTTAGAAAATCAGATTTTTGTGCTGCTGGATTAAGCTTTTGAACGCCGTAACAGTCCTGAAAGATTTACGGAGGGAAAAGATTTAGACTCTGCATATGATGTCAGAAAGGAATCGAAGCATCATCAAGGAGAAGATCTGCAATAGAAATTCACCTGATTTCTGGCAGAGGTGTGCTCTAATTTAGAAATACAGGATAAAAGCTTATCCCTAATCCCGAGATCAATATGTGGGTGCTCCCACGGACTGTCTGCATCGTGAAGCTCCCAAGGGCTATGGAAGTGTTGTTCTGACCCATCGTCCTTGTACTGTATAACATACTTCTCCCACGGACTATCAGGAAACTCGGATGCCCTGGCCTTCACCGCCAAAATCCGGCCATCCCACCAACTCCCTCCATCCCCATCCTCGTTCCTCCACCAAACCTGGCATTTATCTCTGTGGGTCCAGTTCCTCTCGATGGCGGCATCGTATCGTGTTCTTTCCACGAGGAAGTCGGGAAAAGAGACGAGCTCAGGTAAAGTGACCTTGAATGCTTTCCCAAAAGCACTTGAAGACGGATCTCTGAACTCAAGAGTGAGTTTGCAGCAGCCCTCGCCCGATCCTTTGAAGGGGGCATACTCAAGGGCTCGTACGCTGCAGAATTCAACAGCTTTGAGATCTCTGATTGATTTCCATGGTCCTGCTTCCTGCGACTGCCGTGAACCTCTGATGTATTCTTCATGCCCCTGAAAAACACCAGAAAAAATGAACATTATATGCGAACTTTTCAATTATGCCCCTTAAAATACATTTATCTGCAAGTATAATACTTGAATGCATGTCTTTGTCTACAACCTTGAAATGTCGGGACTTTGCACAACCAACAAAAATTACAAATTCTCACATGCATTATCCATCTAAGATGATTATCAGCACCCGCGACATTAAACATAGTGTAAAAATATACTGAGAACTCCCTCGACTATTGGCTATTCTGAAATTAAATTGCATACTTCACTTTCTTTTTTTTTTATCTACACCACACCACAACTTCTTAAGATTGTTTGATTAGTGTTATTTTAGTTTATCAAATAGGTGATTGTGTAAAATGTTTGACTGCTCTATTTGCTAGTCGGAGCTAACAGCTAACTCAAACCCCTTTTCCATTTTCTGTGAAGTGATTAAAGCCATCAAATCCAATAATATCACCATTAAATCTACGAAGACCCCCGTCCCCAATTTAAATGACTAGAATAACACAAAGCAAAAAAAAATAAAAGGGTGCCAATAAAAAAGTAAAAAAGTGAGGGTTCCATTTCAAAATTGATTATAGTAGAAAAGGTTTCCATATATTTTTACCTTAATGATATATTAAATTTGCTTACATGCCTTACATGCGGCATGGAGAAGAAATTTACAAAAACTAAAAGGGCATTTGCTCAAATAAATAGGTTTATGCTGGTGATCAACGAATCTTTGTTATTTTTCCAACATTCTTTGATGCAGTCTTCAGAGATGCGGAATATATGCAAATACAGGCAGTATAGATGCAAATTCCAAATCTAGGTCATATACACAAATACGGGTATTTTCTGAGGGTTATATACGCAGAAAGTTAAGAGTTATACAAGTATCATCTTGGATACTTGCAATGGCGAGAGTTAAATAAACTATAAAGAATGATTACCTGTCTCAGGTATGCCACCTCATCACCTTGTTGGGGAATATATCGGTAGCTCTCTTCATGCTCTAGCAACATCAGCCATGAGAGCTTCCGTGATGGCTGGTGTTTTCTTTTGTCCAAAGGTCTAGGGTCACTAAAGCTGTAATTCTCTCTCCTATTTCGAACAGATCTCATACCAACTACAGTTTTAGAGGCTGACTTCCATTCATCAGGTAGGAGTTGATCGCGAGCGTCCAAAAAGTATCTTCCACCACTAGTAGATGCCTCCAAAGAACCAAAATTAGCCCTAGTGGACCTAAATCTCGACCCACGAACACTATCAACTGCAGCAACACTAGTTTCTGCTTGTCTATCTTCGCTATAGTTTGAAAGAGATGTGCTTTCGTCCATTTCATGGCTATCAACATCAAAACTCTTCCTACTCCTGGACGACTTCGATCTTTTGTAAACTGTATTATACATCTTAGAATCAGAGTTCACATGTAACTTGTTTGAACCATGTGGATCTGTATTACTATTTATCCCAATAGACTCTTCTTCTTCACCCAAAACTGACACCCTACTTTTTTCAGTTGCCATTTGAGTCTTTATCATTTGTTCAGACCCAGAGGTCCTCAAATCACCTAAATCAGGTGATTTTAATTTGGAAGAAGAACCATTTTCTTCCTTCACGAATCCTCTTGATTTGAACCTAATCTTTCGATACACAGGCTGTGAACTACTAGTCTCAATTTGTTGGCCTTGGACAGAACCATTTTTACTATCTGAATGGCCAGAATTTTTACCATTCACAATACCTGTATCATGGAAGTTCTCATCTTTATGTATTACAGATTCAGTTGTCTTGCCATTGGCTTGTAGAGAAAACCGGTCTTCTTGGTCAGCATGCGCTAGCAACTGCCGGTTGCTACCATCCCACTCAGGAATGGCTTCTTTAATCAGCCCATCGTCCAATTCTTGGGAAGCAAAATCTACATGTTGACCATTTCTGCCTACATTAACCCCATGAGCTTGGTACTTAGGGCTAGAAGATGCTCCGCACTCATCATTGGACTTAGGATGTCCATTAGCGTCGCCTTCAAAAGTACTGGGACATCCTACATCTCCTGCTGAAGAGTCAATAAACTTAAGACGTTTAGAGGACCGCAACTTAACCTCACCCCATTTGATCGTGTTAGCTTCATCATGATCAGCCGTTTCCTGTTTGGGGACCTCGGCCTTCATGCTGTCTGAAGGAATAACAGCTTTTGAGCCACGATTCGGCAACCTAAGTACCAATTTTCTCTTCACTCCAGTATTTTCCAAAACTTCAACAGGCTGAGAAGGTTTTTCAACATCCTCACACTCATCTCTAAGGACTTCTTTGTCCCTTGATTGTTTCGGTTGGCTATTACGCATTGACTTTTCAGATTCAACACTTGGACTGTTCGAATCAGGAAGCGTCATCGACTCACTCTCCGAGGAAGTGCTGTCCATTTCATCTTCCTCTTCTCCATCGGTCGAAGTTCCAGTCATCTTGGAGAACAAATTGAGAGCATTGCATGCCGCACGTCTTTGAGGTCTTAGTGATTTAGATTTAGAAGATTTTTTCTTTGACGCTAAATGCCCATTTCTTGACCTTCGCACTCTATTGGTCCTTGAAGTTGTTACTCCATCACGTTCATCCAGGTTCCGTCTCTTTACTCGCCTCCCAGAGGAAGTAAATTCAGCCTGGCAAACAAAGTGTCAATTAAGAGAGAGAGAGAGAGAGAGAGAGAGAGAGAGAGAGAGAGAGAGAGAGAGAGAGAGAGTTTTGCAGATTGCTTCTTACTTCTGGCTTGTGCTTCTTTCTTTTAGATCTTCGAAGGCCTTCCTTGTTAAGGCTAACCCCACTGTCTTCTGCACTAGACACAGAATCACCAGAGGTGCTATTCAGACTTTCAGGCTCTCCTTCACTTGAATATTCGTCAGTGACATTATACTCCGAATCATTATCGTCGGTTTGAACCGCTTCATTTTCTAATTCCCAATTAACAGCATCCGCAACCTCTGGCAACGGCTCGGCCCACCTCTCCAGATCTATAAGAGGCAATGGCTGGAAATCACCCGTATTTGGGTTGAAAGTGGGACCCACAGCAAAGTTTACTGAGGGAGGACGCCACTCGATACCTATTGCACCTAAGCGGCGCCGCTGGTACATGCTCTGATAAGGTTCAGGGTATGGTATTATGCCTGAAATTAGATATAATAATGTTTGTCACCAAAGACGCACAGAGATTCTCAGAAGAATAATCATATCGGTACAATTATATCCCTTCATAATTATGTATTCACATAGATATCCCTACCTGACCTCAAAAACTGTGAAGCTCTGTTTATGCACTCTCATACTTATAAAAGTGACCTTTTTTAAACTTTTTCTTATACAAGACCAACTTCCTTCCATAAGTTGGAGAACTCCTTACTGGGGTATCTTTGTAAGAAATGTAATTTTCAGATTTTAAATGGGTACACGTGTAAAAAAAAGACTTTGTGCAGGAATAAGTGTAAAGCCCCAATGATCATTTGGTTTATCACTTACTTGCATCGCACAACAAATCCTGGACATTCCTTCGATATGGTGCGAGTTGTGTCTCCTGGGATTAGATGCAGCATTAATAAGCAGAATGTAAAAGAAGGCAAAGAAAAATGCAACACAACAAAAACCAATTCTGAACCCAGTAAGTCTCTACCAAAAAAGACAAAAGAGAAGAGATCTTCAAGAAAATTCAAATAACTGCTGAAAAGTGCAAAATGGTACATTCATATCATTTACTTTGCAAATCAGAAATTCTGCCAGCATTTAGCTGAAGCCACTATATGGGATAAACCATGGTGCAAGGCTAGAAAGATATTAGACAGATATAGTGTATAACATAGAAGGAAGTGGGCACAAGCCAACTATTTATATCCAATAAAAGAGTTCTGCTTATAATTTTCAAATATGTGACCGACTAGTAATGAAAGAATACCAGAACTTGTGGCTTATCTTTTTAATACCTTTTCTTTTTAATCTTATTAAGACAAGAACCGAACAAATATTCCTCTTCTTACATTACATCTAGAACTTGCTAACCACCTTTTGCCAAGCTTATTTAGTCCCTCTTGTTGTTTTTTTCTTCTTTTGTGTGTGTATCTGTAAAGAGGTTTATCATGTGTCCAACTTACCATATAGAAATTTTACTTACAAAAAGCAGTAGCTACAAGCTCCACTATCTTCTCTCTGAGTAAGCACAGGTTCCCAAATTATAGACACTCAAAATCTTAAAAATTTGACCAAGTTTGGCAACAAAAGACTTGGGCCTAAGTGTAAGAAAAGAAAAGCCTAGATCAGGAGTTCAGGACTACGATCTGACCAACTGGTTGAACCTTCCTGTATTTAATGGCGACACTTGTTTCTGTCTAGATCTAAAATACTGGCACTTAATTTCCTTGTGTAGTGAAAATTTATCACTTACATCGGCAGTTATATCACTTAGTGTAGTGAAAATTTATAACTTATATGGGCACTTAAATATTGTTAAAATGGTAACAAGTTCGTGTAGTAATTCTTTTTCTCATTCAAATCCAGAAGACAAGTCTGATCTGTCAATCCAAGCATACTAAGTAAAATAATAAGATAAATAACATTCGGTTTGTTTAATATTTTAGGGATGAAGCTCCAAAAAAAAAAGCACTTTAGGATCGATCAAGAATGACAAAGTTGATGTTGGCTAATGTAAATGTATCTCAAGTTTCTTCCACTGCAATATCCCAAAATCTGAGTGTAGGAACTATAAAAATAACATGAAAGGAATATAGGGCAAAAACTGAAAAGATCAGGGCATATTCAGACTCTTCAAAATAAATATTCAGCAAGCCCACATACAAATTAGGAACTGACAAGGTAATCTTTGCCCATGAGAATTTAATGTGTCTATTTTGGCACACATATTCATTTGGGGACAAAAATGATAATAATGTGATATAGAACGGACAACCTCCATCAATTAATATTGAAGTCCGGCATAGGATAGCTACCATTCTACTTAAAATAAAATTAGACGGGCTAATTTTTTTTTCTTTTGATTTTTCGTTCTTCAATAGAAATCATTTCGCTATAAAGTAATGGTACACTTCATACTGAGCAGTCTCTAAACCAGATACATGAAGAGCACAATGGACAAAAGCAAACCTGATCCAAAACATTTCCATTTGTATCTTGAATAAGGGGTCGATAGTCTCCCAGGAAGAACTGTCATAACACAATTAGAATCACAAAACAGAAAGCAGCATAATACTAAATTATTGCATAAGCTAACAACTGATGCAAGCACCTGATCGTATTTTGCGTCCTTTTGAGACTCTCCTTGCCCTGTGGCTATAATATATATTTGTCCAACTTCATCTGAGAGAACGATTGATGTTCCATCTCTGAATCACATGTCCCAAGTTATCAAGTTAAGAAATGTCTCACCAGCATATGATAAATTAAATTTATAACATATTGCATATTTTGTTACACTGATGGACACAGGAAAACGCTGGCTGCTAAGAGGTTAGGAATGAAAGTCAAAGTAGAAGTCCTAGAGTCCAAAAGGTTCTTTTTCATTAATGTTAAAAAGAAATAACAGGGATTGTCAAAAGTTTCATTTAGATATTTAAGAGGCTTATTTCATATTCATGAACAACAAAATGAAGAAGAAACTCAAGCAGAGTAGTCTGAGAAAAGCAGAAATGCAAATACATGAAAAGTATACAGTTTACTTACGGAGAAAATTTCCCATCCACCAGCTTAAACTGTCCAGTTTCATAAATCTGTACTGGTTTTCCCTCCCATATCTAGAAAAACAAGAATCAGCAAACATTAACATGGAAGAAAAGAAATTGCTGTTTTCCGGAAAGACCTTCTCGACACTTACATCCCAGATGATTGTCTTCCCATCATATCCAGCACTCATAGCTATCCGAGGGTTGAAAGGATGCACATCCAAAACAAATGTCTGTCAATAATAGAGAGGCTACTGTCAAAACTAAGTCACTTAAAATTTCGTAAGTTGTGACAATATAGTAATAAAAAGTGTATACCGATAAAAAGGAATAATAGGAATATTGTGCACTAAATAGAAGACTGAATCAGCTCTTTTGTCACTACATGCAAGTCCAACAAAGACATTATGCTACTAAAAAATTCACTTCCATGGATAAAAATGATAGACAAGACAGTGGCAGGACGATGAAGGAATAATCTTTGTAATCTCTGAGAACCAAGTAATTATAGAGAGAGTCAGGTGCTTCTCAACAAATATTGTTTCCAGTAAAGAAAAAATAAATATAATTCTTTTCCCTTCCCATTTCTTACTACGATTTTGAGTTCTAGCAACCGAATAAAATAATTGGTAACAAAAAAATAAAATTTTTACAATGTTCCGTATGACATTTCTTCAAAATTTGGACTTCTCTTTCCATTAACATGCAAACAAAGATTTGGTAAGTTGCAGAATCCCCATTTATATTTAAGTTATTGACCTATATCTACTCTTAATACAAAACACAATAACGTCTATTCAGAAAGACCAATTTAGCAAAGAACAATAATGTGCGACTCCATGGATACCCGAGATACTACCATGCATAAGTAGGCTATAGCACATACACAAGTGCAAATGCAGTTCGCATAAGGATTATTAAAATATTGGAAAGACCAAAGGGTAATGTTTAAGCGGTAAGCGGTAATAAACAAGAAACAAAGAGCATAGTGAATAAGGAGAAAAAAAATTGAAGATCTACTTTAGTTTTTTTCACGTTGTAAAGATCAAGGTTTCAAGTACTTTGTGGCAAATAAAAACATATGAATTACAGAAAAATAAAAAATAAAAAAGAATTATCAAAATAATTCAACAAAATTCTATATTAAATTTGAAAGTTGTGCATCACAGTAAGTTATAAGCTGCTACCACGACATCAGAAACACCACAAAACCATGATATCAGAAATATAAATATTGGAATAAGTGATATTAAGACACTTACTGATTCCTTGTGACCAATCAACGAATGGACCAAGCTACCATCAGAAGCATTCCAAACACATATTCTGCAATCTAATAAAAACAATAACAAATTGAGGAAAATAACTGAAGGACGAGAGAAAATCAACAATTGCCACGAAAATTATGTCACTGGAAATATCTCTGTCAACAGATTGCCATCTCAAATATGGTAGAAATGCTACTAGCTGGTGAACGTAAAGTTTTATAGACCTTATCTTTCACTATATACATTATAATTGTGAAAACCCAATACTTAACTACCTCACTTCATTTATTAAGAATACAGTCACGATGAGACTTGGAATGCCTAATAAACCACGGATTTGTTTCAACGTGCTATAGAAAATGAATTGCAGGATTCACCATAGTAAACAGAACGAAAAAAATGCCAATAGAGAACTCTATAAGCATTTACAACTTTTGGATGAAACATGAAGCAGCAGATCACTTACCCATGATTGCAGCAAGTACAAAGCGGTTATCCAAACTCCACACAATCATATTGACACCACGAGGAGTTGGCTGACACCTGTGACGTGGACCCCCACGGGTAGGTTGGGGAGCCATGGGTGGTGGGGGAACCTTAAGATGATAGGCACGCGTCCAATGCCCAACCTTTCCCTGAACCAGTGGCAAGAGAGACAAACCATCACAACGGATATCTTGAAAGACATTAAGATAATGTAAGGTTACTGTAGCACGAAGATCATCATTACAATCTAGACCAAAATACATCCCTATGATTCTTTTTCCTTCTTTTCTTTGTATAAAGCATTAAAAAACATGTAAGGAGGCAAGGGAAAAAAAAATTGATGAAAAAGGTAATATCAGCACATCCCTGCAAAAAAAAGGTAGACATCTTATGACGACATCTTATGACAAAATCTAAACTACTAAAAACAACAACAGAAAATACTGATGGATTGCTTGAATCTCTCTACCTCATATTCAGAACCTTCAACAAACAGTAAAGTTTGATTTAACATACATGATTGTGCCGACACTTTCATATCACTTGCTGACAATAGATGAACTGTGATTTCTGATGAAATTTGGCAGGGGAATATAAGTACAATTTCAACCCAAATAGTGCTTACATGAGACCGACGGGATCTTGGAATCCAAATAATTGCACTGCCATCACGAGAGCAGGTGACAATGTTGTCATGAGTGAACCTGAGAAACATAAAGCAATCTATCAGTAATGAATATAACAGTAATATGCGAGATTTCCAAAGAGAGAATCGTTATTACTGAAATTCATAGAACTGGTGACAGAATCGTTATTACTGAAATTCATAGAACTAGTGACATAAACGAACCAGGAATTTTTGAACTTGGGAAGATTATCTTCCTTTAGTGTATCAGCTGTAGAAGATCTAGGTGCCACAGCACAGCCACTAAGTCAAGAGAAAACAAAATGATCAAAGTGCATAAAGCAAACAAAAACAAAAAAAAATGGACATAGTTGACATCATATTCACAGCCAGAAAACCTAAATTGGACATAGTTGACATCATTTTCATGGCCAGATAACAGATCCATCTCATGGTGCCTTTGATCAGATTCATCAGGATTGATCTTAAAAGCATTCCAGACCTGCAATTGGCAATTTAAATTAAACCTGACTACATCATAATTTTCAAAATGACTAGAAGCAATAAAAGTACAATAAACTTCTTTTCTAGAAAAAGAAATTATAGAACACTATACCCTTGCATATGTATCTGAACTACCAGTGACAAATACGGTTCCATTAGCATTGAATGCACAACATAAGATTTGATGATTTTGTTGCACAGCACTGGGAGATGGATCGTTGTTCTTTCCTGGCATTGTTTCATGATTTTCCGAATAGGGTCACATTGACTGAAACCTCTAATGAAAAGAAATAACCGAGTAATATTGAACTAACCAGATGAAGTATCTGAAGGCTTTGGACTATACACTTGCAGACTGGGTTTAGAGTACCTAGCATCCCAAATGCGGCATGTCCCATCATCAGAGGACCTGCTCAGCCCAACAAAATAAAGAGAAAACAAAAGGAAATCAACTAAATGAGACAAGTGTCTGTCATTATATACATGGATAAAGATGAAGAAGAAAGACATGCTCCAGAGTTTATTAAGCAAAAGATCCTTGTCCAATGCTCTGCTCAACTGAAAAGTAGCAGAGATGTAATAGTAACAGCTATATATATAGTAGCAGAGATGTAATAGTAACAGCTATCATATATTTGGGAATTCTGAAGAGAAAAGGCTTCTTATCAATTCCTCTAGATTTTCCTGAACTAGTGTCCTCTGTATATCCCTAAACTAGTGGGAGATGTGACAAGTTAATTCCCCTTCCTCATATCAGCAATTCAGGTGAAAACGGATCAGACAGAGATTGGATAATGGATAACCCACATATGTATGCATAATTGTTGTCCGGATAAGAATAGACATACAGATGGACAATAGAATTTCAAACAATATTTGCATAACAAGAAGTGAAGTCTTCTTCCATCATCATCCATTCACACTGAATGCTGGACAAATATGTATGGCTGCGAAAAAAATTAGATACCTATATATCAATAATTTTTTGGTTCACACGTATACAAATAGAGTAGGTAATATGCCGCACCATAACCAATATATAGAATGAACCAATCTGAGACTTGCCCAAAATAGACATACATAGAGTTAAGCTACTATTTTACAGTTTTGTATTTTTTAATATATGGGCATTTAAGATATATCAGATGGATAACTCGAACCAATATTCCTATGATCCTACCCCAAGAAGTATATCAGGGAATGGATAGAAATACTGATTTAATAACAGATAAGGAAACCTAAACCATATCCAGCAAAACTTTGATCCAAATCTGGTTTGATGGATCTTATCCAAATCATTTTTGCCCTACCCTGCAGGCAAATAAGGTAGCTAGTCCCTATTAATGACGTATCTAGATAGGTACAAGAAAAAAGTAAAATGACAAATTTCTCCTATTTCAAGATATGCCCAAGAAGATTGGTTATTGGTGAATAGCCAAATAATGCATGCAGTCAAAAAATTGAACTCACGATAGCAAATGGTAAACAGCATTTGGCCTAGGACTAAACGCAATAGCAGTTACAGCTGCAGCATGCCCCTTCAAAACTGAAATCGGCAGCCCATCAGGTATACGCCACTGCAGCAGTCCAATGACAATGTGAAGAAGAAGAAGAGGAACAAACATGAAGAAGAGGATCCAATGATCAATTCAAAAGAAGACACCTAAAGACAAGAAATTACCACTCTAATGATGAAATCATTTGAAGAAGAAGCCACCAAAGAATTATTGAAACTCACAGCCAAGTCAGTGATGTCACCCTTCACAAAAGTAAAGCAGATACACAAATTCAATAATGGAAGGGGAGAGATCATAGTTCACAGTTCAAAGTGCAAAGAAACAGAACAGACTCACTTCATGTCCTCGGCAGCTGGCCAGGCAAAAGGCAGTCTCCATTGACCAGATCTTTACAAGGCGATCATCCGACCCAGTGATGACATAACGCCCAGAGCGATCAAATGTAGCTGCAGAAACAAACGTTAAGTTGAGATTTTAAAATGGAAAAAAACACTAGGTTAAATCTTGATGACAACTTCAAAAAAGATCAAATTAGATTGAAAACAAATAGAAAAATCAGCAGAAGAACAAAGTAAGACATTCAAGTACAAAAGCCAGAAAAGAGAAAACAGGGACCCAAAAAATTCTGGATTTTACCGATCAAATAAACTACAGATGCATGATGAGCAATGAAAAATAGTCAGAAAAACATCTGAAAATTCTTTAAAAAGCATAGAGAAAGAGAGGGTGCAATAGGTAAACTAATAAAGAGCCCAAGATGTATGACGATCTCAGAGAGAAACAATGGTGTGTATCTTGACCTTTAGCAATATAGTTAACAAGACATATAAGTAAACATCATCCCAATTTGTCACTCAAGTGAGCTAACAGGCATATACATTCATAAGTAACAAGAAAGAGCATTACAAATTTCAATAGCATATATCTTTCAATTGACATATCTAATAATGAACTGTTATTGTTCACAATTTGTGACAACCAACATTCTAAAAACCTGATGTCAAAGAACTGCAATGTCTCCTATTTCGACAAAACCTAACTACAAAATGTTAAGCTTAAACAGCACAATTAGATGTGGATGTTATAGATCATTTCAAGTTGTAGTTACAACACTGCAGTCAAATAACAAATCTCTATACAAAACAAAAACCTAGTAATGGTAAGATCTTGCAAAACCCAAATCAAGCACGCATAAACAGATCGACAGGGCAAGTAGGTAACGATTAAATTAGCAAAACATGAAAAATTAACTCTAATGCCTTAATCTGGTTCGAAAATAGCTGACAAGAACTAGCTTCTCAATCCATCAAAAGAAAAGCTTCGCACGCTGTATATAAAGATCCATTCACCCACCAACCCTCCCTAGTGCAAGTGGCAAAGCGCTTGACGATTATTACCCAAGATCTCAAGTTTGAAGCCTAGTTGCTTCACATTTCTAGCTAAGTTTGTTTTTTTTAAATGAAGGACGCAGGTAGCAAGCTACCATTCTCTCTATAAAAAAAAGATCCATTCAACCGGGACATAAGAACAAAGTGCAAGTCACTATAGAAACAATATGAATTCACTAACAGAAATTGCATGCAATTTGACTAACAAAAAAGCAAACTGTACATGCATTCAATAACATACCATGTCTAGCAAATGCATTTGTACCCATAGGAAAGAGCCAAATAACTATGTAAATGCAGATAAACTCTAGATTACGATATTCCTGGGAAGAGAAAGAGAAAAAAAAAAAAGACAAGCAAATTATACACACCACAATAGACAGAATTCTGATGTCCCCGTGATTTTTTAATGATCTGCATCTTTTGCACAAGGGTTGATGGCCTAGCAATGGCATTACATGCTGCGGGAATAGATGGAGCACGATGGTGTCTGGTGAAACCACCTCCTATCTCTCTCAAACTTAATCCTCTGACCTGATCAGCCTTCATATGCGGCCAGCGCAAATAACCAGGCACTTTCTTTGCTCCTTTATCTTCCTTACACCTATCATCTGAAAGAGACAATATGTTCTCAGCACTCCTACATGTAAATGACAAGATGAAGGTCTGGTAGATAGTAAGAATATCAAAAATTCTGAATATAATAAATTTATAATAATATGCACGGCATACATGCGAGAAGAGAAAAGGAACCAGATCCCAAAAGTGTAGGGACATCAGCTGCACTAGGAGGGCCGCCACCAATCATGCCATGCGGTTGAGGGGAATTGCTCAGAATCAATTGCTTCAGAAGCTTTACCAAGTGATCTTTTGCAATGTGAGGGTACCTAGAAAGCAACAATCAAACTAAGAAATGATCTCAAAATCTACATAATTTAGGCGACCAAATAAAGGCGCACACTAACTATTAAAAAATAAAAAATGCAACTTATCTGTAAACTGCAAATTGATATATTGGTCGATACCTCTCTACCAAATTGGCATAGGACAATGGGAGTGACGTGCCATCATCATTTTCATCTCCACTTCGAGCACCACTTCTAGAGTACCAAGCATGGTATCTTCTAGGTAAAAGTTGATGCTCCAGAAGCTCATTCCACAGTTGTCCATATGTTCTCTTACATGGGCCAGCTGATAGAAAATGCATGATCAGAAAATACACTTCCCTCAGATCAATATCTACATCACTCTCTGCATTGAGGTCTGTCGCCATCTGTGACTTCACAGGATTGACCTTTTTGACAACCTTGTTTGGTAAATTCAGAGATCCTGTATTAACCAAAGAAGCATCACCCGGCGGTTTGTGTTTCCTGAGAGCCATAAGCAGCGTGGTACCTGGAGTTTGGCAAATGATTGCAAGGACAACGGTAAGATCAAATTTGTGATGTAAGGAACCTAGATATTAAAATATTTCACAAGGAATTGAAAAGAAAAGCGTAGCACATGACGCATTTACTGTTTCCAGACGGCGTAGGCGTATTACAACATGTAAATTATAAAATCTGCAGCAGATATATAAGCCTATAGTCATTCAAAATGACAGCAAGTAAAAATATAACTACCCAATTGTGACTCCTGAGGCTTCCAGGAGTTAACCCACAAGACTAAAGACAGAACAATAAAACCAACAAAGGCACGTTTAATCAAAACTTATTCACATTTCTCATTCAAAGCATGGTCAAAATCAAAATGCTGATTACAATATCTATGATTCCCACACACACACATACACACACACACACATACACACATACACACACACAAAATCCCTCCCAAAATATTCCTAATACATCTAGAAATAACAACTCGATTACTGAAGTTTGATATGAAATTTATATAACTGCCTCTAGATCTTCTATGCTTTCATTATAAGCAGGTAGTTTCAACACAAGGTAACCATGCGTCGCAGAATCGCTAAAAATGTTGAAGAAACTAAAATTATATGTAACCCTAATTCCGCTTTAACTTGTTAAATAAATACAGCACAATCGTCTACAAAAATAACCGACGAGAAAAGATCTAACGCATAAGAACAGTATCATTAGAAGATGAATAAGAATGGTCTTATAGGAAAAAAAAGAAAAAAAAAAAAAAAAAAAAAAAAAACTCACAATGGATTCGGAATTTTCGATTCGCTTCAAGAAGAGCTCACCCCGATGGAAACACCCCAGCAATCTGCAGTTATCCAAACCCTAATGACGCCCCTCTCCATGCAGCATTCCTCGCGCGGCGAAATCCCGCGGAGAAGCCCCAAATCCGACGCTTCAAATCCAAGAAACACGGATAAATCCAAAGAAACCGAAGAAGACGCCACCAAATCGGGCGCGGAAACCCTAATCGATCCGAATTAATGCGATTTCCCCTGCGCAAACGCGATGCGCGCGGATCTCCCAGTGGGGGGACGAGCGAGGAGGAGGAGGAGACGAAGGAGGGGGATGCGATTCGAGGGAGGCGTAGGGCGACCCCGATTTTCCGAGTGAGAATCGGTGATTCCGACCCGAGTCGGAGGCGATTATTTGGTTAAAAAAAAAAAATAAAAAAAAAAATATCGCGGAGCGTCTCGTTCTTCTTCTTCTTCTTCTTCTTCGTCGTCGTCTCTCTCTCTCTCTCTCTCGGTTTCGGATTTTGGGGGAGTTTTTGATGAGTTTTTTTTTAATTTTAAAATTAGTTTTTATTTTTTATTTTTTAATTAATTTGTTGCGAACGCTTCGGGGGAGAAAAAAATGAAGGTGGGGGGGGGGGGGGGGGGGGGGGGGGGGTGGTGGTGGGGGTGGCGTAAAAGGCGATATGGTCACCGCCCGATCCGGTGAGAGCTTGGAGATAACGTGATAATAATGGGGCGGTTCGGATTTATTTATGAAGAACCGAACCGATCCGATCCGAACCGGACCGGACTAACATTGTAATCTTGGAGATGAAGGTTGAGTGAATCAGTTGGTTGGTTCGGCAGGTTTTTTAATTTATTTTCTCGACCGGAGTAATTTTTTTTAGTTTTCTTTTAAAAAAAAAAAAATAGAAACATTGAAGCTACTACAACAAAAATATTTTTATAATATATAGTTGATTGTTTTAATTTAGCTTCTATTCTTGTAATACTTTTATATATATATATATATATAGAGAGAGAGAGAGAGAGAGTTTGATTACTGTGCTTGTACAAGCACCAAACAACTGATGTTTGTAAATTTTCTACCGTTAAATCTAAATCTTTGATTAATTTTATTCCTTAAATCATACTATTCTACCAACCACTCACTAAACCCAATGGGTTCATCATCATCCTAACCGCACGTTCCTACATCTAAGAATAAAAAACTTACAAGCACAAATAATTTGGTACTTTTACAAATATAGAAACTCAATTATATATATATATATATATATATATATATATATATATATAATGTAATAGAGATTATATTTTTTAACCCAGACTGAATAACTGTAAGAGATTAAGAGAATTAAGTTTACTGAAGTTAGAGTAGCTTGATTATCTTTTGGAAAGTGGGACATTACAGTCAGTATTAAAGTCAATTATCTGACCGAGTCAGAATCATATGTCGGATAGAGTGTAGCTCTCTGGCAAATGACTGTTATGCTCTAATATAGATAACCTCCTGAAAAAACAAAATCAATACCCAAATTCAAATTCGCCCGATTATCATTTTTTATACTAATATTCAAAATCATATACGTTTAGCATCAGATAAGACCGTACAGTTCAGATTCAGGTATCCATTAACATCCTTATTTTAATCTTTTGGCAATTTAGTTATTTCTATCTCTTCAGTTTTTCTAAATTACAGCCAATGAAATCAAAATTGTTACTAAATTGCGAACCAAATCAAACCGAACCGAACCGAACTGAACCAAAACGAACCGAAGCAAAAATCGGTTCGGTTTTTTTTGCAGCGAAGGTAAGTATAAACCTTGTATCCAGTCACCTCCCTCTGTTACATACACCCCCGGATTTTCTTTTTCCAAGTTAATAGCTTCTGTATTCAGTAATTACAAATATTAAATAGTTAACTATTTAATTAACGCATGATAATAAAAAAGAGATTTTTTTAAAAAAAAAAAAAATTAACAACAGTTCGAGCTACTCGAACAGATCTTAAAGCATGGTTTGGATCATAAATAATTTTCTAATTTAATCCCATTTTAAGTGAGTATGTATATATCTTTTATAATATATATTTTAATTAGTCAAAATATTATGGACTTGTGTGTGCACGCGCATGAAGAGGGGAGGGTGACTTTATCAAGGATAGTTTTGTAAAAAAGATAAAAGGAGAGGTGCTTTTTAAAATAAAAAGAACAAAAAAAAAGGAAAAAAAGAAAAGGAGAAAAAAAAAAAAAAAAAAAAAAACCTCTATTATTATTATCATATAATAAAAAGGGAGCTGAGCATGGTAGCCCCAAAGTGCCCAAACCCTAACATAAATATTTGAATTTATAACGGCTACAAAACCTTTCCCACCATATTACCTTCCCTCCATTTTTCTCAGCTTATCTCCTGTGCAAGAGCAGTGGTAAGAGCCCTTCTTTGCTTTAAATCATCAATAATTAATTATGTGAAAAAACAACTAAACTTGAAATGATTAATTAGGAATTATGAATATGTTTTATTAATTTTTGCGCATAATATATAAAACTACTATGTATAAGGTTACCTATGCTTCAAAATATTTATGAGTTTCCTTTTTTTTTTTTTTTTTTTTAGTGTTTATGCTGTGAATTTTTACTATTCATATTTGGGTTAGGTTAGGTACAAGTCCAAACGCATGTGGATTCACAATGAGTTAGGTATGGACTTGGGCACCAAACAAAGATTAACAAACTACAACATTTATACGTGCGAGGACGAGGAAGGACGTGTTTTGTTCGCGCTACGAGCCAAATTTTGCGCAACGAATTGGTAGTTAAAAGTGGTAAAGCATGTTAATAGTGAATACGGTGGAACAAGAGCTCTTTATTTTTTACAAAGATACAGCAATATATACCATAATAACGTAAATGCTATTTATACATATCAGATGGGGTTATATATCTTACATCTCATCTATTTAATGGATGAAGCTTTTTTACTTATTATATCATAAAGTAAATGATTTTGTGAGAATTCTTAATTCGGCTATAATATGTTAAGCAGTGATTAAGCTTAACAGGTGGGTTAAGTATTTTAGAATTAGAGTACTATTTTTAGAAAGCGAGACGTTACAGTTGGTCTCATCTGAGTTAGAATTAGACAGCAGATAGAACATGGTTTCCTGACTGAATAGAGTGCAGCTCCCTCTAAGATCGGCTAAAATTAGTGAGACGAGTTGCACATCCTCATAACTTAAAAAGAGAAAAAAAAAATTAACACCCTCAAATTTTAAAAGTGCTAAATATAAAATATAATATAATTAAATTTTTTAATCTGACTATAATATTTTAAACGATGATTAGACTCAAAAAATTAAAGAGATTAAGCGTACTAAAATAAATGACTCCCTATAAAGCAGGACATTAGGGTGTCTCACTCATCACATCATAAGGGAAATACTACCCATACACCCCATAAGGATAGGATTACTATCATTGTTGTGTTAAGATTTTTCAAATAAATGAAGGGCATATATGCAATTATTATTATTTTTTTAATTGTCAATTTACAGTATCCAGCTAAATCCATTAATTTCCCAGGTAATTCATGCTAGTACAGTAGTGCATGAATAGGGTGAGCTAGCCATGTACCTGCAGTATTTTTCCTGAGGATTTATTACATCCGATCTCAAACAACAAACCCTCATAAAAGTAATAATAATAAAAATAACTATTTCTAACACAAGTGTAATTAATACCTGAGACCCGAATTCGAAACCTAGTTGCTTCATATTTCCTGCTAAAGTAGAACTTATTAGACGTAAAGAAGGCTAATTTGGAAGGCAACTAAAACTGTGTTTCATACATCAAAAGAAGAAAATTAGTGAATTATAAATATTCTGCTACCAAACAAATCAGTTAAGATGTGTGGATTGATGCACTCCCATGTCCCAAACCATGAAATAATCACAAACAGAAAACAGTTCACTCCACATGTCCCAGCAAATATTCAAACAGCTGATTCAGCCTACTACAAGAGAGCTACATTCAGGTTGGACTTGAGCATTTCCCTTTTGAATCATTTAAACAGCGAGGTGAAAACACAAGAGGAACAACTTGCGACTTTGGCGACGCATGAGCATCACATGAATTATCAAAATTATACATTACCTTACAAATTAGATAGACATAAGAAGAATTTTGGGTGATACAGCATTTAGGTAAAGAAATGAGATGCATGATAATTTACTCATTACAGGGAATAAACATCACAATCTGTGACGAGATTCGACACTTCACATAACCCCCCAGAGCCAGAGGATGGGAGAGAGCAAAACCATCAAATAAGTATTGCAAGATTAATTATCAACTTTGCTCATCAATTGCCAATGACCGAGGTTTTACATCGTGAGAGTATCGATGAATACAATGAAACCAAGAAGCTACTTTTGCGTATAAAAAAAAAAAAAAATCTGGTTTGCAAAAAGTTCTTACCCTCCCCTCCGCCTAATATACCTAAAACTTTCACATTAAAATATCTATTCTACAGTCAAAAACCTAGTTCTAAAATAAATAAGTTTTGTTGTTCATGAGAAATCAAAATGAAAATGAAAGAGCACTATGGTACCCTTTTTGACCATGTCACAGCTCTATAAATTATTCTGTAGGAAAAATTTCTGCCACCTCAAAAAATTTAGAGCACAACACACGATGATAAATATTAGCTTGTTACTTTTCGGGTTCGCTCCTGAAAGCTAGCTCAAAAACCTCACTGTAAGTATCGACGAAGTTGACCTCAAGACCCTCTTTCACGTGAGGAGGCAGCTCATCATAATCTCTTCTGTTTGCAGATGGGAATATGATGGTCTTTACCCCGCTTCTCCGTGCAGCAATAGTCTTCTCTTTGACCTATTCGGAGAGAAAAAGGAGAAAACAAATATAAATAAAATTGCTCATTTGTTTGCTTTTGAATAATCAACTCATAATGTACGGCTTGTAACCCTGACACCATGTTAAAAATGAAGTATAACAAAATAAGATTTTATTTTCCCCCCTCCAGATGAATAAGCACAAAGAAGATCAAAATTGGAGCTTGAGCTTTCCAGGGGTCAAGAGTTCATTTCACCCTACCACTAAAGCAAAAGCCTCAAACTTCAGTTTTGCCTATCGCCTGGTTTCCAAGAGCTTCTGCTTTCTAGAATTCAGAAGCTTCTCCAGAAAATTAACCCCATTGGCTCGAAGAGAGAAAATTAAAACATAAAATTTATAAAAAGAAACATACCCCACCAATTGGGAGGATTCGACCGGTCAATGTTACTTCACCAGTCATAGCAAAATCCTCCGTCACTGGTCTGTTCATGGCTAGGGACAACATTGATGTAATCATAGTGCACCCGGCGCTGGGCCCGTCCTTAGGAGTGCCCCCTGCTGGAACATGCAAGTGAAGCTTCGAGTTTGCAAAGAATTTATTTTCTGGATCTTTCTCCAGTAATATTGCCCTAGCAACAGTTTGAGCGATTTGAGCGCTCTCCTTCATTACACTTCCAAGCTGGCCTGTGAGTACAAGGGCACCTTTGTCTTCTCCTTCATCAACTTTAGTCGTCTCGATGTATAGCGTCGAGCCACCCATAGCAGTCCAAGCTAAGCCCATGACGACTCCTACTGGGGTATGGGTGTATATTCGCTCGGCCTGGAATACAGGCTTCCCTACAAAGTCAGCTAGGGTATGAACATCAACTATGACCTTCTCAATTGTCTTGTCAACTTCAACCTCGTTTGCACTATCTGAATCTACTTTGACCTGTAAACAAGAAAGAAAGAAATTCCTGAGAGCATCGTAACTCCGTATCATGGTGCACAACATTAACTTATTGGATGAGAGTGATTACAACAAAAAATGGTTTAACTTTTTTATATTATTTACTATTCTAAAAAGTGGTGTGTGCCAGCATATGCAGATGCGGTTGTTCAGAATGTCCTGTATAAACAGCATCTGTGTGTAGCACAGGTGCTCCATAATGAGCACATAAAGTCACTCACTATCCATGCATTTTTAACAGATTTAGTTTTGCAGGACATCTTTCTTAGCTATTAAAACACTTAAATATCAAATTCAATATATAATGTTGTTGATTTATTTATTTAACTATTGGCATTTTGTCCTACATGACTTTTCATAAGAAAAAATTTTAACATGAATAATGTCACAATGTCCTACAATGTAAATATCTGATAACTAGCAGAGAAAGTTATGTGCCATTTGTGATATAGGATTGTACAAGTACCTCTGACAGAGGGGATCGGCTTGTTGCTGCAATGCTATATGATTGAAGAACCGGCTGCGCCTCGACAGCTTCTGCAAGAGGCTCAACTGGATTCTCATTATGATTTGCTTCTTCTGGTTTTACTGTTAAGATAGTTTCATTAGTCTCTTCAGGCAAGATAGCGCCAGTTGCTTCTCCAGGCATTGTGGATGCAGCTTCTGCAGCCGGTTCAAGCAATTTCTCATCATCACCATCCAATTTTGTCGCCAATTGTGCATCACCAGATTCTTTGGTTCCTTCTTGAATGCTGACATCTTGAGCTGGTTCATTTGTCACACCATGGCGAACAAGTTGCAGAGCTATCTGTTCAATACCAAGGGGAAAAAAAAATGTAAAACAGAGCTGTCAATATGAAACTGCATAAGATTTCATACTCCGTATCAACGGACTGCAGACAAAAAAGCGAAAAACATCATCTAAAACACACTTTTGCGGTGCTTGTGTCAGCCCAAAAAACCATTACGCCATGAATACCGCCACTGCTAATTTTGGTACAGTTCTTCTTCTTACTTTTAAAGAAAAAACCATTATAGAGTATCATCCTGCTCGCAAACAATTTTGCCAGAACAGGTACTGATACTTTCATTCATTTGCAGCTGTCATCATGTATAATTGTTGTTTTCAGAACTAGTTTTTATGATAACCAACGGTCATAGTATTTGAGTTTTAATCTTTCATACCAATAGATTGATCAGATCAGTAGTATCAACAACTACAGCAGGAAACACTTCTAAAGGGCAACTAACAATATTAGTCACAAATCTACCCTTAACCACGGCATTCTCTCACCAAGCAACAAACTAGGGAAACCAAGTTCTAGCACCAGTATTATTAAAACAACAAATTATAATACTTAAGAATGACGGAAACAGTGCATGTAAAGATATGCAGCATATATGCAATACAAACCTTCCTGTAAATTTTTTCAATTTGCTTTTGAAGATTACGCACGCCTGCTTCTCGGCAATAATTTTCGATAAGAGCAAGGAGAGCTCCATCTGTCACTTCAACCTGTACAAATTCGTCATAGAAGTGCCGAGTTAACATCAAAATAATTAAAAGGATAATATATAACAGAAAATGTCCGTCATATAACTTAAGCTATTTTCCATCATTAATTCTACCAAATTCCTTACTTCATATGCCAGGAACCTGGCACTTTTAGTGAAGATTATCAGATCAGAGGAAGAACAAGGTAATTACAACAAGAAATCTAAAAAGCTACATTTCAAGCATTGCTCCTCACCTGCTCAGGCTTGATGCCACAAGCTTCTCGAGTAGACTTTTCCAAATAATCCCTTGCAATATGCATCTTTTCATCAGTTATATAACCAGCAATAGCGATGTTTTCCATTCTATCCATGAGAGGATTCGGAATCATCTCAACAAGATTAGCTGTGCAAACAAACAGGACCTGATTTCATAGCAAAACTATAGTCAAAAGATGTTAAGATGAATGAGTAACTTGTTAAATTTACACTGCTATACATTTTCATGAAGTATCTGATTCTGCATGAAATAGGCATGCCTAACATAAACAAGGGGATATTTAAAATAAACAAAGGGTATTACTACCAGTAATATACATGACATATACTAACAGGACAATCAGGATAATGATGCCGGACAGGAATATCAAATTTACACATGTAGGTAGTTCTTAGGGATTAGGGAAAAAGAGAGATATGAAGGAAGAAGGTTAATAGTATTTTCAAGATTTTATATTATTATCAATTACTTATTATAGTCCCTAACAGGTTATTGAGGGAAGACTGACAGAAAGGCTAAGTGATAAATGTCTTAAAATCTATGGGGTTACTTCGTCAATTCCAAAATGTCTTAAAATCTATGGGAGTTACGTTGTCAATTCCAAAATGTTACTAGTGTAAAGTGGTTTTTTTTTTTTTTTTTCCCTTTTTTACTCATACGGCTTCCTTGCATTATGGCCATAAAGTTGTTCATAACAAACTAACCAAGCATTAAGGGGAATTGGTGGCTAACCTTAGACAGGTCAATGGGAACATCAAGATAGTGATCGAGAAAATTTGCATTCTGCTCAGGATCAAGAAGCTCCAACAATGCGCTAGCCGGGTCACCATGATGTCCTGTCCCTAACTGTTACTCACAAGAAAAGCATGAAAGTGAAAAGTTCAGTAAGTTACTGACAGAAAATTAATATATTGTGAACCATGTAAACAAACAATTATTATTGGAAAGGTCAATACCTTGTCAATCTCATCTATCAAAACCAGCGGGTTAGCAGTTCCAACAGATTTCAAGCATTGCACCATCTTTCCTGGCATGGCACCAACATAGGTGCGGCGATGGCCCTACAGTCGAAAAGCAGAATTAATTCAAAGCACCCATGCAGTTACAGCCTGTAAACAGAATAAAAGCCATTATTATCACAGATAAAGCAAATCCTCTCCGCACCTTGATTTCAGCAACATCAGCCAAGCCTCCCACAGAAAAACGATAGAATTTTCGATTCAAAGCACGCGCAATTGAGCGACCAATGCTGGTTTTACCAACTCCAGGAGGACCAGATAAGCATATTATTTTTCCTGTGATTAAAACAAAATTAGCTCATCAGATCACTTATCACTGAAGCAAACACCAAACTACCAATGTTATGATCTAATTGTGAATATCCAAGACATAAGGGACACAATCAACCTGACAGCGTACGGAAGCAGAAAGGAACTTAGTAAAGTATAATCAAACCTTGTGACGTTCCTCTCAATTTTCCGACTGCTATAAACTCCAGTATTCTCTCTTTAACATCAGATAAACCATAATGGTCCTCGTCCAAAATCTTTTGAGCATGATGGACATCAAAATTCTCATCACTGTCAAGGAAAAAAAAGAGATCAAGAAAAATGTAATTGTGCATGCTAGCATTTATCATCTAATGGACTTATAAGGAGAGTTAAACATTTAAGTACAACACCTATAATTTCCCCAGGGTAACACGGTAAGCCAATCAAGATAGTTGCGGGTTACGTTGAACTCGCTAGAACTAGCTTCTAAAAGTTGTAGCTTAACAAGCTCTTCTTCAATTACTAGCAAGATGTGAGGAGGGCATTTATCTTTCTTTTCTTCAATTCTTTCTCTAAACTTTGCTGCCAGCAACATAGGAATATAAGTAGCAACACAAATAATGAGAGAATATGTATCGCCTAACTAAACAAGTACATGTTGATGGCTGACCAGTGAGTGCTGTTTTGTCATCAGTTTCCAAACCCAGCTCCTGATAAAGAAAGCACAAATAATATACAGCACAATCTTAACAAAAATTAATCTGACAGACAATAAAACATAACCGTCTACATTTTTCTTTCCAATAAGATTTCCGCAAATAAAATGCACAGGGCAGACGGTAGAAGTTGAACTAGAACAGAAAGCCCAACATTTAGGCCTACTGTTAACAGAGTAGGTTACATGAACCAGTTTCTTCTTTTGCACTAATTTTACAGTTACACCCCAAAAAATGAATCCAATATTAATTTTAGAATTTAAAGAAATAAGATGTGAAGTACCTTCTTAATTGCTTTAAGTTGCTCATTCAACAAGTAGCGCCGCTGCTCTCCACTTATTTTCTCTTCAATTGCTTTTGCAATTGATTGCTAGCATGGAGTTCAATGGACAAAGTCATAAAAGAAGAAGAAAAACAAAAGTTGATGAAAAAGGCATAAAATGCTAAAATCAGGAATGAAGAAAGAAAAACACAGTTGCTAGCGCTACCTGCAACTTGCTGATTTCCATCTCTTTTTTCAGTAACTCTAGGGTTAGCTTTAACCGCTTGTATACCTGTTTAGGAATTCTATGTTGTTAGGCACAGTGAAACAAGGAAAGCTAACGAGCAACAAGCAGTAAAAAAGGTAATGAGTTACAAGCATGCTTCTTACATCAAGTTCTTCAAGTACTTCCTGGCAAAGCAACTTATTTGCCCCAGAGATAGCAGCCCCAAAATCTGCTAGCCTCGGAAAATTGAAATCTCCAATGTGCTGAGTTATCAAGAAGAAAAGAGCATTAGTCCTGTCATGTAATGGAACTACTAATTGTGGCTCTTACAAACAGTTAAATATAAGTTCCAAAGCTAAAGAAACAAGCGAAGTATCAGCTTGAAATAACCTGAGTATACGTTTGAACATGATCTTTCCAAAGGGAACTTGTCTTCAGAACATCCCTTAATGTTGAAATAACTTCAAATGAGGTTGCTTTTATAACATCGTCCTCCTTGTCATAAGGCTTTTCCTGCAAGCATAACAGAGAATGGAGTTATAAATGATACAAAACTACAGGAAAATCTGCAGAGAGTATTAACTATAGTCCCATAAGAAATAAAACAATCTCAAGCACTTATGAGAAACTTTCATCTTTGTTTGACACTTGCTAGTCTCTGGCACCTACATGACCATACAAAATTGAAAATAAAAAAAAAAGAAACAAAAAGAAACAAAAAAAAAGATGGCTAACTTGCCTTTAGATGATCAACTTTAACAGTCAGGGGATCTTCTTCAACCTGCAAGATACAAGGGTTTATGAAAAATATTACATTACGTTGGAAAAAAATTGAAAAAATGTTTCATCAAAGACCTAATTGGTCTATACAAGCTTACCATCCCCGTTATCTGCAAACGACGGTGACCAATGAGCACTACCTGATCGCCCTGAATACTAGTTATCTAAAGAAGCAGCAGTAAGTCAGAATATTATCATCAACTGATTTCTCAAGACTTGAAAAACAATGAACCTTGTGTAGAAGAAACAGTAATCCCCAGAAAAGGAAAAAATAGACAAATACCTGTGCCAGTGTACCAACATCATGAAGACGCTTTAACAATTCTTTTCCTTTAAGATCATATATACTTTTCTCAGAGTCTGAACCTGATACGGTGCTAGAATCAGTTCCCGTCTCATCCTTAAGAAGAAAGGCACCTGCATATGGGGCTGATCTTTTACGATTTTCGATTAATGCAGCCAACAATTTCTGGTCCTGTACGAAGCCTTAAACTCATGTGAGAATATCCAATGGCAATGCATGTTCTTGATGAAGAACTTGCAAAACTAGAAAAGAAATTTCATCAGCTGAATGAAAATAGCATCTAAGAAATTGGAAAGCGAAGAGGACTACTCAATCAAAGATCATGGAATAATAATAATTTTCAGAAATCAAACAATAGGACACTATAATGACTCAGTGGGTAAGAAACTTCACTTTCTCAGAGGCATAAAACGAATGGTATCTGAATTACTGCTGTAATCACCTCTAAGAGAACAAATTGATTGAAAGCCTGCTTTTATCAGGTAGACTTAATCTGGAATCTGGAGTTGGGCGACTTATGCAACTAAAAAGTATTACATTATGAAAGCTTAGTATGATGTATATTTTGCTTAATTTGCCCACCATTGAATACTCGATTTCCTCATCTACCTGCACTTGAATCGCCAAGTTGTTTCGATAATGGCTATTGAAGATATCAAAGCCAACAACTTGCCCTCCTTCATCCTTCCTTCAAGCCCAACAACTTGCCGTCCTCCGCTAGCCTCCATCAATCAGAACCTGATATCCTCAATTGAACATCAACATGTTCCCATCTATTTAACAACGCCATTGGAATTTTTCTGTTGATTCCCACATGTTCTAGTCTGCTTATCTCCCTCCCTGCCTCCCTCGCTCCCTCTATCTCTCTCTAACTTCCTTTACCCAGACCCTTCAATAGCCTCTTTATTTCCAGTACCCTACACCTACTTGTGTAGGGTACGATGTTATCTATATATATATATGGGTCCGGCTATGGTGTTTGTAAAAGTACCAATCATTTGGTGCTTGTAAGTTTTTCACCGTTAAATCTATCCTTTAATCAATTCAATCTCTTAGATCATGCTATTGCACCACCCACCCACTAAACCCTAGGAGCCCACTATCATTCTAACCGGCTATCCTTTCATCCAAGGGTCGAAAACTTACAAGCACCAATGACTTGGTGCTTTTAAAAGCATAGGAGCTCTATATTATTTATATACAGAAAGTGGAATAGCATGATAGTGGGTCCTTTTGACCCTTGTGTGCATGCGCGCGCGCATATATATAGAAAGAGAGAGGGACTGGGGGAGAGTTGAAGTGTTGAACTAGAGCAAAGCAGAAACAATTTTGCACTTCAAAATGTTCAATTCTACAACTAGAGATTCAAAATAGGGCAGGCTTACCGATCTGAACACAAACAATGAAGAACATGTATGTTTACTATCATTCTGATAATGTTAGGATTGATCTAATACATAAAAAGTGGAAGCATTTTGAGGCAAATAAATATACTACATGCACATGAACATAAAAAAAGATTACTTAAGGTTCTGATAGACAGATCCAAGAAAATGATGCATTCGAATGACTGACAAACCTCCTAAACTACAAGTCACCAACAGTTTTAAGGGAAAGTTGTTCATGAACCTGCTAGTTTCAACTAGAGACTTGAAATTGCTTCCTTAGAAGACTGTGCTATCTAATTTTGGCAAGTCAGTTCAATAACAATACGAGCAAACAGTTTACCTATCTAGTAACCAAACTTAAAGCACCTCGTGATATTCAGCTGTGCATTTAATGAAGAGTATCAAAGACGACAAGACAGCATAAAACTTTGTTAGTAATGGATTTGATTAAATAAGCCATATCAGCAACCAATTTCTATAAAATAATTAACAGTGACACAAACAGTCTTGAATACTTAATGAGTCAACATATATGCAGTAAAATAAGAACCCAAAAATAAGTTAATTCCACAAAGACTTGCTAGTTTTCAAAAACAGAAAGAGACAAATAGTTCACCTTTACATAAATAGGCATATAAAAACCAGGAAATAATGGTCGGTGCGGCAATGGCAAAGCTATGACCTGCATGACACAAGAAAAGGGACCAAAATGAGAATGTTCCTATGAATTAACATTAACAGATAATACAAAGAAAATAATTAAATCATGTGTTGCACGTTTTCATTTTTCTTTCCTTCTATTTTAAGGAAAAATTAATACCATACTTACTGTAATAATTCTAAAGAGCATAATAATCCTAAGGAACAATAATCCTGCATATACGATGTACTAAGAACTGCATTTTGATCCGTCTCGCAAATTATTAATACTCTCTTGAGACAGGAAAAGAAAAAAAGATACAAATTAACACCATTGCTATGTCACCAAGGAACAAAAAAGGAATAGTTAGTTCTCATAATGCGAGCAACTCGAAACAAAAACAGGTTGTGCTATAAATGATGGAATTTATATGGTATAAAATAAAATCGAATACATACCAATATTCGGGATCCTAAATAAAACTGTAAACTTACAGAGCGCCATCGAAAAAAATTCTTGATTAAACAGCGGAAGCAAGAAATTCGGTTGCAATACTAAACAGTACCGACCGAACTAGGTAATCTGGTTTCTCCTCCTTTCTCAGGCACTCTTCCGTATGGTGTGGATTTAATGGATAATATTACCAGAATGCACATGAGTAGGTGGCAGGACCAGTACCCCTTTATATAGATTCCAGATCGACTTCCCATCAAAGTCTAATTAGGATTCTATTTAATTTAAATGGATGGGAAAGGAATAAGATATACCATATCAAGTAATTCTATATCTTTTAGGATTGGCCTTATCTATAGTAAATCCAAATTTAAATATAATTAATTATGCCATATATATGAAAATCCTAACAATAAAACCTAGCACTGCATTGTTTGACGGGTGTAAACCAACATTAAAAAAAAAAAAAAAAAAAATTGAAAACTGTTGGTGCTTCTCATGCAACTCAAACAACATCTCTGTAGAAGCCCCAGCCGAGCCAAACAGCCAAGCCACAAGCTGTTAAGTTTTACGAAGAGAGAGATAGAGCTATTAGAGCTACATCAAATTGTTATGCTTAAACAACACTTTTGTCATGGAAACACTACCAAGTTGCAAACTTGAACTACTTTAACAACCTAATCCCCAGAATATTACAATAAAAACCCCCAAGATCATATTTTTATCATCGAAACGCTCACCGAGAGGCAATCCTCGGGGCGGGGACTCGTCGGGACGATCGCCCCGGCCGCCTTCGACTCGACCTCCTCGCTCGCGGCCTCGGCGTTGACGTCCTCCGCGGGCCTCGCCTCCACGGCCTCATCTGAATCGCTCCCGGACTTGGAACAAAAGAAAGCGCTCCTCCGCAAAGCCGAGTAGCCACCGCACGGGCCCGTCAACGAGCCGAGAATCCGAAGCAAGGGGGGCTTCGCCTCCGCGCCATTGCAGAGCTTGGGAGCAAACCTCGGGGGGAGGCTCTGGAGCCGAGCATGGAGGAAGGGTGACGACAAAGCCTTCAACATGGGCGGCGAGGGAGAT